>JAUPFT010000027.1:26495415-27095415 GCA_036936625.1 Parnassius smintheus behrii
AAAGGAAACAGGGCATTCCATCTTAGTCCTCAAAGGTGACAAAGCAATTGATTTTTAATCGAGGAGGGATGATGTTATAAAACTTAGTACCCGGTTGACCGGGCTTTGCTCGGTATTTTACGCTCGGTTTTTTTTTAATTCGTGTGTTTTGGTAATTATATTTAGATACAAATTACATACTGATGAAATACGAATAATATTTTTTGTTCTTAGCGACATAATAGAAAAAACTGAACTAGTTATTTGAATAAAAATCATGAGTGCAATTAGTTTAGTTTAAATTTTCGTGTTTTTAAGAAATACTAAAAAAAGGGCTCGAAAAAATGGATTTTCTCGAAAAGGAAAGGAACTTGAAAAAAAAAATTAAAACAGTCGGTCGGTCGGTCTGGGCTCGAACCATGGTATTACGATTTTGTGACCGCCCAATATACCAATTAAGCTATTTGTAATCATTAATAAATTGTCAAAATTTACCTTCTTATTCTAACGATATTGTAGCAGTTTTTCGTTGCCTAAAAACACGGACAAAAAGACATTTTCTAAAAATAAATCCTAGCTAGATCGATTTATTGCCCCCGAAACTCCCTGGACACTAAATTTCGAGACCGTTTCCGAGATTCCGATTATATATATATGTTGGCGACGCGCCTATAAGAATGTTTCAGTTTATTAAATCAACCGATGACGCATAGTTATAAAAAGCAAATTATCGAGCCACGACGCTCTGATAAGAAAATGCTTAGTTAAATCTTAAAGAAATGTCGAATTAATGATAAGAAGGTCTTGGGTTCGACTCCCAGGCCGGACTAGTTTGTTTGTTTTCCTAAGTAATATCGCCTAATAAATTCGTAAGGAATTTAAGATATAAATTATGTTACCGGATTTGTTCCCCGGTTGAAATCATCTTTCTAATGATGTAAATTCATAAGAATATTAAAGTGAAGTTAAAGATCGGATTTGTTCCCCGGTCGAAATAATCACTCTGTGCGTAGACAGAATTAAAGGAAATTAATTGCATAAGTATTGTCTTGTATAAGTATGATACGTTTGTACGAAAACAAATGCCTATTTGTTATAATTGATTAATGAAAACATTCACTTGTATTGTTATCTGATAAGAAGCATGATAACGAATAAGAGTCTTATCAGAAATAGTTTCCTACTGTTTAAAAACTATGTAGAAGCACTTGTTTATTTAATATTGTTAAAATTAAGTGTATTTCAGACTTTCATTTTTCTGATAGCCGAGAGCCGTGCAAAGTTAGTTGTTCAAATAGTGTGAGTTCACGGAAGCACGCTGGCCACGCCCTTAGGAGGCCGAATATGTAAAAATTTAAAATGTTTGTAATTCAGTGATTTATGTAAAAATGACTTGTAAAACATTTCAGGTTAACTGTATGTGCTAAAAAGGTGAATTCTGTGTTATTTTTATGTGAAAATTCCTGTGTATAAGTGAAATAATGATAGTTTTGTATAAGAAATTTAAAAGTGTTTTAAATAGTGAAATAAATAGAGAAAATGTGAATTAAACTATTGTATTAGTTAACTTATGTATAAATTCAAGTGAGAAACATTGTTTTAACTTTCTGTGTTAAATATTTAAGAAAATTCGATTTCGAACTTGTGAGTAAAATAGGTGGTTTTCGTTTAATAAATAAAAGGTTTTCTGTAATATGAAGATATAATGCATATCATGGTGAAGATATTGTTTTGTACTACCTATATTGACAAATTGTATTTGTATATGACTTGAGTAAATAAAGATATTAAGTGAAACGTGAGAGAGTAATAGTACAAATTCATGTTGTTAAGTTGCGCAGGCACGCGAATGGCGCGGCTCACTTTCGCGTATAGCTCTGGGGGTAGCTTAGTGAACGGGTTTTATTGCAATTCGTAAGAGTCTCCTAGGTGTGTGTTACTTGCAGTATTACAGTGGCTGCAAATAACCGCCGGTACGACAAACTCCGCCCACGTCGAGTCCCGCGATTCCGTGAGGCGTTGAGGTCACCGGCCCCTAGGTGATTCTTGGCACTTTATGCGTTGCGTGCATCTAGTGCCTAGTCGCGTCATAAAGTGCCACCGTTGCACTTCCCCCAACCCTTTTGGTGTACAAAAGGGGTAGGCAGTGCCCCATGTGTAGAAGCTATAGACTTTTCATCACCGTATCTTAGACAGGGCCTAGTTAGATTACGACTGACGTGTTAGTTTAGCAATATGTCAGGTAGGGATAAGGGAGAGCCACCCCCTTCAATAAGAAAACCACCGGACAAAAGAAAAGGTGTGTTGGATCGACCACTGGCTGTAAGGGATCTGTCGAACCCGGAACGCACGAAGGTCGTGTCCTCCTTTTCACAGATCCCCCAGCGAAAACCCGTCTCGCCACGGAAGGAGCCCGCACAGGGTGCTGCGCTCACGCCGGCCGTATCTGAGCATACGGTCAGGCAAGAACCACCACCCCAACAGCAGCGAGCTGTAAAAACGGCTAGACGCCATACTCCACCGGAGACCGAAGCCTCTTTATACGAAAAGAGGCAAAGGATTGGCTCCCAACTGTCCTCCGACGAAATACCATCTACATCGGAGGAGGATGATGACTACCACCATCGGGTGATGCAGAAAAAGGTGCTGAGATCTCCTCCCAAATCACCATCTCCACCGCAACTCCCCCCCCGCTCTATATCTCCGGACCGACGAAGCCGAGACTCGGCCCAGTATGAGCAGGGGGGTGAAGAATCTTACAGTTGGGGGTCCACCACCTATGCCACCCTCGCTGCATCCGCCGGACGGTCCTCTCCGGCGGCAACGACCAATCCGTCCGGGCTTCCACAGGACGATGGCCAACGGCCATCCACCAGTTACGCCCATATGGTAGCTGCACCAGCAGTACCACGACCACCTTCGGCGGCAGTGCCAACAGAGAAGCCTGCCGACCAAGAGAAGACCCGCTACCCGCCCATAGTGGCAGAATGCCTACCGGATTGGACGAGGCATTTTAGGGAGCTCAATAGAAAGTTGGGCCACCCCTTAAATGCCCGTCCATTCGGGAAAGGCGTAAGATTCACGCCACAAAGCGCAAATGAGTTCAGAACAGTGCAGCGATATATGATCGAGCTGACTAAAGAAGTACCATCACTGTCGTGGTATTGCTATACCCCGGAGGAGGACAAGCCCACTAAAGTGGGCATCCGGGGTCTACCAATGGGCACGGACACCAAGGACATAGAGGAGGCTATTAGGGCAAAAGGCTTCCCCGTCAAATATGTCAAAGCGATTCCACCGCGTAGAAGCAGACCTGGCTGCATATACTTTGCCCAGTTTGACCACCTGAGCCTGGAGCAGCTACAAGAACTGTACAAAATCGACGAACTCCTCTTTATGAGAGGAGTAGTCATCGAGGCCTGGCAAAGGAAAGTAGGACCGGCTCAATGCCACCGCTGCCAGGCCTTCGGGCACGCATCCGCAAACTGCTTCAGGCCAGTGAGATGTGTGCGCTGTGCCGGGGAGCACATTGCAAGCCTTTGCCCACGGGGTAGAGAGGAACAACCTACATGTGCCAACTGTGGCAAAAACCACACGGCAAACGACCGCCGCTGTCCAGTCCTGAGGAGGACTGCTAGGAGGCAGGGGATAACCTTGCCGGGGCTACTTCCGGAAGCCCCTAAAAAGACCCCCCAGAGTCGCCCGAAAGCTGTAACTATTCAGCAAGACGGGTGGGCTACCATCACTGGGAAGGGCAGACAACTAGCCCCCCCCCCACCCGTAATACCAAAAGAAACGGTGGAACCCACGGAGACAGGGGCAACCACCGGGGCGACTCTACAGCCCCCCGCCAATCCTGCCACAGAACGGCAGCCCTCCAAAAAGAGGAGGCGGGAGAGGAGCAGGAAGAAGGCGCAGCCTCCTCAGGCTGTCACCTCTACCCCGACACCAACTGCACCAGTAGCCTCCCAGGCGCAGGTTACTAAGGAGAAAACCAGGAGCATGGGTGGAGTGCCAAAAAAGGCAGAACACAGAGCTCGCTCTACTGGAAGAGCGCCCCCCACCCAAATGCACAGAGAGCAAACTCAAGAAATCCAACACCCGAGACAATTGCCAACGCCTTCCTATAGGAAAACTCCCACCTCCGGCCTCGAAACAGCAGACGCAATCCAGCGTCTGGTTGGTATTGCCATCGAGGTCGGCACGCAGGTCCTGGCAGACATCAGGACCGGGACAGACCCCATCACAGCCATTATGAAGGCGCTGGCAAACCTCCTAGCCCGGCACTATGGAGGAGAGTAACCTGCGCCTCTTATACTGGAACCCGGACGGTATACAGCAGAAGCTACATGAACTCCGCACTGTTGCTCAGCAACAGGATCTGCACGTCATCTTGCTGGGAGAAACGAAGCTCAATCCAAGAACGCACATAAAGCTGCCCAATTACCACATATACAGAAGGGACGAAGTCACTGCTCAAGGGGCTGCCTATAGAGGGACGGCAGTTCTGGTGAGGAGGGACATCGTCCATCAAGAATTGGATTTACCAACATACCAATCAATGCGTTCTATCGGCATAAAAATGGAGGCGGCGGGCGAGGAACTTAGGATCTACGCAGCATACCGCCCGCCAGGGACTCCATTTTGCCCCTCAGACATCCGGACAATAATGGAAGGCGACACGCCCACAATCGTCGCCGGGGACCTAAACGCCAAACACCCGGCGTGGGGGTCCAGAGTGATCACCCCGCCGGGTCGTGAACTTTATGAAGATGCAGAAAACAACAACTATGACGTTTTAGGTCCCGAGGAGCCAACGCACATCCCGTCCAACGCACGGCAATATCCGGATGTATTGGACATCGTGCTCACCAGGAACATCAACTACCCAGTAGTGGTAGAGGTGCTATACGACCTGAATTCACAGCACCTCCCGATTCTGATAACCCTTGGCACAAAGGCAGTGACTACGCCGCCCAGAGCGATCAAGACACGTGTCGACTGGAGGCGCTACGCACAACACCTGCAAGCGAGACCTCCAGCACACATGCCTATAAGCACAGCGGACGACGTAGAGGCCGCTGCTACTAGAATTACTAAAAACATACAAGAGGCCCTCAACGCGGCCTCTACGATCGTCCCGATAACAGCAAGGCGCGACGATCTGCCGCGTGAGATAAGCGTGCAGATCAAGCGCAAAAGAGCGCTAAGAAAACTCTGGGCGCGTACTCGCTGTCCGAGATTAAAAACGCAGCTAAACACCGTTTCGGAGGAGCTGTCGGTGGCAGTCCAGGCCTACAGAGGGGAGGCCTGGGAGCGGCGCATATGGAAGGCGGATGAGCATGATGCGTCGCTATATAAACTCAACCGACAGCTGACAAAAACTAGTCCTCCCGTTTGCCCACTGACCAACAGCGTGGGCGAACGTTGCTACGATGCCAAGGGCAGAGCGGATATCCTGGGTGAGCACTTCGAGGGGCAATTTATGCCGAACCCAGCGAGTGCGGAGTTCATGGAGCTTCATGCCCGGAAGGAAAGTCGCGTGCAGGAATTCCTGTCGTCGCCCGCGCCACCTCTTGCAGGAGAGTGGTTCATCTCCCCCGCTGAACTACGGAGGACAGTAACCCGCCTGCAACCGAGGAAGGCGCCTGGGCACGATAGGATTACCAACGCTGCACTCCGACAGCTGCCCAATAAAGTCCTAGTAGAGATTGGTCGACTCTACAATGGGATACTGCGGACATCCCACTTCCCGGAGGAATGGAAAAAAGGCAAAATTATCGTCTTGCCGAAACCCGGGAAGGACAGGCGTAAAGCTTCCAGCTACAGGCCGATTACGCTATTACCACACATAGCTAAACTGTTCGAAAGATTGCTGCTAAGACGTCTCCGTCCGTGCATCCAACTTCGGGCGGAGCAGCACGGATTCAGGAGGGGTCACTCTACAGTCACACAGCTGACTAGAGTGCTGCACCTGCTTGCGGCAGAGTACAATCGCGGCCGCATATCGTTGGGCGTCTTTCTCGACATTGAGAAGGCGTTCGACCGGGTGTGGCACTCCGGATTATTATATAAATTACACGAACAGACCAGTGTCCCCCCTGCTATGTTGCGGTTAATGGCGTCTTTCCTGGAAGACAGGAAGTTTTATGTCTGCATAGAGAACGCCGAGTCCGCAACTAAATCCATCAGAGCCGGCGTTCCACAGGGCAGCTGTTTGTCTCCAGTCCTGTACGCGGCTTATACTAACGATATACCTACATTGGCAGGTAGGCTGCAAGAATGGGAGGACGACGTTGAGCTGGCGCTATATGCGGACGATAGCGCCTATTTCACCTCGTCCAGAAGAGCCCATATAGCCACTGCCAAAATGCAGCGTCTGCTGGACCTGCTGCCACCATGGCTAAATGAGTGGAGGATGGTTGTCAATGTTGGTAAGACAACCGCTCTGCTCACTCGCCGCCTCAGGAATTTACCACCACCATTGACGCTCAACGGCCAGGAGATAGCGTATGAGAAGGCCGTGACCTACCTTGGGTGCCGGATCGACCGGGCGCTGCGCATGACTGCGCACGTCGACTTCGTCGTCCGCAAAGCCAGATGTGCGCGGGCGATGCTCCGTCCGGTCCTGGCATCCAAACTACCACTGAAAACTAAGATCCGGATATACAAGATGTATATCCGGACTATCACCACCTACGCTGCTCCGGCCTGGTACGCGCTCCTGAGCACATATCAGAGGCGGCGACTGCAGGCCCAGCAGAATCTGACATTAAGGACGATTGTCGGAGCAGGTCGTTACGTCCGGAACGACGTAATAGCAGCCGACTTAAAAGTCGAGAACATCACCGACTTTGTGGCCCGGATGGCGCGCGGCTTGTTCGACCGTGCTGACAACGGGCCACACGAACACCTCAACGGCTTTGCGCCGTTGCACACTCGGCCACCGGACGGGCGACCTCTTCCAAGAGAACTCCTCTCTATATGTGATTAGAGAGTTGAGTAACAACCCACAATGCCGCTGAAAGGCCAACTTTGACTTTCACCGGATAACCTCTCTCTTTTCCGTAGTAGGTTAACTGCGGAAAAACTACAACATCATGAAACAGACAACCTCTTAATTTTCCATAGTCGGGTAAACGGCTATGGAAATATATTACCAAGTACGGAGAATCCGGATATGTAAAATACCACCTAAAATAATAGGTGTAGTAAAGGACTGCCCCATAATAATGGGGCATGAGGATCGTCCGGGCAATGGGGTTTACCCCGAGGCCCGATACCTGTATTGCACCTCGGTGCAATCAGACGACAAACTGGCTTGCAATTCGTAGCCACCTATAATAATAGGTGAAGAAAAGGACTGCCCCATAATAATGGGGCATGAGGATCGTCCGGGCAATGGGGATTACCCCGAGGCCCGATACCTGTATTGCATCTCGGTGCAATCAGACGACAAACTGGTTGCAATTCGTTCGGGGCGATAGTTCGGAAAAACAAGAAAATCCTTCGGGAAAAGTGAAAACCAGCAGTCAAGAAGAAAAGTATAGGGAAAAGTGATTACTCTCTCACGGAACGGTTTGAAGATAATTGCTGTTTCATTCCCAAGATCCTTTAAGTTATACAGTCCACATCGAAGAATTAAGGCGTCGGGACCGGGACGACTTCGGAAGACCCGTAATCCCCGGGGCGATAGTTCGGAAAAACAAGAAAATCCTTCGGGAAAAGTGAAAACCAGCAGTCAAGAAGAAAAGTATAGGGAAAAGTGATTACTCTCTCACGGAACGGTTTGAAGATAATTGCTGTTTCATTCCCAAGATCCTTTAAGTTATACAGTCCACATCGAAGAATTAAGGCGTCGGGACCGGGACGACTTCGGAAGACCCGTAATCCCCGTCTGAACCTACTTGCTGAAAAGGAAGAGGTTATCGCCCTAGTGTGTTACTCCGTTGCGGAGATCACATACGTTGTTCCCGAACCCAACGTAGGCGTGATAGGAGGCTGGATCGAGAGAAGCCTCGATTCCTCCCTTCTGTTTCTTAGTTTCCGTCCGTTGTGTCCTTTTCAATTGGTCCTTGCGAGCCGAATTCCTTTTCAATATATATATATATATATATATATATACAAGAATTGCTCGTTTAAAGGTATAGGATTCGTAAAAATCTGTATTTCGCTTTCATGACCTCAATTTTCACAATTGCCTAGCAGAACTAAGACGTATTATTTCATCCAAGTGCGTTTCAGTTTATCGATTGCGTTCATTGATTGCGTTGATTGTATTAATTAGTGTTGAAATATCCGTTCTTTTAACGCTTAAACGAACGGACTGGTAAAGCTTTATACCATTTAATATGACTAAGTTCTGTATTCATTTAATTGATTTGTTTAGATGTCTATAAACCACAGCCTCCACTTACCATCAGGCGGACCGTGTGCTCGTTTGTCACCTTTATGCTATAAAAAAGTGCCTCGTATTTTCCCGTTGATGTTGTAAGAGACGACAGAGAGTGACAGGCAGGAGATGGGCAGCAGAGTCTTCCTGATAACACAAAATAGTAGTAAAACGACTTGTAGCAGTCCTATGGATACGGCCGTGTGTTTAGGGAATACGTGTACGCACCGAAACGATCGCAAAATGACTGCGTTCCGTCTTTCGCCGCGCACGATGCGTCACAGTTCTTACTCAACGTAACAAATTAGAGTTTTATAGAACTAGCTAGTTACATATTGTATTTTTGATAAATTGTAATATTAATTGTTATTATAACAATTAAAATACAACGCAAAGTTTAGGCTTCGTCAACAGAAGATGTCCTTGCGGCGAAATTAAGCTATACTTACAGTATACAGTTATAATGTTTAGTGTTTGTCTCTGAGATATTAGTTATGTTTTATATTAATTAGATTAGAAATTAATAAACCAAACTATGGATGGTTCTAAAAGTATGGACGGTTCTATAAGAATTAAAATTGACAGTAGAGTTGAATGTACAAGAAATTAGCGCACACCACTAAGACATAGTTTTGTGTATAACAGGCGACTTTTTAATGGACATGAGAATGTCTGACAAATAATTTCACCTCATCCAAACTAACGACATCTGGTGAGCAGAAGTTGGGCCCAGAATATAAGCTCACATTTATAGGAGGACAAAGTGGGACAAAAATAAATTTATATGGTTCTATTTCATTTTACAGGTTCCGTGACGTCTCTAAGCAGCGGTGAGGGCACACACAGTGATGAACGAAGTCAACAAAATCACCAAAATGGCTTACCTGACACAGTCCCCGATGTTCAGGTGAGCTTTGAATTAAAAATATTTTTTTTAATTTAATTTAATTCACACACAGTAGTGTAAACGGGTTTATTAATTTATCTGTGTAAATTTAAAAAAAATCTAAAATATTTGTGCAATATTGGATCGGTAAGGTCACAATGGCAATGGGCGGCAGTAAATGACTGGAATGGGGGGTTTCATGAGGTTCTTACTAACCTGAAAGAAAGTAAGCGAAGTTCAGGGTGGTCCCTAACGTGATTAGTGACGACCGGGTAAGAGATACTGGAAGTGGATGTATGCAGATGGTTCAGAACCGAGCTTTGTGGCATTTCATGGGGTGGCCTATGTTCACCTAAGAACTTTTGACGAGTTACAATGATGAAATATGATAATGATGATAGCGGGCTAAGGAAGCATATGAAGTATTTAATATATATATATATATATATATATATATATATATATATATATATATATATATATATATATATATATATATATAAACTTTGAAAACTAAAGTAAAACTAGCTAGCCAGGCAGACGTCGCTCTGCTTGTTCCGACGACCCTTTGTTAAAAAATATTGAGGGTCATTTATTAAGGTCATATCGTGATAAAAATTATCATTTCTCTACACATTACATTTATAAAATGTCATTGAAATCAGTTCAGTAGTTTAGTTCATCGCAAACAAACAATGTTACTCGTAATTTTCATATATAAGATTACAATATATTTGTTTAAACAACTTTAAAAGAAAATCAATTGACTATAGTGTGAATAAGTCATGTTATATTCACATATGGAAAATTAGAAGAAACTCTGTGGTAAAGGAATATGGTGAATCATGGCAATGAACAAGAAAGGATCAATCAGAGAGGAATCAAGGGTGTATTCAGGAATCAAGGAAATCGGGGAATCGAAAGGAATTTTATTCTGAATTGAAAATTTACCAATAGGTGGACTGTCCGCTTCTTTGTCACTATATTATTAAAAAAAATACACATAATCTACTTAAATATATTTTTTATCGAAATTTAGATTGTAGACTTAATACGGTGGGCACAGTAAATTAAATGATGTTGGGGAGGTGGACTCATACATTTTATATATTAATAATAATGTCCCCCAGACCGAATTTCAATCACGGCGGCCAGTCTTAGCGGAGCACAGGTGTCCGAGCGTGCGAGCACAGGTGCACACTGTTCTTTCACTCATCCTTCTCTCTCTCCGACACGACCGCAGAGAGAACAGCTGCAGGACTAACGGTTTTACGTGCTTTACGGGGTTGAAGCACCACCAACTACTTGACTCTGGGCTGCTACTGACAATTCCTAGGCAGAAAAACCGAACCGTTTTTGGTCCGACCCGGTATTCGGACCTGCAAACTCCTGATGATCAGTTGCGCTTACGGTCACTCGACCAACTGGGCAGTCAGGCAGGCCGTTTATATTTTAAGAAAGTAACAATGAAACTAATAATTTATTTATTTATTTACAATTTATTGCACCTTAATAAAAAGGAATACAAAGAGCGGACTTAATGCCTTTAGGCATTCTCTCCCAGTCAACCCGGGACGTGATGAAATTATGTGATAGGTGACAAAATAAAATGTGCAATGAAAAAAGTAAATCAGGCTTAAAACTACTGATAATCTCAAAAATAAACTAATATTATGTATATATAAATTCAATAAACTCATATTACAAAGTTTAATACATACACTACCAATATATTATATTTACAAGCAAGTATACAGATACGTAAATATATACATATTTTAAATACAAATAGATATATAACATAAAACCTATAAATAGAATAACAACAAAGGTTACCAAATTGATCGTATTAACTATCATCTATATACTTCATAAAGTGCTTACGTACCAATCTTTTAAAGGCAGTCTTATTAGATGTGGTTTCATGTGGTAGTAAAGAGCTAATGTAGCCTATAGTCACCTACGTTCAAATTAAGAATGCTAGAGAACACATTCGCACGCTAAACCTGTGAAAATTAGAACAGTGGGGGAATTACCGTTCGGCGACAAATCGTGTAGTGGCGGTACAAGTATATCTACTACCCTATATCGTCCCGTGGGTATCGTAAGAGAGAGACAGAGAGTAAGAAACAATTCAGGAGGTTTCATACGTGGTAGAGCCACCTTGCAGCCATATTATGGTTGTAGTACGAATGGGTCGGCTCGATCAGGGTATGACCACGCTCTCACAGAATACCAGCGTATAATATCAGCTCAGTGTTGCTGTGGTTAGCATGTTGAGTGTAGAGAACTGGAGACTCTTTTTACTTGATACGAGGCATTCTAGCTTAGTCCTCAGGGGTGCTAACGCATCTGCATTTTGATTCTTATTTAAGAATAGCCGTAGATTTCTACGGGACACAACAACCACTTACCATCAGGTGGACTGTGTGCTCGTTTGTCACCCTAGCCTATATAAAAAAAATTGGTTAACTTGTTGATTTGTTGAACTTCCCGTTAATTACAAATGCAAAGCGCTCCAAATTTCACCAAATTATGGTGTAAAATCTCGAAGTTATGTAAAAAAAAAACATTTTTTTTTTCAAATTCTTTCTTCTTCGATATCTCACGAACGAATTAACCGATTTTTATTTTCCAAACGGCATTCGATATCATTTTTTGAGGTTAAAAGCTGATTGGTTTTACAAATCGATCGGTAAAGCCGTTTAAAAGTTATTCCAAAAACAAAACAGTTTTTCAAAATTTTTTTGTTTTCTCAAAAATTTACAAGATGATTTCTCAAAATCTACTCGTCTGAATCAATTCATATTTTCACCAAATCTATTCCACATTGAGGTCTTTAGAACGATCTTAATCGTTCAAGACGTTAAAAAGTTTAAAAGGTTTACATACTTACTAAAAGAATATAATCGGTATTTCCTATTACAGATCAAGTATCCAAGTTTATTATATAAAATATTTTACAAGGTTAGATTTTCACATATTTTTTGTCTTAAAAATTCATATCGTTAATACTTAAAAAAAAATTGTAGATTGTTACGTAATGGAATAGAGTATTATAGAATATACTCGTAGATGTAAAATTAGTAGTCGTGTACATACAAAAGTGTGTAGTTTTAGCTTAATAAATAATTTTTGAATATAAGATTTTATATATTTTGATGTTTCTGTCGTTTTTAAGCCGAAGACTAAATTGACAAAGTGTCAAATTTTATATTTTACGTGGTAGAGTAAAGCTGTAGCTATATTATGGTTGTAGCACGAATGGGTCGGCTCGACCGGGGTGAGACTTAAAAATAAGGATATTCGCAGTAGAATCAGAGTACCGACGTAGCCCAACGGATTAGTAAGCTGAAGTGTCAATGGACCGGCCATATAGCTCGAAGAACCAACAACAGATGGGGAATAAAGGTTCTCGAGTGGCAGCCTCGTACCGGTACGTGAAGTGTGAGCCGTCCCCCCCCCCACTAGATGGAGTGACGACCTGGTAAGACGTGCAGGAAGTCGATGGATGCAGGTGGCTCAGGACCGTGCTTTGTGGCATTACTTGGGGGAGGCCTATGTTCAGCAGTGGACTTGTGAAGGGCTGTAATGATGACGATGAAAAAATGATATATTTTCATTTAATTTATTTGCTCAGGGCATATTACAATATTATTGCTTATATTTTTAATAACAATGATAATATTCGTTCTATTATTGTTCATACATACAGAACAGTAAACTATATTTACACTTTTTGTATGATAACAACACTATAATTATACTTTACTCATTTGCTGTTATTAAATCAAATCGTGAAACAAAAACAAACACAAATAAAAAAACGAAATATACATCCTGAGCTTGAGCGAGTCGGTACAAATAGGCTTGGCGATCCAAGATCGATTATTCAAAGAATCTATTTCTTGTCCCTGAAAGATCAATTTTTTACACTGATATATAGTACTTAATCGATTTAGTGAATCGATATTTCAACGTAGAAATCTAGATTCGATTGTTTCTGTTTTGATAAGAACCATACAATTATTTACAAGTAGTTGTGTGAATCCAAACCCAAACACGTAAAAAAATTATAGTTTTTCACTTAATTATTCGAAAACTCGCGAAATGGCTGTGTGCTCAGTTTCTTTCGCCTATACTTAATGAATTAATGAAATAAATAAAGTTACATTTATAGTCCGAGCTTTATTTTTATTTTAACCGACCTCAAAAAGGAGAAGGTACTCAATTCGACTGTATGTTTTTTTAAGTAGGTGAACCAATGTTGATGATTCTTTCGAAGTATTTGAGTCTTTTGAAGTATTTGAAACCTGGTGCTTTTCGTGCGGCCTCATATAAATTTGATCAAGATCTGACCATTAGTTTTTGAGTAATCCTCAATAATGCGTGTTTAATTGACTTCGACTACATTAATGATGTTTTTATTTTAATTAGATTGAATTCGGTTGTGTAATTTTTTAATTTTGCCACTTGTATTGATAGTGTAAATACAAACTCGTAAAATAAATTTAAAGAAATCGATCTTTTCGACCTCGACTTATTTGTGAATCGATTCATCAGATTTCGATTCGAATCGATCCTTAAGCGGCGGAGCCGCTAGTGTTCACGCACACGTGCTTCATGCTTGTAGTAGTGGAGTTATCATAGCGCAGTTATGTGAAGCTTTGTCTCTGTTCCAATTCTTTACACGTTACCAACCCCAGGCGTAAAATGTTCAACCTAGGGTGAGATGTATTTGCAAAACTGAATACCAAGACTTCTAAGTACGAGTACGTAAAAATACCAGGGCCAAAAACCAGGTTTTAAAAAACCCGGAAGTATTTTGTAAATAATAGTAGAATCTGACGTTATTTTGCGGAAATCCGTTAAAAATTACCTTACGTACATTCGCTCAGTGAAATAAAATGATGTGTCTTACCTAGATTTAAGAGCCGTGGTAGCTCAGATGGTTAGCGCTCGCTGTAAATTTCACAGTACGCGAGCGAACCGGGTTCGATCCTCGCCGGCAGCAATGAAATTGTTAATTGTAATTTTGTACTGATTTACCACGTGCTCGGCGGTTAAGAAAAACACCGTGAAACATCTGCATGCCTGAGAAATAAGAATAAAAAATATTTCGAAGACCTGTGAAGTTGCGCGGCGGACACTTCCTTGCCTTAAAATCCTCTCGGAAATGAGGGGAGGCCTGTGCCCAGGAGTGGGACGTATATAGGCTGTAACTAACTAACTTACAAACTAACTAACTAACTTACAAACTAACTAACTAACCAACTAACTAACCTAGGTTAAAGAGCACCTTCCACCCTCACTCAATTGCGTGCAACACTGTCCCCGTTACCACTAATTCCAGCACTACTACTCCGAGTTGTATAAATAGCAGTTGTTTTATCTCTCCGCTCACTTGGAGGTTAGCTACCGCTATCTACCTCACCTGAGGATGTCTCGTGTAGAGGCGAAACACGTGTCGTATTATCGTCGATGGTGTGTCTTTGTAGTGTTTGGTGTTTGGAGTAGTGGTGCTGGAATTATTGGTGACGGAGATAGTGCATGCAACTGAGGGAGGGCGGGAGGTACCTTATAAGCTAGGTAAGACAAATCATTTTATTTCATTTAGGATGCACGCAAGGTAATTTTTAGTAACTTTAGTATTTTTTAGTATTCCGTCTAGTTCGGGTCGTGCCATAATCTTGTACGTCCCACTCGCCTACGCCCCGAAACAACCGTTGCTCGCGACGTGTCCTTGGCGACCAAAGCTAAAAACATAGGAAATCGATCCGTCTTCCGTGTTGTCTTATGATGTATAAGGAGTACAATCGTTTTTGTGAAAAAAAAACGACCAGTTGCTCTCCGGGAGTGCCGGCGGAAGTGAAAACTGGAATATTACCGTTGTGCATTTTTGATATTTTGGAATGATTAGGGAATTGCACGAATTGCTTTAATTATCACACACGAACATTCGTGCAAGCGCCCTGCGCCGCCTAAACGATACAGCAGGCGCAGGCATACATTGTCGCCGCGCCGTAGAAAGAGAGGGGGATACTTCCTTTCCTACGCCGCGCCGGTTGTCTCTCTCTCTCTCCATCCGTCTTACGAATTTTCAGTCAGGTCATGTGTCCTGACGCGAGTTTAACATTTTTTACCCATTACAAAAAAGTGTACAACGCCGCTAAAGAAGTTTTCACTTCAAAAAAAAAATACTTGGAAGTTCAAAGTATTTTATTCGCCAATTATATGATCGTGTTCTTTATTAATAAAACAATATAGACTGTTTTTCTACGCGGACTTATAGCACATACTTTCATACTTGCAAGTATTTTTGCTCGGGTGCCAGGGCGCCTTACTACGAAGTGAGTCTTGTTTCTAGAATCTAGGAGCGTAAATTATTTGGTGGAATCATGCTGCATCTATATCATGGTTGTAGCACGAATGGGTCGGCTCGACCGGGGCAAGACTATGCTTCCACGGAATACTAGCGTAAAATAGCAGCTTAATACTACTTTGTTTCGTATGGAGAGTGTAGAAAACGGGATATCCTTTTTACTAATGCGGCATTTCATCTTGGTCCTCAGTGGTGACAACGCATATTGGTTCATAATCATGGATTAATGTAGAGCTATGGGCCACAGTATCCACTCACAATTCGGCGGACTGTGTGCTCCTTTGTGACTCTTATTGTATATAAAAATAACGTGTGTGCAGCTCACACGCGGTAGAAGTAAAATCTTTAGAAAAGGAGAATGAGAGAATAGTAACCACTGTATACTGTACTCTATCTCATTTTTTCGTAGGCTAAATGCTATAGATGTAAATGTTTGTCTTTTTCGTTCCAACAAGTTTTAAATCACAAAGATTCTAAAGAATTTTTCACTTTTCACACGAAAGTCTTCATGTGTAGTTGAACCGTAAAATACGTTTTCAGTCGCGTGAACCGGAGCGCCAGGCGCTGATCGAGCGGATCGTGTCGCTGCAGCGAGCGGCGGCGCGGCGCGCCGAGCGCTGCGAGTTCCTGGAGGAGCACGCGCGCCAGCTGACGGGCGAGCTGCGCGCCAAGTCGCGCCTGCTGCGCCACCTGCTCGCCGCGCAGCCCGCCGCCGCGCTGGCCTCGCCGCGCTCCGACCAGCACAAGGTGAGCGAGAGCTTCACTCGTGGAGCAGCACGCGCGCCAACTGACGGGCGAGCTGCGCGCCAAGTCGCGCCAGCTGCGCCACTTGCTCGCTGCGCAGCCAGCCGCCGCGCTCCGACCAGCACAACGTGAGCGAGAGCTTCCCTCCTGGAGCAGCACGCGCGCCACCTGACGGGCGAGCTGCGCGCCAAGTCGCGCCTGCTGCGATAGCTGCGCTCGCCGCGCAGCCCGCCATCGCACTGGCCTCGCCGCGCTCCGACCAGCACAAGGTGAGCGAGAGCTTCACTCCTGGAGCAGCACGCGCGTCAGCTGACGGGCGAGCTGCGCGCCAAGTCGCGCCTGCTGCGCTAGCTGCGCTTGCCGCTTAGCCCGCCGCCGCGCTGGCCTTACCGCGCTCCGACCAGCACAAGGTGAGCGATAGCTTCACTCTTGGAGCAGCATCGACAAACAACAATAACTTGAGCCACTAATGGGTTAACCAGGTAAATGAGACAATAAATGGTAGAAAAATACTTAACTAGTCTTTTTGTTTAATAATACCGAAGCTAAAACAAATTTACAGTCCACGTAATGGTAAGTGACTACTGCAAACCCCGCAACCACTTTCAAACAAAGAAGGATCCAGATGCGTTCTCACCTCTGAGTAGGTACTAACATAAGATGGAATGCCTCACAGCGTGCAATTATACTGGATCTCTATACCCTTTATACCGTAATAATGCAGTAAAAGGACTGCTATTTAGGGACCTTTCCCAAAAATAAAAAACGATTTCTAATGACATTGTACAGCTACACATTAACTATAGTTCGTGCCAAATCGATTGAGAAAAACGGACGATGACCTCAGATATGAGCCGAGTGTCAAAAGGCGTAACTTACAAAATCTCAATTTAGATGTGATAACAATATTTAAACATTGATATTATTCACACTTCTAGGTCAGCACATATGTTTTGTTTTTTTTTTTTTTTCTTAAATAATATAGTCTGAGGTTCCTATAATCATCGTAAAATCTTACGGTACATCGCGAAAAATGTGTTATAATTTATATTTCAATTTGTGGTAAGTAACGCAGCAATTCATTTAGTAACAGTTTCATATTAAAAAAAAATATTTTAAGCAATATAATCACCATATTGAGCTTTTGCAAATTTATCCCTTTAAAATAAACAAAACGCGCGTTACGTCAGTTCGTTCCAAAAGAAACGTGACAATAGCAGAGATGCGTCACTTTTTTTGGACCGGCCCGCATGCACAGAATAAAAATAAAGTTCTTATATAATATTGAAACTAAAGTTTTATCTTTTGAATAAGAACACACTCATTCGGTGTCGTTATCACTGGAATCTTTTCTATGTGTTATAAATTAATGCTTTTTGTTGTTAAATGAATAAAGTGCTTTATAACAATAGATGATTTTTCTTCAACAGCTATCTTTCATCTCATAACTTTTTAATAATAGTTAATAAATATATATTTTATCAATCATTATAAATAATTATAAAAAAACATTATAAATAAAGAAAGTACTACGTATAAAAAGTGCCTATATATTTTGAAGGTTTGGAGCCCCTGGTTAAACGACCGAAAGGTCAATGTCCATTTTTGTCAATCGATTTGGCACGAACTATATCAGTATATGCTTTGAAACTGTTCCTTGCTAATGGTAATTGTCTTGTATACACGCTGCCATCAGCCGCTAAGGAAATTGACAAAGGTAAAATAATTTTTATTCCACAATTTCAATTCACCTCGTTATTTGTGCTCCTCTGCCTTAACCGTTTTTGATTCACCAAGGGTTTTTATATTTTCTAAGAAGAATCTGGACCTATAGGCCTTACATAGCTAAATAAGTAGTAAATTAAAAATTTTGTATAACCGAGTTCAATATAAATAAAATGAGAACAACATTAATGCGGTCCAAGTCAATTAAATACGCATTATTAAGGATAACTCGATAACTACTAGTCAGATCTTGATCAAATTTATATGGGGCCGCATGAGAAGTACCAGCTTTCGAATAAAAAACATCAAAATCGGTTCACCTGGAGAACGAAAACGTACAGTCGAATTGAGTACCTCCTCATTTTTTTGAAGTCTGTTAAAAATCGGCCTATGCTTTCGTTTTGCAAGTGCTAAGCCGATGGAAAAAACGATGCCGAAGCCAAATGGCTGCAATAAAAGTAATTTCAACTTGAACACTTGAGCTATATTTCGGCCTTTCGGCCATCGATTTTCGGAATATTTCTGTACTTAAAAAATTGATCATAAAGATTATATATTGAGTAAATTATAAATAGTTAATTTTATTGCATTTGCGTTTATAACATAATATTTATTTAAAATAGTTATAAAAAACTTAATTCAGTGGAGCCTTTACAGAGTTACTAAAACATAGAGTAGAAAGGTGTTTTTTATTTTTACAAAATTTTAATACATGCGACAAGCTGAACTCGCTTCACTCCGCTACGGGTGTATAAAACACATCTTTTTCATATTTTTCTTTCTGTCTCTCCACTTAAGAAAAAATAAACATAATATAAACTAGAACTACTTTTACGGATTTTGTCGCGTTTAATTTTAAAAGATTTTTAATTCCCGATGTTTCGGGTGCTTTCCAGCACCCATGCTCACGGGGGACTGAGGTGACTGACGTCCCGATTATTTTAAAATTAAACGCGATAAAATCCGTAAAAGTAGTTTTAGTTAATATTATGTTTATTCTTTCTTAAGTGGAGAGACAGAAAGAAAAGTATGAAACAGACGTGTGTTATACACCAGTAGCGGAGTGAAGCGAGTTCAGCTTGTCGCATGTATCAAAATTTTGTAAAAAAAAAAACACATTTCTACTCTATGTTTTAGTTACTCTGTAAAGGCTCTACTGAATTAAGTTTTTTATAACTATTTTAAATAAATATTATGTTATAAAAGTAAATGCAATAAAATTAACTATTTATAATTTATGGTTAAAGATATTTTATTCTCAAAAGAAATATACATTTCACTTAATGAGAAGTTACAAAATTCAAGTTATAAGTGGGTTATGAGCATACAGATAGCAAATATATATATATATATATATATATATATATATATATATATATATATATATATATATATATATATGTGTCGGAAATGGTGTAACACAATAAGCCAAAATTGTGTGGGAAATAACAGGATAGCGTTAATTATTAAAAATGGTAAAAATGTGAGAGCTGATGTTCAACTTGCTCTCTTGCTTGCGCAATTTATTGTATTCAATAATAGGACAGCGTAACGCTCTATACATTCAGCATAGAGTAATTACGGTTTGGCCATACTGCAGTGTGTCCCTGTCACAATTACACACCGGCGCAATGTGAAGGACACAACTACATGATTGTTGGAGCGGGAAACCTAGTGGTTGTTTTTATGGTGAGGCAGCACCACTGTCCCCATTTGACAAGGGTTCAGTCTAGCTACCGCGTATTGTTTCCATTGTAATGAGAGAGATCTAAGACCACACACTTTTAATTTAGCACTACAACTTTATTCTACACTTCCTAATATGAGACTCACAAAAATACTTGCAAAGTTTTACCAGGAAAATAGAACTACACTGACGAGCGCAGGAACTGAAGTGATTGGGTGCGTTTGGCAGAAAAAAGCGCTAGCAAGCGCTTATAAGCGCTAAAATAGTTTTCGGTCAGGACACGATTGCTACTTCAGTAGCGCTGACACAATCCGCCATTTTGCTTATTTAATTTGTTTGTTTTGAAGTAAAGCTTGTAAGTTGTTTTGTGCAATATTAGTTTCAAGTAATATAATGACATGAATAAACATATACATGTTATTAAAAATTTATGATTGGTAAGTTTTTAATATGAATACTTTAGAAACATATATTAAAATTAGGTTAGGTTCCCCGGTTAAAACTGACATCGTGTCCTGGAGGAAAATAGCTACTTTCGATTTGACAGCGCTTACCGCTTACGATCGCCATTTTGCTTACAAGCGCTTGCTAGCGCTTTTTTCTGCCAAACGCACCCATTCTGTTGCCGCGTTCATTCAATAAGGAAAACGTAATAACGACTTAGGTGTGCTCTGATTGGTCGACGATTTGATTGGTCAATACTTGACTAAACAATAACTTCTTATTGAATTCATTAGGTTACTTAAGCAATTTCAATTATCAGGATTATTAATCAAATCGACAATTATTTATTCTACGATTTAAAACCATATTTGAGTTAAAAGTTGATAATGGAATAAATAGTTGTTTTACCAGGAATTAGTGGTCAATAAAGAGATTTGTAAACCAAAAGAGTTTTAAAGAACTAGCTAGTTACATGTTATGTTTCTGATAAACCGCTCTTATTAAATTGTAGTATTAATAATTATACACCGTTGATTATTATAATCAATTAAAAGACGATGCAAAGCCTATGCTTTGTCAACCGATGATGTACTTGCTCCGACATATATATATATATATATATATATATATGTATATATGTATATATATATATATATATATGTATATATGTATATATATATATATATATATATATATATATATATATATATATATATATATATATATATATATATAATTTACTCAATATATAATCTTTATGATCAATTATTTATGTTTATGTTGTAGTGTTCGCGTAAATATAAGAAATCATTATTTAAACATTATGTTTATTTAAGAACTCAAACCAAAACATGCTCAATATCTTGACACGCTTTCACGCACACTTATTTCTTCTTCTTTATTTTCAACTCGTAAAATTTCATAGGTGGACACACACATGCGCCAAAAATATTGTTGTTGGTGGCAGATGTTTTTTAACCCCCGACGCAAACTGTAAGGGCTGCGACGGGACCCCCACGTGGTCGGTTGACAGTAGTTGATAGTAAATGATAGTCAATACTGGGAAGTTGATAATTGATAGTTTATTGATAGAACCAACTAAATCTAATTTAAGGATAAATGGAAAATGATACTGCGAGTTAGCGTGACCGGTATTGCTGGGCTCAATTAGCGCACTGACTCAAAATGCATTATTGTAGCGTCGTAGCGTAAACTGCCGACGCCACAAAAATGTACCGTGTTATATGTGTAACGTGTGTATCGGTGAACTGTATATATATGTGTGTCTGTCTGTAGCATATTAGCTCTCAACCAGCTAGCTAGCTATGAATCAAAAATAACAGACGTTTGAAGTCCATAAGTTCTTTTTGTTTCGGTTTTTTGTTAATTTTCAATTTAAATTGTAGATCCATATGTACACGTGAGTGCGTGTTCTTACAACAAGCTGAGTATGGTTTTGACTTGGTTTTTGCATAACTTTAAATGCCGCGATCAGCCTTTCTTTGTATGTTTGTCTTAAGATTATCTTTCAACTTGCTTCAAACACCTTCTAGCATAGTAAACGTTAAAATTAAATCCCAAATATTAAATATACCGATAGACGCAGGTCTTCTCTCTTTTGCTAGACGGTTATATTGCGGTTAGTCCACTGTGTTAACAGATTTTTATGTATGAAGTTTATTAACGTAGCAAGAGTAATGTAATACGCTATATTTGTTTGGTATTTTACCGTACCATAGGACCACCAATGTATCTTGTTTGTAGTAGAATCCAGAATTCGGTTGTTTTCAATGAAAGTCACGTATATTAAACTAACTGTATTAGTTTTACCACAAATATTTGTATAATTTTAAGGAGCTATCTTAGTTACATGTCTACACGTCACAAGTTTCAGCAAGCGAAGATATTTATATATATATATATATATATATATATATATATATATATATATATATATATATATATATATATATATAAATATATAAATATATATAAATTAAAGTATATAAATATGAAACAAAATTATACATATACCCATTAATAAACTTATACAATTATACAACATGTAACATAATTAACGCACTTT
Organism: Parnassius smintheus behrii; assembly: GCA_036936625.1. Lineage (NCBI taxonomy): Eukaryota > Metazoa > Arthropoda > Insecta > Lepidoptera > Papilionidae > Parnassius > Parnassius smintheus. The sequence continues at coordinate 26,517,741 of JAUPFT010000027.1, forward strand.
GAGAAAGTAGTTTGTTCAAAATCGTTTACTGAATCGATTTCTATCATTTTTAATATAAATAGGTAATTTTTTATCCCATAAATAATTAAAACTACGTAAATTACAGTCACACTAAATCTGTACAGTCAAAACAAACTGAAATGGACCGTAACTTAAGGCAATAAGACTTTTAAGAGTGCAGTTTTATTTGTATTATTACTAATTCTGTCATTCAATAAAAAAAAAAAATGAACATTATTTCAAGCAAGTTAGTCTTTGCGTTCGTGGATTTGTACTGTGACCACAACATTCTTCCGGAATTAGTATAACTAATTTGATAAATAATCGGTGCATAAAAATGTTTAACTTAAATTTTAGTGTTATGTATTATGATTATAACATAATATACTAATTGGGGTGTCTGAATGTGTGCGTTAATTACGTTACATATTGTATGTTGGCCAAAAACATACATATACAGTATTAGAACCATGCTGTACCTATATTAATATTGTAACACGAACGGTTTGGCTCGACCAAGATCACGCTCTCACAGAATACCACCGTGTAATAGCAACTTAATGCTGTTTCTAATGGTGAGTGTAGTGAACCGTAACCTTTATTCTGGAAACAGACAAAAAACACAAAAATTTCACATACTCCACTTGCCACCCTAAATGTAAAGTCTTTAATTAAATTTCACAGAAAGAAATAGCCAAATTAGGAGGTGGAGCTATGGCCGCTGTTTGGGGCGGCGACCCAGGCGGTATGACGCTGGAGCTCTCGCTCGAGATGAACAAGAGGCTGCAGGCGCTGCTCGAGGACACCTTGCTAAAGAACATCACTCTTAAGGTTGTCTACGCTTAAATAAATATTATACGTAGATAGATAGATCATTATTTCCTTATTTTTTGCTTATTTACGTACATGGTATGAATGTAACTCGTTTTTCGAAGTCATTACGAATACAGAACGATGCGTAGTAAACGAAAGAGCGTAACGTACTGCAGTATTGTACAACGTGCCTACGCATCCCAGTTTCGCCAGAGCGAGGTCTCTGGGTATGTTCCGAAACGTTTCCAGTATACTGCCGAATACGAATGACGTCATTAATTGACGCAATATTGTACTGGCGTGCCGCCGCCATATTGTGTTTGATGTCCGGCCATATTAAAACAATTTTTAATTGTGTGTGTGCGCTGAATGAAGCATGCCAGAATTTGTTTTTATTTATTCAAATACAAATAATTATAGAATAATTGCTGGTATCTTCCATTAGGAGGATATAATGACCTTTGGAGCAGAAACTAACAAAATAATCACCAACACTTTTCCAATATAACGCAAATGTATGATGTCATATATTGTCAAATGTTTTGAAACGTATCACCAGTATGGCGTCGATTTATGACGTCATTTGCATTAGACAGTACACTGGGTTCTATTTTGGAACATACCCTCTATCTGTTTCACTCACTGAGACGAAATCACGTGTCAAAATATGTAGAAATTACTTAATAAAAGTAGCGTCACTATCTATCTCGCTCACACTTAACAACGTAGCGTTACCATCTTTCTCGCTCACACTATTCAAGATAACGTCACTCTTCATCTCAATCGAACTTGTATGAAATCCGGCTTCATTAAAAAAATGTTTTTCCTTAATTTAGAAGTAGCAATTAGTAAATGTCAGCCATTTTGGAATCCGACTAAATGCGCCGTCTTTTAAACTTATTTGCCAAAATAGTGTAGTAATTTTTTTATTACATTACAGTCTGTTAAAGCTGGGCGGTGTAATTATTTTGAATTTAAAGTTGGGCAAAAATCTAACATTTTATTTAAAACTAAGGCAGTTACGTTTTAACTTTTAACTGTAATTTATGGAAGGGTTATTCATGGTTATACCACAGAAAAAAAAACTGACGAATAGGTAATATTTGTAGTCACAGGACTTGAAAAATCGTCACATGATGACCGTTTTATAGATTTATTTTTGAATCCTTATAATTTGAAAAGTACATTTTTGATTAAAACTACTTTTACGGATTTTATCGCGTTTATTTTTACTTTTTATTTTTATTTTTAATTCCCGACGTTTCGGGCGCTTTCCAGCACCCATGGTCACGGGGGACTGAGATGACTGACGTCCCGATGTCATTGTTAAACCCGGAGTACCTTCAGCTTTTTTAATTATTGTTTATGGTCCGATAATACAGCAGGCGGAGGCTGCTCTCCCTACGCGCCTCCGGCTCTATAAAACCACTCTAGGGGTAGGACAGACTCGTACCACGTGGAGTCGGGGTCTATTAATTCGGTTCCTTGACATAAGTTGAACCTAACCTATTTTATTTGTTATCTGCCCTAATAGGTGGGCACTGTTTTATACACATATTTTATACACATATTGCTTTAATTAATTCTTAGAAATCGTCAGTTTTACGTTACGTCCCACAAGCCGGTAAAAAACGGTAAACACTGCACATTTTAATTTTAATAGCTCATAATGATAATAATTTTGTAATTTAAATATAAACTGTTAAATATATGTGTATGCATGAAAACTATTTAAATGAGTACAAAATATAATTATTTACGTAAAATGTACAATAAAATGCTACCGAACGTATGACAACTTAACTGTACGAAAAACGAACGTTCAACGGCGAGAATTCGATATAATCTGTGGTAAGGATTGACGTAAATATTATAAAAATAATTGATTTTCAATAATTTTTTTCTCAAAAAGTACGCGTTTCTGCATGTTGAAATTTTGCGTGTGTGTATACAATAGTGTAACCTTTCTGTAAAAAAAATATCATATAATCTGAGATAGGGATTGACATAAATATTGCAAAAATAATTGATTTTCAATAATTTTTTTCTCAAAAAGTACGCTTTTCCGCATGTTGAAACTTTACGTGTGTGCTTATATTAATGTCACCTTTCTGTAAAAAAAATATCAACCCCCAACTCGACGGACGTCAATGGAAAGCTTAGCCTATACTTTTATTGTACACCACAAACAATAATATACAGATAACAAAACAAAAAGCGGATTATAATATTATGTAAGTATAATTTGGCGGCCTTATCGTTACATAGCGATCTCTTCCAGACAACCAAAGGTGTAAAGGATTAGAACCATGAAAACTAGGTAGGTGGTGCAATATAAATATACATAATATTAATACATGCGATTTATAGACAATATATGCAATAACATACAAATAACTAATACATGAAATTATATTTTATTTTTATATTTTTCTAATCGGTGTCACGACTTTGCATATTGCCCGCTTTCGGCTTGACGTTGATTTCTGGGACAACCTGCATATATAATATTTATTAAATGTACTAGGGGTCTATCGCATTTCATAATTTTTTTAAAGTTCGATGTCAAAGAGTGTAATACCTCTATAATCATTGCATAATTATGTGTGTTGTTTGGCTTAATGCCCTATTACTGCTGTATTTCACTTTTAACTGCACTATACTCTAAATACAAAACTACTACTACTCAAAATATAAAATAAAACACTTTTTTGCCTTGATATACACTCCACTGATAATTGAAATAAAAAAACCTTTGTAATCATACAAAATTCATAGCTCTTTTTTATTAATTTCTTGATTACGAATGTGCCGGACGGGCGAAACTCTCCGGAGTAAATGTTGTCGAAGATACTTCGCGAGTCGCTCACGTCCTACACCTATAGGTTCCGGTGGGTACTTTCACTGCCGTCTTTGTGGGTGCCGCTGAAATATTGTGGACTGTGGTTCAAATCAAAATGCACGATTAACAAATACAAATAGCAAGGTAGTGGCCAGCGGTTCGACTGATTGATTAGTCGCGAAATTTTATAACTATTGATCACGGTTGTTAAACTACGGTTGTTCACTATAGATTGGTCACTGTATATTTCAAAAGATTTCTTTAAATTGTACGGTGGTATCAAAGATCTATTGGTGGTAGCTGGTTTTCTAACACTACTGACTAGCAGCTATTATCAACTAAACTAGCTGATTTTATCACTTGTGTAACTGCGGATATCAGTTACCACTTTCACTATAATATGTAACTGCGGATATCAGTTACGACCTTTTTAGGCTAGCTAACACTATCACTATATGTAACTGCGAATATCAGTTACGACCTTTTTAGGCTAGCTAACACTATCACTATATGTAACTGCGAATATCAGTTACGACCTTTTTCGGCTAGCTAACACTTTCACTATGTGTAACTGCGAATGTCAGTTACGACCTTTTTCGGCTAGCTAACACTTTCACTATTCACTATATACTGCTACTAGTCACTTCAGCTACCACCGGATACCACTCACTTCACTTCACTGTCACTGGTAGTTCTTCACACTACTACTGGTACTAGGTCCCGAGCCCCTAAGGTAGACTTGGGCAATACTTTGCAGTGAGCCGCTTGCCATTTTCCGTTTGCCTCTTTATTGCATAAACTTTTCACTATACAAATGGCATAAATTGCAATATTTTCTATACAAAACTAATTGCTACACTAACATGCTATACATCATTAAATCGGTAGTCTGGTACTTTATAAGTATATCATAAAGGTTACTCAAAATAATAACATTGTAAAAAGTTATTAAACGAAATGTCCAAAATTTTCATAATATTTGGGTACATTAATTCTTTGATTTTTCTATAACTACGAAATGCGTTTAATTATACAAAAATATCCCTACACTTCTTTAATCTATAAGCCATATGCTAATTGAATGTCATATTTATAACTCTTTTAGAACATAAAATTATTTTCCTTATTTTAGTATGAACTATTACGCAGTTAATTAAAAACTTTTCCACGATAAGACGCGCTGTGATTGGTCGATTTTTTGGTATATAATAAAAGTTGTTTATATCACTTGTTATCAAAACGACATTCTATACAAATATACTAAGAGTTATAAACATGCTAAATAACTATATTAATACACGTTTTCACTCAGTTTTCTCGGTAATTTCACTATTAATACAAAAACAATATTCTTTATAACTTCGTTTCTTAGCGTTGTTAGGCCGTCGCGAACATCTCTCCCGCCGTGCAGCGTCGCGACGATTTTCTCACAGCGGCGCTGCATCCATTTCGGTGAGCGACGTTGCTTCTACTTCGGCAGCGGCACGAGTTTCCTGGTTGGCCTCTTGATTAGACCGTTTGCTGTGCGTACCTCCACAGTGCGGATCTGTCCGTCCGCACCGGGGCAAACAGCTTCCACCCTCCCTCGTGGCCAGGTGTTTCGAGGTAACTGGCCGTCAGCTATGAGGACTGGATCGCCCACCTGGAGATTGGGACCTCGCCCATGGGCCTCCCGCCGGTTTTGAAGTTCCGGTAAATACTCTCGGACCCAACGCTGCCAGAACATGTCAGCGAGTATCTGAGAGCGTCGCCAGTGTCTTTTGCTATTCATATCCTTTTCATCAAATACTCCAGGTGTCGGCAATCTCGCAGATCCTCCTAAAAGGAAGTGATTTGGAGTGATGGATTCGTCATCGTCGCTGTCTACAGAGATGTGAGTCAATGGTCTGCTATTTACTGTGTATTCGACCTCGCAGAGCAGCGTGGCTAATACTTCCTCATGCGGATGTCTCTCATGAAGGACGGTGAATAGTGCCGTCTTCACGCACCATATGAGACGTTCTCTCTTGGTTGGTGTTTCATGCAGCAAATTGATTGGAAGTCGAGCGAGCTTTTGGTTGAAGCTCAGCTGATCGGTACCTGGTTTCCAGATTAATCCGAGTATCTTTTCCTCGGTTCCTTTGTTTCCCAGATCGACTGACTCAGATGCTTCATGGTCAGGTTCTAATTCTTTTACAACTTCTGGTGCGTTGGAAACCCATTTTCTTAAGTTGAAGTGCGCGTTTTTGTGTATGTCGCGTACTTCCTTCGATATTCGCTTTGCCTCTTCCAGAGACTGGAAACTATCGAGATAGTCATCCATATAGTGGTTTTGGATGATAGCTTCTACGGCTTCTGGATACTTGTCTTTGTATTTTTTAGCGTTCCAGTTCTTCGCGAATATGGCTGTGCAGGGTGAACTGGCTGCACCGAAAATGATCGACGTCATTCTATATTCTTGGGGATCTTCATTACGTCGATCCCCTCTCCAGAGATATCTTAAGGCATCTCTGTCTTCGGGTCTGACTTTAACCTGCATGAACATTTCGGCTATGTCCGCGGAGACAGCGATTTTATGGCGGCGAAAACGCATCATGACCCCTGGTAGTGATTGCAGTAGGTCTGGACCCGTGAGCAGGAAGTCGTTCAACGACACCCCCTTTGTTTTGGCTGCGGCATCGTGTACTATTCGAAACTTCTCTGGTTTCATTGGGTTATGGACGTCGAAATGGGGTAGGTATCATGTTCTTCCCGGTGTGCTAGTTTTCGGTGCTATCTCGGCGTATCCTTTTTGTACAAGGGAATTCATTTGTTCATCATACTTCCTTTTTAGATCTTCGTCTCGGTCTAATTTTCTTTCAATGGAAACGAGCCGTTTTATTGCTGTTTCATAATTACCAGGCATCTCGATATCCTTTTCCTTCCAGAGAAGCGCTGTTTCTATGTGCCCGTCTTGTAACTGACGGGTGCTGCTATTTAGTATATCTTCAGCTTTCTTCTCTGGGTCGGTGTCTGGTCTTCTCGGATTGATAATGAGAGATTCCAGCGCGAAATATTCGCGGAGTTGGTCATCTATATTTCCCTCGCTCTTGTGCAGCTCATTGGCCGCGTGGACGCGCTGATACGGGGCTTTAGTGTGTGCCCCGTGTAGCACCCATCCTAATTCTGTGAGCGAGGCGATTGGCTGGTGCGGTGGACCTCTACGGATTTGAGTGGCTATCAGAAGTCTCCAATTGTCCTGTCCTATTAGGATCCTTGGGTTGCCGGAGTCATATATTAGCTGCTCCTTTAGGTCTTTCAAATGTTTGCACTTGGCTATGTCTACTGCACGCACAGTCTGTGGTCCCAAGTTTAGGCTTGCGACCGTGCGTGCTCTGAATGGCACCCTTTTTCTGTGGAGACTCTTCAGCGATACTTTGATTCTTCGGGATTCCGGTGAATCGAGGGTAGTGTTCCCGATAGCGGTGATCTTAAACGGGTCCAACCGCCCTTTAGCTCCAATTTGTTTGGCGATCTCTTCATCCATTAGTGAAACTGTTGACCCATCATCCAGCAGGGCGTGTGTGTTTACAGCTCCCGCCGGTCCAATTACTCGCACTGGAATTATTTTTAAATAGGCTTGATGCTTTGACACAGCGAATGAGTTAGCAACAGTTTCTTGAGGTTCTTTTTGTTTGACCTCGGTCTTCTCCTTTGTATTGTTATGGAGAAGTCGATTGTGTGTCGCAGTGCATCCTTCTATTCCACACTTATTTGTTTTGCATTTGTGTGTCTGATTTCGATAACGCAAACAGCGGAAACATAAGTTATTTTTCTTTGCGAGTTCCCATCTTTTGTCGATATCTGCTTCCTTAAATTTTTTACATTCGGATCCGTAGTGACCCTCCTTTTCGCACACTCTGCATTTCGGAGACGGCTTAGTAGTAGCCGCGTGTGCTCTATGTACTGTACGATTGCTTTGTGCTTCGTTGATAATTTCTGGAGGCGCAAATGCACTGCAGAAGCGAGCTTGCTCGGTAATAAAATCGCTGAAGCAGCCGAGGTCTGGTCTAGAGTCATATTTTTCAGTGTAGATTCTATACCACTGGGCACGTATAGAGTTTGGCAGTTTGTCGGTGAGGTGTCGTAGCAGCTCTGCGTTGACGAGGTAATGATCTCGCTTTAGGGCTCGAAGAGTGACGACGCTTCCCCTCACTTTGCTCGCGAATGTGCAAATGTCTCTGGGCGCTTCTGTACAGCGTGCTAATCCTCGCAACTTCTCGGTTTCTGCTTGCGCGATTGAATCTGGACGCCCAAATTGTAGCTCCAGTTCTCGCATAATCTCATCTGGCTTAGCATGCCCGATGAGTTCTGAACTGACTGTTTCCAAGGCTCTTCCTTGTAGACTTCGTCTTAGTCTAGCTGTGTTTTCAATATCATTGAAGTAGCCTCGGGTTGTTTCGTAAATGGCACGGAATGAAAGCCACTCGGTATGTGCTCCGCTAAAGCTTGGCAGTGTCATTATAGCTTTCGACGCTGCGAAAGTATGCGACGATAGTGGCGCACTCTTTAATTTTGATTTGTCAGCGAGTGCGGCTATAGCGGATGTGAGCTCCGATATAAATGGACGGAGCCCCCTGTCTTCACTTATGACAGGTTCCTGGTTAGGTTTCTTTGGCTTGGGATCCTTTTGTACATCTTCTGGATAGGAATCCTGGTATGTGAGCTCTGATACAATCGGTAGGAGCCCCCTGTCTTCATTAACGATGGGTTCCTGGCTGAGCTTCTGTGGCATGGGATCCCTTTGTACGTCTTCTGGATAGGAATCCTGGTTCGTGAGCTCCTTTTGGGGCTCACTGAGGTCAACAACGTCCGGGGTTGGCTTTGTGACGGTTTTATTAAATGGGGCCTTCCCTCCGGTGGTTGCGCCTTGATTTGACTTTTGTTTGGCTACAGAGTTTTCGAGCCAAGATCGAACGTACTCACTTTTGGAGTGACCATCTTCATCATAGTTGTCTGATTCGTCTGCTTCTTCAGCCATCTGTAAAGAGATCTGCGCAAGTTCTAGTTTGATCTTCAATACTTCTTCACGAGCCTTCAAAATTCTTCTATTGGGCCGAACAGTCTTCTTTGACTTCGTACTGCAATCGGTGTGGCCCCTCGGTGGCTCTTCGTTGTGGGTGTCTTCCCGGGCTGTTGGCGATGATGCACAGCTAAAGTCATCGTTGCCTTCTATATGTTCCCTCTGCTTCGTTGTGCGGGCCGTAGTAGTCGGCGCGGGCAGGGGTATCCCCCCCTCGGGGGGGCAGCATGGCGCCTCAGCGCCCTCTACCGCTGACGGTGAGCGTGGTGGCATCTGGTGGTGGACGACGGCGTTACTGGCCGACGAACCTCCTTCCAGACCGACGGTCCACGCCTTGGCTTCCCTTCCTTGCGAACGGGTGATCGGCATCTTGAATCTGAAAAATTCTGCGGTTTTAATACGGTGGTGACTATTTACCCGGTTCCGAAATACAAACGGATATATCCGGCTCGAAGGACCAACGAATGTGCCGGACGGGCGAAACTCTCCGGAGTAAATGTTGTCGAAGATACTTCGCGAGTCGCTCACGTCCTACACCTATAGGTTCCGGTGGGTACTTTCACTGCCGTCTTTGTGGGTGCCGCTGAAATATTGTGGACTGTGGTTCAAATCAAAATGCACGATTAACAAATACAAATAGCAAGGTAGTGGCCAGCGGTTCGACTGATTGATTAGTCGCGAAATTTTATAACTATTGATCACGGTTGTTAAACTACGGTTGTTCACTATAGATTGGTCACTGTATATTTCAAAAGATTTCTTTAAATTGTACGGTGGTATCAAAGATCTATTGGTGGTAGCTGGTTTTCTAACACTACTGACTAGCAGCTATTATCAACTAAACTAGCTGATTTTATCACTTGTGTAACTGCGGATATCAGTTACCACTTTCACTATAATATGTAACTGCGGATATCAGTTACGACCTTTTTAGGCTAGCTAACACTATCACTATATGTAACTGCGAATATCAGTTACGACCTTTTTAGGCTAGCTAACACTATCACTATATGTAACTGCGAATATCAGTTACGACCTTTTTCGGCTAGCTAACACTTTCACTATGTGTAACTGCGAATGTCAGTTACGACCTTTTTCGGCTAGCTAACACTTTCACTATTCACTATATACTGCTACTAGTCACTTCAGCTACCACCGGATACCACTCACTTCACTTCACTGTCACTGGTAGTTCTTCACACTACTACTGGTACTAGGTCCCGAGCCCCTAAGGTAGACTTGGGCAATACTTTGCAGTGAGCCGCTTGCCATTTTCCGTTTGCCTCTTTATTGCATAAACTTTTCACTATACAAATGGCATAAATTGCAATATTTTCTATACAAAACTAATTGCTACACTAACATGCTATACATCATTAAATCGGTAGTCTGGTACTTTATAAGTATATCATAAAGGTTACTCAAAATAATAACATTGTAAAAAGTTATTAAACGAAATGTCCAAAATTTTCATAATATTTGGGTACATTAATTCTTTGATTTTTCTATAACTACGAAATGCGTTTAATTATACAAAAATATCCCTACACTTCTTTAATCTATAAGCCATATGCTAATTGAATGTCATATTTATAACTCTTTTAGAACATAAAATTATTTTCCTTATTTTAGTATGAACTATTACGCAGTTAATTAAAAACTTTTCCACGATAAGACGCGCTGTGATTGGTCGATTTTTTGGTATATAATAAAAGTTGTTTATATCACTTGTTATCAAAACGACATTCTATACAAATATACTAAGAGTTATAAACATGCTAAATAACTATATTAATACACGTTTTCACTCAGTTTTCTCGGTAATTTCACTATTAATACAAAAACAATATTCTTTATAACTTCGTTTCTTAGCGTTGTTAGGCCGTCGCGAACAGGATGTAACTACAAATAATCGCAGTAAATATTTGTTGGTAGTCATTGTTTCTTATTGTTTTCTTAGCGTACAATACAAGGTTGTAAACGATAACAATGTTCATTAGAACAAAGAACTTTGAGTTGGTAACTTTGTATCTATTAAGAAAACTTTTTTACATTTTTTTTAAATAATTAACTTCTAATTATGGACAAAGAACGCCACAGATGAATTGTCAACTTTTGAAGATTGAGGGGCCGCGCGTTCGAATTTCGCCCGGAACATTTTATTATGATCTTCAAATAATTGTTCGTAGATAAAAGCCCAGTATACAATATAATAATGACATAATTTTATTTTTCAGGAAAATCTTGACACACTCGGTGAGGAGATTTCGAGGTTAAAAGCGGAGAGAAGCGACCCTACAGATAGTAAATAAAACACTAAAAAATTTGCACGATTTTGGAAAACGGATTATGTACGTTAAATATTTGCTCGGATTTAAAAATTATTTAATTAAAAATAAACAGTCCATTTTATTCGACCATGACTATTATATAAACAAGTAAAAAAAAGTAAAATTTCAAGTTATAAACTTTTAGACAGGCCTCTCAATATAGGTTTTAGAGCAAGGAAGAATCCGTGAGCCCTAATGCGTGCTGGCGAAATTCACACTCCTTGATTTTTTTACTTTAGACATGCGGGTTTTCACACGAAGATCTCCTTCATCGCCCAATATCACTAGAACTGACGGGGATCGTATTCTGTTTGCTAGCATACTATGTATAATATTAATATTCGACTCGACTTAGTAGCTTAAAGCTGCTTTGTGCTAGACTTTCTGAAGTGTAAGTATAAAATATAGTATTAGCTCAACCGCAGTGCCTATTGGGTACAGTTTTGGGTTGCTTTTTTTGGGCACTAAACTAGGCCTGCCATAAATTCCGAGACGCCGACCGGGACATTTAGAACAGAAATAGGGTAAATCATGGATTATACAAAAACACTGGTAATATTTAAGAAAATTTAATCAAAAAATAAGAAACTCTTACACTACGTCCTTTTTTTTTGCCCATTCATATTTCTCTGTACTTTTAACCTTTTTCAGTAATTCCTTTTCCCCTTTGACGTAATTATAAAATTCCGTGCATGACATTTTATAATTATAAACGCATTGAATGATGCTTTCGATTGTGCTTACACTGAGTGAACTTCGTTCTTTCGTCCACTGCGCTGAAATTAACGAAAACACTCGTTCTACGTGAGCATTGTGGCCTGGGATTGCAAAAATATATTGACACATTTTAAGAAGATTTGCTTTTCTTTCCAGTTCTTCGGTTTTTTCAAAAAAGTGTTTCCATTTTGCTTCCATATTTTTAGCTTTCCATTCATCGCTGATTTCACATTCAATAAACGATTTTAAGTACATAAATTCTTCATACATTGAATCATCTATTCCTATATCCTTTTCATTTAAATATTTTGTAGTTTCTTCTACTTGTTGCCATTGAGGAATATCATTTAAAATCATCCAAGCGAAAACATCAAATTTTGTCATCGGCTCTGTCCACTGTTCGAGATAACATATAGCAGTGTTAAAGAAATCTCCTGTTTCTTTGTCAAATGTTTAGGATTGACTTGTATTAATTGTGCCTTCATTCTTTAGTTTGTTATAAAGTTGTGTTGTTTGATTGCCTAAATATTTATTTATCAATCTGTCACTCAACTGTTTTTTTGTATCCTGTAATACATTTTTCACTTCAACAATGGTAATAACTGATTTTTCAATCTTTTTAATTTGTTTTTCAATCAGAAATGCTTGACTGTGCACAAAAAGTGTGTAAACTTCTGATAAGGGATCAGCAAAAAAATCGACTACAGCTTTTGGGGCTTTTGCTTCCTTAGCGAAAAATTCTTTCAATGGCAGCCATAACTTTAGTATGCGTTCAATTGCTGGAAGTAGTGAAAGCCACCGACTTCTGGAATGTGAGAGTATATTGTTGTATTCTATTGCTGCTTGCTCACAAAAATCTTTAAGCCGTTCCACTCTTACAGTGAATATGGAAAAATACTTGAAAATTTTCAGAACAATAGACTCCACGTCAATCGACATCACATCGGCAGCAGTGGACGCTGTATTGTGCAGAATGTGCGCTGGGCAACCGATGCCTTCAATGTCTTTGGACAAAATCTCCTTTAATTTAAAAAAAACATTGTTAACTCCGTACCTATCTCTTCCGCCAAAGTTAGTGTTTGTGTTATCCCCGCTGAAAGCAACAATATTTTGTACGGGGATGTTCTGATCCTGCAACGATTTTATACAAAATGAAGTGATTGTATCAGATGTTTCATTCGGCAATGAGTCTATTTTTAGTAATTTAATTTGCAGTCCTTCTTTTTCCGTAAAGTACTGTATCAGCAGTGGAAATAACTTTTCGGCTTTGTGATTGCTAGAATCGGTTGAAATGCCGTAAAAAGGAACTTTTTCGACTTCTGTTTTAATTTGCGCGATCGAGTGTGGAGCTAAAATGTGTTTAATGATAGCAGTAGCTTTTGTTCTTGCAGTTGATTGTTTTGCTGCGATACTTGAATCAGGATACATTACGGCATTCAGTTTTGTCGTACAATCTAAAGAGCTAAACGATTGGTGGTGCTTTACGACTTTATAAGCTGTGGTCAGTTCGGCAGCGCATATTAACATGTCTTCGGCAGTACATTGCGTGATCATAAATGTCGATATATCTCTAGAAGTTGATGCAACTGATAATTTCGTCTTGTGATTTTTACTTTGGATATGGTCTTTGACACTTGACTTACCGCCGTGACTGACAGATATATGAAAGCCGCAAATTGAACAAAAGGCTTCATAATCATTTCTTCCTCTTTTAATGAATGACCACTCTTTAGTATAATCGTCCGAAAACAAACACTTTCTTTTTGGCATGACTTTTTAGCAAAATACCAGACTGGCAATAAAAAAACTAAACTACGAAATACAGGATAACGCGCAGCGCAAATTAAGTACGTTGTTCTCTAAAGCAATCAAACGAAACACTGCGACGACGCGTGACGTTCAAGGCGCGAGGGCGGAGGGGCACGCGGCGCGGGACGCGCACGTAGTGTTGCCAACTATACTTTAAAATAACGTATCTTACGGTATTTTGCTTGATTATACTTTATACTTTTGAATAAGAAAAAAGTATCTAAAATACTTTATTCTAACTTATGCGTGAAATATTGTGTGAATTGAATGAAAGCAAGAATTCTGCCAAATTTCTGAATTTAACTCAGTCCATTACTCAGAATTTCCAATCATTTTATACTTTCACACATACACAGAACAGAATAACAACAAAATACATTATCATACAACTTTCGAAAAATCTGTACTGTCAGTACAGTCAAGTGTCAGTCAATGTCTCCAGTATATATTGTACTCTGTACTCTATGCTCAACGTTTGTTGTTTCGGTGGAATAGTAATAATTATAGTGTATATAACCGTCTGAAAGGAATATACGTTATTTTCCTTTGAAAAAGTTGGCAACCCTACGCGCACGTGTTAATAATCAAAGAAGGCAGCTAGGCTCGCTCGCTCGACTCCGCTCCACTTCAACCACTCGCCGATCGCAGACGCTGCACTTAACTACACAGGGGTAGCTTGCGAATTGTGTGCACACCGGGACAAATGACCTGTTGACCGGGACACCGGGACACAACGCTTCAAACCGGGACATGTCCCGGTGTACCGGGACGTATGGCAGCCCTACACTAAACCAACATATTTTGTTGATATGAGTAAATTTGTTCCAAAAATATAGGATTTATTAATAAATTGACTACAGCGTCATCTGTCGGTTGCTAGGATAGCTGTTTACTAATGTCATGACAAAACAAATATATAAGGTATGTTCCAAAATAGAACCCAGTGTACTGACCAATGCAAACGTCATGAATCGACGCCATACTGGTGATACGTTTCAAAACATAGGACAGTATATGACGTCATACATTTGCGCCATATTGGAAAAGCGTTGGCGATTATATTGTCATTTTGTGCTCCAAAAATCATTACATCTTTCTAATGGAAATACCAGCATTTATTCTATAATTTTTTGTATTTGAATAAATAAAAATAAATTCTGGCATGCTTTATTCAGCGTAAACACAATTATTTTTTTTTAATATGAATATCAGGCACAATATGGCGGCGGCACGCCAGTACAATATGGCCTCAATTGATGACGTCATTTGTATTCGGCAGTTTTGGAAACGTTTCGGAACATACCCATAGAATTTTATGAATATGACCTCAATCAGAAGCAACAGACACACCAACGATTCTCTATATATAAAAATCAATAGCTGTCCAATTTTTTGTGTGTGTTGAATTGGCCCCAAGATGTTTAGATTTACATTTTGGACCCGGCAGGTGGCGCTGTTCTCAAGATCCACAGCTCACCCGTGCGAAGCCGGCGCAGATCGCTAATCTTGATTATATATAAAATTTCGCTGTGAGTGTGTTCGTTATTCCTCTTCTTCTAAGCAGCTTGATCGATTTTGATGAAATGTTGTGGGGTGTTTAGGAGGTCATCTAAATGGTTCTTAGCTATGGTTGAACCTGGTAGGTGGCGCAGATGTCGTGACCCATAAATCTCCGAGCGAAGCCGCAACGGATCGCTAGTATTATAATATATAAAAAGTTTAGGCAAGCGCTTATCGTCTTAGATACAAAGGCTCCCCTAAACAGAAATGTAATAAAGTTGGGTAAAGTAAAAATTTTAAAGTGTTTTTTATAAGCGATCCCCGAGTCATGCCACATGATTATGCATTCCATAACTGTATTAAAATCGAACACTAGTTCACTTTGTTGTTTGTTTAGGTTTTAAAACAGCGCGCACTATACCATGTAGTTTGTGCCATGTGTGTCATTTTTTTTAGAAATTAGATATGAATCAAATATTTATGAACAATTATTAAATCAACAAATTCAATAGCTTATTTAATATTTCATTAATCATAATATGTTAATAGTTTCTATTTTATACTAGGTTCATTATCAAGTTTAAATTATAATACATTTAGTATTATTATTATCAGATACAGGTGCTGTGTTAGTAAAATAAAAGAAAATGTAATTATTATATCTATGGTGTACATCGAGTGTATAGGTAAATAGGTAAAGATAGTTAACTAAATACGATTTTCCCGACTTTGACGGAGAAATGTTTTTTTTTTTTTTAATATCGATTAATGATGTTGCGGTAATATTCAGTTAGAGATATATTGACGTTGCAGCCATAGTAATGTTAGAATTTATTCTTTTTTAAATTTCATTTCATATTTTGCTTATAAATAATTATTACTATACATATACATGTATAAACACTCACGCCAGTCACCCAGAGGGGTAGGCAGACTACAGACTTCCATTTGGCACGATCCTGACACAACTCTCGCCTCTTCACATCCATATACCTACGCGTACATGTTCGTCGGTTAAGGGTACTCCTAATTTGGCACATTTTCAATATATAGCTAATTTGGTCGATTATATACTAATAATATTACTATAGAATATATAAAATTGTATAATTTTTATACAGGCATGGATGTTGAAGTTTATTTAAAAATAATTAAAATTTATAACGCATGTATGTCTATACAGACTCGACTCCCTACCATCATGAACGGATACTATGCTTGATAATTCCCTCCTAAACTTCTAAATGTGCACCTGTACTTATGTCTATGTATTTATAAATAATAATTTTTTAGGAACCCTATCCTATATCTATTTCAAAACAACATTCACATGAGCTACTATATTTTACACTGTTGCAGTATTCTTTCAATAATTTGTGATTGTATTTTTTTACATAATGTAAATTAAAAAGGAGAACCATGATTGAGGTAGGTGGAGCTCACTTGACATAAATATGAGAAATGATCTCTTAGGACAGTATTCAAAGACAATCGCGAGTTTAAAGTCCAACTCTACACAATGTAAGCTCAAACCGTATTAAGTAAGCAACACTGTATCATCTCCTGACATTCCTGATCCTATAAATGTTGACACATTAAACATACAGTAACACTACTCTTGTATATTACGTGTGACATCATTAACACCAATAGCATAAAATTTTGGAGGCTATCCGGGTTGTAAGAAATTTATAGAATAGGTTTTTAACGATCTGTTGGTGTCGCGCTGGGCTCGAACGACAGAGTTAGACAACCAAAAGATACAACTGTAGCTCGGGCAGATTTTACCCAAAGAGTAGGTAGATAGAAAAAATTTGACATCTCGTATTTCTTCCTCCAAAACTGAATCGATTTTTTTACAATAGGAATAATAATCTATTACACTACTTCTTTGGTTTAATTTGAAGTAATATTTTTATTTGTAAATATGTGTACATTATCGGACTTTAGTTTTAAATTCTTTGAAATTATGTAACATAACAATTGCATTAATAATGGATTTATTTGTACATATCTATATTATATTAAACTTCATGCAGTACAGCACAGTTTTAATTATTGCAAATGCGTCAGTGACTTTTAAAATAATATTTTCCTAAACTTGTAACATTAAATGTCCGCCGAAACTATCCTCAGTGAACCCATGTACCTTATTGTTTGTAATTGTATACACAAATTATCTCTAGTATTTTAGAACTAAGTCTATATGTAAGACGGATATCTTAAATTGTTGTATTGTGAATATTTTAACGAACCGGCATATGGTGATGTTAATCAAATAAATATTTTGAGCATTTTACTGCTTTTTCTTAATTTCACTTATCATATTGACTGAAGCAAATATCGAAAAAATGGCCTTTTTAAGAAATTTACGAACGTGTTTTGCAGATCTTTTTATAACGCGGTTGTTTTTAGCCAACTTTAAGCAATGCGAGATGTTTAATAGTTTTTTCTTTTTTTCCAGCTACCAACACCGTTTTTTCTCTCCAATGGTTGACTGTCAGAAAATGCCTCAAGGCATTAAGTTCGGCCATTGTTAGACCCAAGGTACCAATAATAAATAAAAGTCTCTAGGGACGTCCGCTGGGTTAAGCAGGATCTCGCAATTCTATGACGTGAACGCATTGGCTCCGTCGCACAAGGCCGTGCCCCATCTTAACGCAGTGCCGTTAAAACTACATGACCGTGCGCGTGTAAAACAATCTACAGATTACTATCACATAGAAATTGAAACATTTTGTTATTAAATATAGATTATAATACTTATTGTAATGCACTGTTGTGTTTAATTTACCACTGTTTCGGAAAATACCTCTAGCCTGGTAAGAACCGACAAGAATCCCAGAAATATAAGTACGGTTGTATGCCGATATAATGGATCTTCTCTCAATATATAGTAATAACTTAAATTCTATACATAGATATAAATAAAGTTGAAGTGTCTGCGTGTAATATTAAAATTCTTCAATTAAGCTGACGGAATTATTCGCATGCTACACATAAGTAACCATTGCTGCTGCTCGTTCTATAAAAATTCATTCAAAAATTGTATAAAGTAAATTTATTGTATTGAAATATGTTTAAAAATAAAGTCCCACTGGGTTTCTTGGTGGTTCTTCCCAGGACAGAAGTTTTTTTTTCGAACCAGTGGTAAATAAAAAAATGACTCAATAAGTATGCTAGGGTATGCTAGGGTGGGTACTCGGAAACGCGTATTCTATCCACCCTGGACGGGGTGGATGATCGGAAATTGTATACATTATTTACTTCCGATTTTCTCCCTCGGCTATGTACAGTCGTTTACAGAAACATGAACTTGCTCAAGATACTTAGTAGACATTAACTATAAAAATATAATCATACTTTTTCTTTGAAAGGTCAACGTTAAAATAAATGGATTTCCTGGCAGGATTACAGATTCATAGAAATCTTGGTATAAAATGGTTTAAAAAGAAGTTAAAGACAAATAACCAATAGTAACGTTTTTGTAAAGATTGAAAAACGCCTAGTTCTTCGCTAACACATCTGTTGTAGCAAAGACACATGTACATAAAAGGGACGAATTTATCCAGGATATCAAATTAAGATTACTGAATAATGAAATTCTTGTTGGTAATAGCCTCAATATATTGAATAATTTATAAATTACGTAATAATACAATTTAAAACGAGTACGAGAACGAAGATAGACGACACGCGCGACCAACCCCCGTAAGCCCGTGTGGGGGATCTCACCCGCAAGCCCATGTGGGAACTCGCCCGCAAGCCCGTGTATAATATATATATATATATATATATATATATATATATATATATATATATATAATAGTAAAAATTGTACTGCCACTAAATTGTAAATAGTCAAATAAATTGTTACTTTGTTTTGTACCATTGTTTTAATAGAACCATCCCTAGCTAGTTAGCCTCAGATAGTTTAATCATATAGCCCATGAGCTTAGTTATCGAAATTAAAATAGTCCACTTGCTCTCGAGTCAATAACGACTATTGTTTTTCGCGGACAGGGAAACTGTTAAAAGGGCCTCCGCTTTTCGTCGCCGACCATACGAATTGCAGCAACATCGTCATGTTATTTAGATCACTAAAATGGGGATTCTTCAGATCGTATTATTCACTTACAATAAAGTAGCGAAATAAAACACCAAGAACAATTCCATAAAAACATTTATTAATAAGTGTCTTAACTTCTTCCTAAAGCGTACCGGGTCAGATTCGCTAAACTCGAAACTGGCTCGACCGATTCTGATGAAATGTTTGCCTTTGAGGGGACCCTGGATGGTTTAGATTTTAAATTGCACCCGGTAGGTGGAGCTGACGTCCAGATCCAGAAATTACCCGTGCGAAGCCAGCGCAGACCGCTAGTAGTAAACAAAAAATGTGGAGCGTATCTTGATTTTAGAGTAATTACATACATACATAGAGAGAGCCTACAATTCTACATAAATTGCTTCAATATAATGGAGAAGATAACAAGGTTACAATATTAGACTTTTAAGTACGTAGGTAAAAAGTCTAGACCAAACACATAATTCTAGTTTTTATTTCACATCGATCGGTGCACTATTACCGAAGTTATAAGCGTGGAAAATTTACGTACATTTTTAAAATATCACCCGTGCCCGCGAGTAGCGCGTGACGTCATCGATTCCATGCGGCCGCGCCGCCATACCGTTCCAGCGCGCCGATCATACGCTTGTAGTAATATTTCGCGGGTGAGTTGTTTGCCCTCGTTCGCTCTGGTGTTTTTAAGTATTTAATGATGGAAGAAGGGTTTCAAAAGGGTCAATCTGACAATCTTCCAATAGTCCGTGACATGATGGTGGCGGAATATTTTCTAAGAAACAAAGATTTTGTCGCGGCTGAAATACGCATAAGAATAAGATAATATTTTTATAACCTAGGTACCCATTATTACATTAATACTTCTGGGTTTCATTAGCTAATGATAAGAATAGGTATAACAAAAATACGTAAACATTCCTTACCTACCTACTTACTATCTGCCTCTAACTAGTTTTATTTTCTTATTCTTCAGTGCACCCTGAACCTTTTTGTGGTTTATGGTAAAAAAATTCCTGTTGTTTATAAAGAAATTTACTACAAATATACCTTCGGTGTATAAAAATATGATTTTATCAGATGTTTTCAATATTTATAGAAAAAGTGTCGCATTATTATTATGATTAAAAGCGTAGTTATAGGTATATTCTTCAGGCTTGGGATCAATGTCAATATTATCATCTAGAGTAGTAACAGGATCGAGAACATATCTATGCTCAATTTCTTGTAAAGTAATGGCGATCGCATGTGCAACTGTTTCTGACCTAGATTTGGCATTTAGTTTTGATAGTAAACATCTTTGTGGTTTTTCTGTACACCGATTTCGACAAGCAAACATGTGAGGCAAAACATCTTTTTTAAGTTTGAGGTGATCACCAACTAGTTTGTACTTCACGTAGTTTTCCATATCGTTTTCAACCTAGAACAAATACAAACTTATTTAAAGTCTATAAAAAATAAGGAACCTCGTAATTTGTATTCAATCAATATTTAAAATATGTACCAACTATGTAATACATAGAAATAGGACAACACGAAAAAAAATTTAAGTGCTCCACTTCATAATCAAACTTCTTTCATTATTTGCGGCCAGCAAAGTAGGTATGCAAGTTGAACAGCTCTGCGATGTGTTTAGTTTTTGCTCGAAATATTATAAAAATATAAAAACGTTTGTTAACATATTCCATATTTTAACCTTTATATGCATTACCTATAAACATTTTAAAATTTGCTGCAAACATAGGTAGGTATCTTAACTTACGAACTCACGACAGGTCATTGACTTATCTACATTACATAGGTAAGTACTTTATTTTATTTATTTATTTACACTTTATTGTACTAAAGGTACAAACGGCGGACTTAACTTAATGCCATATGGCATTTTCTACCAGCCAACCGGAAAGTTAGTGGGAGATGTGTGTACTGCAGTGGGCTAGGTCTTTACCCAAGTTTGGATGTTTATTTACACTGAAGTAGTTTTAGTTAAATATGTAGGTATTAGGTATTGTTTCTTCTTGAAATTATAATGATCATTAAGCGTGGAAAGGTTCAATGAATCGTTAGTTACTTAAACACTGCGACTCGAGTAGGTACCTACATGCCTAATAGAAAGCATTTACTAGCAATAACCAATGTGAAGGTTATTACTATTTGAATACTTACATCGAAATGACCCTCACAACAATATGCTAACGTGTTTGGTCCTAAAGGATGTGCTCTTCTCATAGCATTTCTCCATTTTTTTCTGACGGTAGGGTTTGTAGGCACATTAAAAAACAACTTTTCAAGTGTTTTTCTGGCCGTATTTTTATATTGAGGCACAGCACAATATTTAATAAATGGTGTCATGTTCTATAATATTTCTTGTTAATAACAGATAGCAAGTAGATCCGCGCGCGACGGGCACATTTTTGAGTAAATGTTTTGATTTTCTAAGTGCGCGTCGGGTCGCTCGCACGAAGATGGAAATCGTGACGTCGTCAACGATGTCGCTCTCGCCCGCGGCTTAGACCGAAAATGTTAATTTTGCGCCTTTATATCTCGGTCAGTTTTGAAGACAGAAAAAAATTAAAAACACAGTTATTCTCGTTATTTTTTGTAGAATTTTTTGCCATATAAAACAAAAAATAGTTATCTTCTCCATTGTCTCGCTTATTCTAATTTAATTTTCAAATAAGTTAAAAGGAGACATCTATTAAAAGATGTTGCGCATAATTCAAGCGTGAAAATAGAAATGTCAAGCGGTCATCTTTGGTCGCTTTGTGCCATGCCAAATATGAGAGTAAGTACACTCGTTTGTTTCGATTTATTAGAAAAACAACATCCCTAACGTAGTAGTTTTATGTGTGACGTTACTTAATTACTTTACATGACATTAATGTCCGTCTCACGAAAGAAGTCCCGCGGCGTTAAATAGAACTAATTTGACACGTCGGCCATGTTAAACGTTGTCACTTTATCAGGTACCTATTGTTGTGTTAGGTGCACTCTTCACCGTGACATAATGAGGCGATTTGTTGCGCCATTTTGGCGCGGACAGCAGAAGTGATCGTCCACGAAACTAATAATAGAGATAAGACAGTGTAATAAAATATATCGATAAAAATTCTATACACTACCTATACCTAAATAAGTCCATAGCTGAACATAGGCCTATGTTTGGGGAAGGCCTATGTTCATCAGTGGACTTGTGAAGGGCTGTAATGATAAATGATGATGATGACCTATACCTAAATAAATAGAATAGACGTTAAGGGTAGACCTCTACCCGTTACGTCCATTCTATTTATATAATACCATCATCATTCATCATCATTACAACCCTTCACAAGTCCACCGCTGAACATAGACCTCATCTAAGGAATGCCATAAAGCACAGTCCTGAGCCACCTGCATCCATCAATTTCCTGCATGTCTTACCAGGTTGTCACTTCATCTAGAGGGGGAAATATCCTACACTTCAACTGTCGGTACAAGGCTGCCACTGGAGAACCTTTCTTCCTCGGTTATCGGTTCTTCGAGCTATATGGCCGGTCCATTGCCACTTCAGCTTACTAATCCGTTGGATGATGTCGGTCACTCTAGTTCTACTTCAGACATCGTCATTCCTAAGTTTATCACGCGGAAAAACCCCGAGCATAGCCCTCTCCATAGGTCGCTGAGCGATTTTGAGCATCCTCATACGGCCAGCAGTGAAGGACCACGTCTGAGAATAGTCGAATGACGCATTGCCAATCACCATGCATCCACTCCTTTTTCCGTTGAGACTCCACCTCGACTGCAGCAGTACAGGGAGAGGAATCTCCTCTAGCCGCAGCCCACGAATACACATCCAAGGGCTCGACAAGCCTACTCAGAGTGACCCCCTCGGGCAAGCTCACGCAAACTCACTAAAGACATTAATAATTTTGCAGTCCCATTATAAATTTGTTCCTTTGATATAATAAATTGGTTATATTTAAACAGATACAAATTTAGTCTTTTAAACTCAGTCATGATCAGGCGACCTTTCTACACTTGGCTATGACCCTTGAGTTTAGGGGAAATGAGAAAAGAAGAAATAAAAAACATTCGAAATAATAAACTAATACTTTATACTTACTGGTACTGGTACTACCAGAAAACATTGTCGGTATACTGCACTTTTTCAAAGTGGTGCGTTTCTCAACTAAAACACAAAACAGTCGTCTGTGAAATGTTTATAACAAAGAAGATTATTTTGTTTCAGATGCCAATTCACAATATGTATGCTTTTAAGCCATAATTTTAGTCTAAGTTCAGATAGATGATATATCGACGATCATCTATAGATAGATAGATGGTTCAGATATAATAAACCTGTTATTTAATAAACATTTGATAATTACTTGTTTTCGGCTACTTTAGTTGATAACAGATATGGGTAGGAAAAAACATCTAGAAGTATTATTGACAAGTAACTCGACAACCCTATTGAATTTTATTGTTTATCAAATCTCAGTAATATCAAGCAAAACATGTTGGTAATTTTACTTACGATCTAAACATTAATAAAAAAAAATCAAGTATATATATAAATCAATTTGTTTAATATTAGCTGTAAATTCACTTGTGGAATGTTATACCACTTTCCTTTTGGTAACGAGTTTTACATATTACGCACATTGTCGTTATTATTAAAAATAATTCTTATTATGTCACTAAAATTATACACACACACACAAAATCACATAAAATAATATCGTTTTTAGTTTAAAAGTTCAAAATACAGAGATAAGATATAAATAAGACATAGACTGCATATTATATCAATATCAGTTCCCGGGACTGAAAATGGTAGCGCTTCAAATCAGCACAGACATTTTGTATGGTACAGCCAGTCCAGCGTACTTGTATATTATATAGGTAATAAAGAGGTCAGTGGTCAGCTTGCGCGCTTCTTGCACCCAAGGAGGGTCAGCTTACGGCTTAAAGATTTCTCGTCAGATCGTTAAGCCAATCCCAAAAGGTGGTGTTTAGTGGGTAAAAGTCTCCACATAAAATGGTATGCTATTTTTTCATTTATTACCTCCTCCGTTACCGGAGGGTTGCCCTCATTTGCTTCGGGCGCAAGAAAAAATCAGTGGTTCGGTGCCATTGTGTTTTTTAATTAATTTATTGAAGTGTTGTTTACGATGCCTATAGTGCTAGTCTAGAAATAATATTGAAGGTGAAGAAATTTTGTGAAACGGAAAAGCGGAATCAGGGAGTTTTAATACTAATAAACAATGTCCGCAAAAGAGTAGCTGCCATGACATGTTTTATTTGGGGATGCCAGCTATGTTATTTTTACCATTCTAGGTGGGAATTTTAATTATGTTTGTTTCATACTCACATATGCAATTAGTTTTTTTTTTTATGAAATTATTGTTTAAGATTTTAAGTTAATCTACATACTGTTGAAAATTTTCAAAACCTGCTTGGTTTTATATCTTTTCAAAAAAATTGCAGGTGTGTTCTGAGAAATCGGTTTCAAAGATTACACAAGAAGAAAATAACGGCTAGTACTTCGAAAAGGACTCTCACATTAGGGAAGCATCGTCCTTATTAAAAAAATTTGGATGGGTTCGATATCTGCGCTATTCGCAATAAAATTCATCACTTTTATATGACGGTAGATCAAAAAGTTCGCGGAATGGCGGAGTTGGCGAGGGTGAGTTTACTCATCCAGGTAGGCGCTAGTTAAGTGTATATGTTAAGTATATATACCAAGTTTCGGCCTAATCCAACTCCAACCTTTCTCAAGTGATGATCATCATAAATGCAGTAATTGAGTATTATCTATATAAATTTACCACTTGCTTAGCGGAAAATATAAACCATCGATTTTATTAAACAAAGCTTTATCTGCTTGGATGAAAATATTTATAAATCATGAAGGTAAGGTAGGATCTTGATAATGCTGTGAAACGGCGGCAAAAGAGAATTCACTAACTCCTACCAAAAAAACAAATAATACGTATTGTTACGAGCTTAGGGTTCGCGATAATAAAAA
The DNA here is from genome assembly GCA_036936625.1 of Parnassius smintheus behrii. NCBI lineage: Eukaryota > Metazoa > Arthropoda > Insecta > Lepidoptera > Papilionidae > Parnassius > Parnassius smintheus. The sequence goes on from JAUPFT010000027.1 coordinate 26,542,887, forward strand.
CTGCCGATTGAATTGCCAAAATTGACACTTTAATTACTGAACACCAATTAAAATTTAAATCACACTAATAATTAATCACACTTAACACTTTAGTTTACTTTATTTCGCTCCGAAAGCTTTGTTCGTATCACCAATTCAATACTGCACCGGTCGCGGCGGCTAACAGCTTTATATAGGCCTTTTCCACCGAAACATCTAGAATGTTCCAGCTAATACCGGTCCCGAACGACTAGGTGTAGAAAATTCGAGTGTGGAGTTTTCTAGAACGATTAGTTCTTCTATTCGATACTAGATGGCGCTAGTGGGAGAGTTCTAGAAAGATCTTGACGCTCCTATTTCTGCTGCTTGATACCAGATGGCGCTAATAATCACCCGCCATATGCCGGGCGCTAATTATAGCGCGCAACAGTTTCATTACTCAGAAGCTTTAAGAACCCATACCATCCCGTGAGTATCGCAAAAGACGACAGAGGGAAATGAAACGTGTGATATGCAACAGTATCTTCGTGATACCAAATCAAAATAATAAAATATTGTGTTTGTCAAACCACTTGCTAAGAGACTCTTGATTGGGTATATTTAATTAATTAATGATGGATAATATCTTAAGAGAGCAGAGAGAAAAACGGGTAGTACTTTCGTAATCGATTTGTTGGTAGTTGTGATTTAGCGACCAAAAGACAAGGCGGAACGCGGTCGTGCCACAGTTATATTACTATACGAGTACGTGGTAGAGCCAAGCTCCAGCTATGATAGTTGAAGCACGAATGGGTCGGCCCGACCGGGGTAGATTTGCTCTCACAGAATACCAACATAAAATAGCAGCTTAAGGCTGTTGTATTGAGTGTAGAGAACCGGTGACCTTTTTTTACTGGAAACGAGGCATTCCATCAATGTCAATCCTTAGGGGTTGACAAATCATCTGCATTTTGTTTCTTAATCGAGGATAACTGTAGATGTCTATGGGCCACAGCATTCACTTACCATCAGGTGGACTGTGTGCTAGTTTGGCACCCATATTCTATAAAAAAGAACTATCGTAGCAGTGCCCTCCGTGTACGTTCCGTGACACAAAACAAGTGTCAATTAAACATACTCAGTTATTATTCCTTGCGAAACCCATACTAAGTCTAAAGATAATTTTGCGGAAATATACCACGTGAGTTGAAGTATATTTCATATTGAACTTATCACGATATATCTTAAAACGATAGAACGAAATTCTCCATTATTCGACTGCGTTTTGTTGTAAGATGTCGGATGCAGCTTCCATAAACTTTCGTTAAATAAGTACGTATAAATAAGTATTATGAACCGGATTAACAAAAATTATACTATATATATATATATATATATATATATATATATATATATATATATATATATATATATATATATATATATATGTATATATATATATATCATAATAATTTTACTAAATCATAGACTAAATGAATTTATTGACAACGTATTTAGTTTCGCTAATGGCACATCAATAGAAGTGTCTGTGGAATGAAAAAACGGCAATCACCTAGTAAAAGAAAGAGAATAATATAGCTATCTTATGTTGACCTATTTTAAACGTCATAATGTATAAAGACCAACTATAAGAATTTTGTTCCTACTTTGGGGCTCTCTCTATGCTAGTAATTACTCTGAGGTTTTCACAAATTGTCTTCCATAAATTAAATAAAAGAAATGATACTTCTTGTCAAAATAGCGGAAATGAGCAAACATGTGCGTCATGGAGTATAGAGGTAAGGAGGACAATCTCCGATAGTAGAATAGTTGAAAATGTGTCCATCTGTAAGCAGTAAATAACAGTTCAAAAACAGCGCTGGAGTAGCTACAGGGTATGATAAATCGCCGTAAAATACGTTGAGAGTGATTTTGAAAATAAAAATTTTGAAAGCAATAAAATAATTATTGTAAAAAGAATTATGGTGAAAGTATGTGCCATGAAGTTTAGAGAACAGGAGAAAGATCGCCGTAGAAAATAGTGTCCCAGAAATATGGACACCATCAGTGAGGCGCTGCGATCACTAAGTGCAGTCAATAAAAGTCATTTTCAGTCTATTTTCCGATCAGATGCTCAACCAATTGCACATCCACGCACATTAAAATATTTCTCCATTTTTTAATGTTTCTTTTTGTCAAAAATTACAAAATTACGGAGCATGAAAATTTTCTCACTAATACCGCGGAGAAAATTTGTACATTATTCAACTAACTTCACCTACTTGTACTCATATACAGCTAGCTTCGCAGTCACTACTCACCGACGTCAGCGCCGCTATACATTCTACAATTTTCAAGGACAGGCGGGCTATGTTTTAGTACGTAGTGATAGTTCTCCTGTTCGCTACCTTCATGGTATGTGCAATAAAAATATTTAAAAGACTGTAGTTACAGTGGCGCCACCCTTATTTAACGCTTTCCTACGGATACTTTTTTATACAGAGTCTGTACTCTTTACCACTACACTCCATAATGTGCGTGTTTGTTCGTGTTTGCCATTTTGAAAAGAAGACAATGCAATTCTTAATATTACTAAAGCTATCTTTTTATTGTGTTCACAGTAGGTGGTATGCCAAGTCCCATGAATTAAAGGACGGATGTGTCAAATATGCCACCATCGACGTTATAAATACAAACTGAACTTTCCACATTTGACCCGTCGTTTATACTAATATATTAATAATTAGAGATTGTCTTATTCATTTTCTCATGGTCCTAGATCATATTGGAGCTCGAAAAATCATCAGTTGTTTAAGAATAATGAAATTCTTATGTATCGTCGGGCCACTGTCAATCTCTCTTTAAAACCATCATCGGCGAGTGTATCTTGAAAGCTGTCACTAACTCCTGTAAATACAAAAATAGACAATTTAATGCAAAAAGAGTAAGAAGATGGGAATGCGGCGAACTGGAAAATATAACATACCTAGTCTTATTAGACTCAAAGTTCAAAAAACTCAATTTTTTTTATAGAATAAGCGTGACAAACGAGCACACAGTCCAATTGATGCTAAGTGGATGCTGTGACTAATAGACATTCATCCTCGATTAAGAATCAAAACGCAGATGCGTTGACACCTATGAGGACCAAGACGGAATGCCTCGTTTCCAGTAAAAAAGGGTTTCCGGATCTCTACACTCACCATACGAAACAGTAGTATTGAGCTGCTATTTCACGCTGGTATTCTGTGAGATTGTGGTCCTTCCCCGGTCGAGCCGACCCATTCGTGCTACAACTATAATATAGCTGCAGCGTGCCTCTACCACGTATAAATTCAAATTATTATGTATGTACAGTATTCAAAGTAAAATATTTTTATTCAAAACTAGCTAGGTACCCGGCACGTAGCAGCCGTCGATGATATAATTGTGGAAATATCGTTTAAAATTTGGAAAAGTTATATTGTTTAATTAGAAAATAAAAAATAAAGTTACAGCATATATACGTCCCACTGCTGGGCACAGGCCTCCCCTCATTTCTGAGAGGGTTTTAGAGCAAGGAAGTGTCCGCCGCGCTGCCCCAATGCGTGTTGCTGAACTTCACATGTCTTCGAAATATATTTTTTCTTATTTCTCAGACATGCAGGTTTCATCACGATGTTTTCCTTCACTGCCAAGCACGTGGTAAATCAGCACTTAAAATTGCAATTAACAGTTGTCATTGGTGCCGGCGGGGATCGCACCCGGTTTGCTCGCGTACTGTGAAATTTACAGCGAGCGCTAACCATCTGACCTACCACGGCTCATACAGAGCATTGAAGTTGAATGATAAATAATTTTGAAATAAATTTGTCGGTACGATAAGCGCAACACCTACTGTAAATTAATTGTACTATGCGTATAACCTTAACGCAAGAGCAAGCAATAAGTTGACAAAGTTTTACCGCAATCTGATGAACGGTAAGGCATCGCATAAAATACGAACAAACAAACAAACATTACTTTTTATATATTAGTTTAGATTTTATAGAGTAAAATGCTACTCTATCGCCTCCACAGGTCCCTACTGCGTGAAGATCTTGTGAGAACCTTGCGAGAACAAGCGGCAAAAAATTCGAAAGAATATTTTTCTGGCAACATTTACAATTCAACCTTAAAAGGCTAAAGGTCATTACTGCGACCGACATTCACCTATCAAGTACAAATAAAAATGTAGGGCTAATAAATAGTTAATGAGATAAACTAGTTGGAGAAACTTTTACGTGGTAGAGCCACGCTGCTGCTGCATTATAGTTGTAGCACGATAGGCTCGGCTCGACCGGGGTAGGACCACACTCTCACAGGATACTGATACTAGCGTAAAATAGCAATGAATGAAACATCTTATATATTTTTTTAACATTTAAACTATTTATAAATAACAATAATCGACTAATTTAAATGAATTAACAAAACAAAAACAAATGTAGTGTATAATCAATCAACGTATAATGTTATTTCCTCAACAGAAATAACGGTTAATAATTTTGAACACAAATAGATGCGCCGATAAGTCACTTATATTATGTCGCTGCACCCATATATTATAATGGTTTAGTTAAAAAAAAGAAAAATTACAAAATCTGGACCCGATATGTGACGCTGTCAATTCAATCAACTATTAATTATCAATTTTTAGTGTTAAAATGAAATTTGATAGACCACAAATCCTCGCGAAAGAACACCGATTCCTACCAAGGATGATAAGTGAGGCTATTGAAATTAAAAATATCCAAATTTCAATAGAAGGAGGCTGGGTACTACCACCTGCTTGGGATCCTATAATCAATAAAATTAAAACTAAACCCAAGCATACCACTGCAAGACCTCAGGACATAGTCAGTTCATTTTGCAATGATCGGACCATAAACAATAATTAAAAAAGCTGAAGGTACTCCGGGTTTAACAATGACATCGGGACGTCAGTCATCTCAGTCCCCCGTGACCATGGGTGCTGGAAAGCGCCCGAAACGTCGGGAATTAAAAATAAAAATAAAAAGTAAAAATAAACGCGATAAAATCCGTAAAAGTAGTTTTAATCATGTGTAGTGTTCGCGTAAATATAAGAAATCATTATGGTATTTTTTATACAATAACCATTAAGTTTCGTTAAAATTTCTAGTGGGCATAAAAACGATTGTCTCCTTTTAAGTTTACCATAAAAATCCGGAGGGAATCCGAAACCATCACACCACCTACGGGTCTAGTGGAAGTAAACGCGGCTACTATACTATATACTTATTGTAAGATCCCAGAGATTCGAATCCCAGATCGGGTCAAAATCAGCTATAGGATTTTTCTTCCAAGAAATTCTCAGTATTAGTTCGGAGGCATGATATTGGCGGTGTCTCACCAACGTGCCTCGAAAGGCATGTAAAGCTGTTGGTCCTACGCCTGATCTCTCTCCGGTAGTGTCGAATAAACAACCCCTCGGACTATGAGGTGAGGGAATAGATGTTGCACCTGTGCTTGCTGCACACTCGGGCACTATAATCCTGTTTTGGATGTCTAGTCTCTATTGAAGCTGGCCGCTGTCATCGAAATTAGTTTGGAGCACATTATTATTATTATTACTTTACTAAAAAGGGTCGAATGAATCGACTAATGCACATTATAGTGTCTAATTATCTAATAAATGTAGTGATGTTAATACTCACTTTCCACCTCGCCATGTCTATGGAGACGATAAACTGGTTCTCACCAGCAGCGTTGCGCTCTTCCCGTTGCGAGGATGGCACTGGCTTGATGAATGGTAGACCGCGCTCCTCATCTAAAATTCAAAAACCATTTATTGCATTCATGATTAAACATAAGATAGTCTGTGATAGAAGAGGATAGTAGTATTCCAAAATATAAATATGAAACTTTGTTATAGCTTGTAAATTAATGGTTAGACCTGAGAAAGATCTCTTAAATTAATTTCCCGTTTTTTATAGGATAATGTGACAAACGCGCACACAGTCAACCTTATGGTAAGTGGTTACCGTGGTCCATAGACATCTACATCTATCTTCGATTACAAATCAAAATGCAGATGCGTTGTCACCCGTGAGGACTTAGGTGGAATGCCTCGTTTCCAGTAAAAAGGGTCTTCGGTTCTCTACACTCACCATACGAAACACAGCAGTGTTAAGCTGTGTTCCTGACGTCACAGCCTTTCGTACTCCCGGCTCGTATCGTCGGGCAGCGACAGTCAAACCGGTTCTGCCAGCCCCACCACCATCGTGGACATAGCGCGGCACTGCTACGCAGGCTTCTTGCTCGGAACCACCCGGTCGCGAACGCACGCATAACGGCTACTCTTATAATGATTTCTTATATTTACGCTAACACTACACATTGAAATAATACTAGTTTTTACGGAATTTATCACGTATATTTAACTTTTTAATACCCGACGTTTCGAACGCTTTACATGAGAACATATAGCTGATGTGAAGAATCGACGCTCCGGGAAGTCTGCAGTCTGTGAACACGTACAGGATCGCCCCCGTCACTACATCAGATTTGATAGACCACAAATCCTCGCTAAAGAACACCGATTCCTTCCAAGGATGATTCGCGAGGCTATTGAAATAAAAAAATATCCTAATTTCAATAGAGAAGATGGCTGGGTGCTACCATCTGTTTGGGATCCTATAATAAATAAAATTAAATCCCAACCCAAGCATACAACTGCAAGACTTCAAGATACCATAAGTTCATACTGCATAGATCGGAACAAAAGTTAAATTTTAATCTATGGTAGCCGCGGTTAACTATGACATATGGACGTTGAACATCTCAGTCCCGCCCGTGACCATGAGTGCTGTAAAGCGTTCGAAACGTCGGGTATTTAAAAAGTTAAATATACGCGATAAATTCCGTAAAAACTAGTATTATTTCAATGGCTACTCTTATAATATATTGTATCAGAGCCCATTAAATCACTTATACAGTGTACATATCGAAGTATTTATTTTAATTCGATAATTCCAACAGCACAAGTGGGGCTCAATACACAAGAAGCTGGTATATTACGCCGGCAGAATGAGAGCATGGTCCTTCCCGGTCGAGCTGACCCATTTCTGCTACAATCATTAAAAAAAAAGTCTGCAACACTTCTTTATCGAACATGTGCCTCTATCAGGGATACAAAGTTTTCTCTCCACATATTCAAACTAACTAACACATAAGACTGAATTTTACAAAAAAAAAATCCTAGTTAATTTTTTTAACTGTGTGAAATATGAAAGCTCACCGACATCGACGGCGACCATACCGTCGCGCACAAGGAACGACACGTAATATATGTTCTCGACCGTGCGGGCGAAGGAGTCGGGGTCCAGTACCAGGCGGAAGTAGGACAGCGGTCCGTGCCGGCACGCCTTCGAGATAAAGCGGTACACGCGGCTAACCATCTCCGAGCCTTCCTCTGTTTGTTCTAGTCTGTAAATGTTTTACAGTCGCTATAATATCCGAACAATTTTATTAATGTCTTGCAAGAAACACATTGACATCACACATAATATACGAGGGGTGATCCAAAAGTAATGATAATCGGTTACTTCGGGTCCGCATAAAAATCCAAAAAAAATATTTTTTGCTTGTTTATATACTCACTACGTCAGCTTAAAAAATCATATAAATAGATCACGATTTCCGGGAGATACATTTATTTGATTACGAACTGTCAAAGAGATAACATCAACATGGAGAAAAACGAAATTAGAGCCGTCATCAAGTACCTCTGTTTGAAAAAAAATGTCTTCAAAAGACATACACAGTGACTTAGTGGAAACATTGGGGGACTCTGCTCCTCTATATTCTACAGTTGCACGCTGGGCCAAGGAGTTTAAACTGGGCAGAACATTCACTGAAGATGAACATCGCGAAGGACGCCCATCCACGTCCCTCACTGAAGACAACGTGAAAAAAGTCGAAGATGTTGTGTTGGCAGATCGAAGAGTGACCATCAGGCATGTAGCTGAGGTCACAGGGATCTCATATGGCAGTGTTCAAAGAATCCTTGCGAACGAGTTCCATATGAAAAAGGTCTCTGCGCGTTGGGTACTCAGAATGTTAACCGACGAGCAAAAGAAAAATGAGTTGACATTTCGAGGGTCAATCTCGAAAAGTTCCAAGCAGATCAAGAAAATTTTTTGTTCCGTTTTGTGACTGACGTGGACGAGACCTGAATCCACCATTTTGATCCTGAAACGAAACAACAATCGATGACTTGGAAGCGAGCCTCCTTACCGACGCCAAAGAAATTCAAAGTTTCAAGTTCGGCGGGAAAGGTTATGGCATCTGTTTTTTGGGACGCTCAAGGCATAATTATGGTGGAATATTTGGAAAAGGGAGCCACTATTACGATACTTATTTGGTCTGCGTAGTAAGAGACTACGCAGACCAAATAAGAAGATTACGGGAGGCCATTAAGGTGAAACCTACGGACTGTTCCCAGCCATTCTCCCGCAAGATGGCGCTGAAGTCAACATTTTTAGTTTATTTGGATTTTTGTGTAATTGGAAAATTATTAAGTCGTAGGAGTAGACTTAGCGGTTATCGGATATTACATTTTATTGGAATGGGTCATATCATTGCCTCAAAATCCACCCAATTCGACATTAATTTTGATTATAACATCTGTCATTGAATATAGGGTCGTTTACACACACATAGACGTATCCCTACGTTTACGAAGCTAGAACACTAGATGGCGTGTATGTAAAAAACAAGTTTTAATTTTTCTGTATGTGTAGATTGGATAGGCAGAATTACAAAACGCTATGTACGATTGTTATAAAAATAAAATTTATATTTGTTGGCGTAAACTATGTAATTGATTTATAACTTTGGGAAATAAATTATGTCAACATAGATTACAATATAACGCAGTTTTATTTTATTACATTACACTATTGAATTTTTTTACAAAACAGAAGTACCTATTTGAAGCAACATAATTATACTGATACATGCCTATTCACTCAAAACTAATAACACTGATGATTTGTAACAGTACCAATTATTACAATAATTAGACATTTCATAACCAACACGTAAGAAACTATAATTCACAAACAAGAGATAACAACAAATCACATAACACGATTTATTTTGTGATAATAACCAGGAAGTTTAAAAATAATATTTCCTAATTTCGAAGCACTCAACAAAAGCTTTTATTAAATCAAAAATATAAATCCTATACCTGAGCAATTCTTGTATATATAAAATCGGAATCTCTGAAACGGCTCCAACGATTTTCATAAAATGTCGTTTTATCCCCGTTTTCAGGCAATGAAAAACTGCTACAATACAAGAAGGTAAATTTTAACACTATAATAATGGTCGTAATAGCTCAAGTGGATAACGCACTGTCCCGAAATCGTAGTTCCATGGTTCGCGTCTTGTCTTAGGATTGACTTTTTTCCCTTTTTTTTCAAGTTCCCTTCTTTTGTGAGAAAATCTATTATTTCGAGCCCTTTTTGTAGTATTTTTTAAAAATACGAAAATTTTATTGCACTCATGATTTTTCATTTTAATAACCAGTTCAGTTTTTTTTTTTCTATTATGTCAGTAAGATCAAAAAATATTTTTCATATTTTATCAGTATTTATTTTTAATCTAAATATATCTTCCAAAACACACGATTTCGGTACTATACAATATAATATATACAAACCGACCGAACGCAAACCTATTCATATAGAATTGAAGGAAGTCAATTCTATATGAATAGGGTTGCGTTCGGAACACAAGATCTAGAACACTAAAATGTACAAAAATTTACTTATCTTTTTATTCTCTATCTTTATATTCCTGGTAGAATTGGCAGAACAAGAAAAACATAACTCAGATTAGAATAAGCTATTTATTTATAAACAATAAAGCACGCAACAGAAAAAAGGATTTTATGTAACTGAATTATATTTGTTTCTGAACGCATCATAAGGTGTGACGTAGTGACGAGTGAACTTGAGCTCTACAAAATATAACAAACTAATAATGTGTGTCGGTCTGAAACTGTTTGCAAAATGCGTTAAGGGTGTTTAATGTAACCCGGCAAAACCATATTTAGCAAATGTTTGCAAGTTTAATTTTGTGACTACTTTGGTAGTTTACCGATTTATAATAATTGTATTTATTGTTGACCAAAACATATTCAAACACATTCATATATGAAACACTGACACGTATGACGTAGGTAATCAGTATTGTGACGATATTTCAGAAAAATCACGGGCCAGCCTGCTGTTAATAATACTATCGAAAACATAATTGCGTTTTTAAAATAATTAATTACTATACCTACGATAAATTACAATATAGTCTCAAATATATACTAGAGAAATATTGCAATTCGAATCAATGAAAACATACATACAAAACATGTATAATACACAAGAAATTCCGCGCGCAAATCATAGCGCGTGACAACCGAAATCAGAATATTATATTTTATACAAGTCAAACAAGTGAACGTACGTAAGTTTGGCAACGCTTTTGTTCCGTCTTGCTTTGTTCTTTAGTGCCGTAGACTTCTCTGTCTACGGCAGTTTGTTGTCAAGAAGGACCGCAACGTCGCTTTACCTACGACTTTTGGTATGCCACACAAAGATAATAAGTAATAAAATTGTTTACAAAAAAACATAGGTGTCTAAAGTCATTAGTTTTATGTTATTTTATACTGTTTTTTTAACGGTTGGAAAGGAAATTAACCAATTATTGAACTTAAGATATTGATTTATCAGAATTATTTAAGATCACTTGGATGCCATCTAGCGTGCCAATGTTTAAACGTCGCCTTTCGTTTGCTTGTCAAAAGTCACGCACACTACTAAAGAAGTGTCAAATTTTTCCGGGATTTCACTATTGTTTTTCTCGGTATATAATGTAAGTTAATGCCTATAAAGGTCAAAGGCGTACACATTTCATTGTAGAGAAGTGATAAAATGATTAGTTTTAAAGAAAGAGTGTCTGTGTTTAGTGTATATTTTGGTTAAAAAATGTATGGGCGGACGGTCGACGCGTCCACCTTAAGGAAAAAAGACGGGGCAAACTGCGAGCTGGAGTGCTGTTTCACCAAGACAAACGCACCGGCTCACAAAGCCGCAGTTGCGATGGCTGCCATTCAAGAAACGGGATTCGAACTGCTCGAACACCCTCCCTATTCGCTAGATCTAGCTCCTGGTGACTTCTACCTCTTTCCTCGGCTCAAGCAACGCCTCCGAAGCAAGAAATTCGAAGACGATAGCGATACCTTTATATTTTGTCTATGAAATATCCGTGTTAATGTGCAGTTGAAAGTTGCAATACTTACACATATACATATACATTATGCAACATAAAAAAATTATTCAATATATAATCCCCTGATTTGTTTACCTCTGTCGCCTCTCCTCCTTCTCGACACCCACGAGATATGGGCTAGCGGATATTCTTACACAATACCGCCCCCACTCGGTACTGTGATCAAATGAAACGACTACAAGCGCATCATCACCCCTGACTGTTATCCACTTGAACAAACACCTAGGCAGCAAAGAAGGACTATTATTAATCCATTCATCTATAGCGAAACGAAGGGGAAAGGATGCCACTGCACATGGCACCTATACCGCATATTGGTCTGGTGTAGGCGAGACCGAACGGGCATGCCAGGGAGTCGGTTTCATCCTTTCAGAAAGAATGGGTCAATGTGTGAAAGAGTATGAATGTGTAAGCCCGAGACTGCTATGGATACGGATGAAAGTGGGCTTAAAGAAGCTGTTCCTGCTAGGGGTGTACGCCCCAGATATGTCTAAGCCCACTTACATCCGAGAGCGGTTTTGGGACATGGTAAGGATGGTGTTGACAAAATGTAAGGAAAATGAAAATATTATTATGTTAGGAGACTTTAATGGAAGGGTTGGGGTGAAGAGGTCTGGTTATGAAAGGATATTGGGAATGTTTGGTGATGAAAGTATAAATGAGAATGGTGAAGACCTCATCACCGTATGTGCGGAAAAGAATCTTTTTGTGACGAATACTTTTTTTCGTCATAAGAAGATTCACATGTATACATGGGAAAGAGGTGATGATAGAAGCATGATAGATTTCGTAATTGTGGATGAAAGAATGAGGAGCGCAGTCGTAGATACAAGGGTTTACCGGGGGTCCAACGTAGGGACGGATCATTACTTGGTCTTATGTCGAATTAATGGTCTTTTCAAGCGTTGGCGGCATCGGACATCTGTGTCTACCACTGCGTTACAGCGTATAAGAATAGAGAAGTTACAAGATGAAGATGTAAAAGAGAAGTATAAATGTAGACTGAGAGAAAATATTAGATGTTTAAATGAGTTGGGTATGAATGATTCATACTTGAATACTGTGTGGGATAATATTAAGAAAGGTTTGGTGGATACCGCCACCGAAGTATGTGGTGTAAGTAAGAGAACAAATGAAAGGAAAAGTAATACGTTATGGTGGGATGATGAGGTACGGGTGGAAGTTGAATCAAAGAAGAAAGCATGGTTAGATTTACTGGCAACCAAAGCTGGTAATTCTTCTGGTATGAATGATGAGATTGAAGGAAAAAGGCAGAATTTAGACGTCTAAATAAGAGAGTAAAAGAAGTTGTTGAAAGGAAAAAGAAAGAAAGAACGGATAAGAATGATAGAAGGATATCTGATAATTTCCAGGCTAACATAAAAATGTTCTGGAAACTCGTAAGAACTGCCAGGGGAAATAAAAAACAGCCTATAATAAATGCTATAAGAGACGAGAATGGATGTATTCTGAATGATGAAGTTTCGAATTTAAACAGATGGAAGGAATACTTTGAAAGCGTATTTATGAGTGAAGAGTCGTCTGAACTAAATGAAATAGAAATTCCGAAAGAAGTGGAAAGGGGTATGGAGATAAGTGTAGATGAAATAATGAAAGCAATGAAAAGCATGAAAGCAGGTAAGGCAGCTGGATACGATAGAGTATCACTCGAGATGCTAAGGGCTGGAGAGGGAGTGGTGGCAGGCCTGCTGTACACCTTGTTTAATTTATGTTGGGAATTAAAACGGGTACCGGATGACTGGTGTAAAGCAGTTATAGTACCAATATATAAAGGAAAAGGGTCAAAGCAGGACTGCAAAAACTACCGCGGTATCAGCTTGCTTAGTATTGTGGGTAAACTGTATGCTAAGGTGTTAATTGAAAGAGTTATGAAAGAAACTGATGGAAAAATTTGGGATGTGCAAGCGGGTTTTAGAAAGGGAATGGGGTGTACAGATCAAGTCTTTTCCATGCGCATGATTGCGGAGAAGTTTTTGGCTAAAAACCAGAAAGTTTTTTGTGCATTCATGGACTTGGAAAAGGCTTATGACAGAGTGGACAGGAATGTGTTATGGCAAACACTGAACTCATATGGGTTGAGCGCTGGTTTGATACAGGCATTAAGGTCTCTTTATAGGGACTCTAGTGCTTGTGTCAGGATCAATGGGGTCTACTCGGACTGGTTTGGCATCCAAAAAGGTGTCAGACAGGGCTGTGTAGCTTCCCCTTGGCTGTTCAACCTATTTATGGACCGGTGTTTGCAAACTTTGAAAGATGAAGAATGTGGGTTAAGAATGGGCGAGTTAACCGTCAAATGCCTTTTGTATGCCGATGATCAAGTCATATTTGCGTCATCGGAGGCTGAGTTGCAAATGATGGTTACATTAATGAACTGGGAATTAAAAGAAAGGGGAATGAAAGTGAACGCATGTAAGACGAAAGTGATGGTTTTTGAAAGAGAAAAAAGCAAAACGGTATGTGAAATAAGAATAGAAGGAGAGTTAATTGAGCAAGTGGATGAGTTTGTGTATTTGGGATGTGTATTTAGCAGCGATGGTAGATATGACAGGGATATAGAACGACGAGTAAATGCAGGGAATAGAGTGAATGGGGCACTACACTCTATTATGAAGAACCAGAATGTGTCAAAGCAGGCACGTATGGTAATTCATAATGCTGTGTTAGTCCCTACTTTGATGTATGGTAGTGAAAGCTGGGTGTGGCAGAAGAAGCACGAAAGTAGAATAAATGCTGTAGAAATGCGGTCTTTAAGGAATATGCTAGGGTTGAATCTGAATGACAGGGTGAGAAATTGCGTGATAAGAGATAAATGTGGTATGCAAGATGATGTTGTGACCAGGATTAAGAAAGGAATGCTTCGGTGGTTTGGTCATGTGGAAAGAATGAATGAGGAAAGAGTGACAAAGCAAATTTCAATGGCAGATGTAAACGGCCGAGTCGGGAAGGGACGCCCTAGGAAAAAGTTTATCGACCAAATTGGCGATATTTTGAAAATGGGCCACGTTAGAAGTACCCTTAACCGACGAGCATGTATGCGTAGATATATGGATGTAAAGGAGGCGAAAGAGGTATGTCATGATCGTGCCAAATGGAAGTCCGTAGTCTCTGCCTACCCCTCTGGGTGACAGGCGTGAGTGTTTATGTATGTATATATCATCTATAGCCTTTATTTTGCGGACGGCGAGTAGATTCATCAATCGCCCCGCACCGCACCCACGTCGACACGTCCCCCGCGCCCCGCATTAGAACAAGGGCCCCGCGAGGACAAACACTCTCACCAACTCGGTGCCTACGACACACCGACCGATGCAATATAAGAAGCGCCTCTGGCGCGACTTCGGCATTCCGAGGGTGGTCGCAGTCCGAGTGCTGGTGCGTCTGAGTGCTGAGTGCGAGTGGTCCGGTCCGATTCCGATCAGGTACCTCGCCGTGTTCGGTCGCCTGCGACCAACCAACCGTTAAGTGCCATTGTTCGGTCGAGCCCATGCGCTCCCAGTGCGTTGATTCCAAGAAGAAAGAAGACAAAGACATTATTACCTGCGCGCGCGAGTGCTTCAGTGTCGTTGTGCTCCGTTACGGCCGCCAGGTGCATCGGGCCGCCGGCCCATTGTTCTGTTTCGTGTAGTGCTAGTGTAGTGCCCCACGTTCTCTGGATTTCCCAGTAAAAACTGTAAGTAGTTTTTATTACACACCCGCTGCCTCAGAGGCAGCTATTTTATTTTAATTTCTGTGTTCGCTTGTTGCACTAGGCGACAGCTAGGTACACACTCTAGCGTACCAACGCGCTAGTTGTATAGGTGTTCGTTTAGGCACACACCTCCCCCGCCGAAAGGTGGGGGGGCTTGATACACAAGTGTTTTTAAAAATCCACTGACAAGATGGCGGCTATTACCATAGCCGAACTCGCCGACTTCTTCGGCCAAGTGTGCCCCGACGCTTGGGCTAAATTTTTAGCCCAACGAAACTCGTCCACCGCTGAACGCCCTGTAGTTCGGATAGACGATCCTGCCTCACCGAGCACCGGCCGCTCGACCCCTGTGTCCATCGACACAGTCTACGACGCCGCGTCCCCCGCGCCTTCTGCGCTCTCCACCCGCGGTCCTTCACCGTTGTTTTCGGACGCCGAATCAGGCTCCGAGATGGAAATTGACATCCGCCGTCCCAATAAACCCGATGACGAAGGCTTCACCCTAGTCTCGGGTAAAAAGCGCAAGCGCACCGCCGCGAAGAGGGGAAACGAGCCTCACTCGGCCCCTACGTCGCCCAACGCCACTCCGGCTAAAAAAATCGCGCCTTCCGCGCGCAAAACTACCGCGATTAAAACCGCGAATCCGACACAGGCCGAACCTAGGAAGGAGAAGCCGCCGCCTCCTATAATTTTACAGGACAAGTCGCGCTGGAGCAACCTATCCAAGTGGATAGACTCCAAAAAAATATTCTGCCCCAAAGTCCACAATGGACCACAAGGCATCCGCATCCACGTCGCAACGACAGACGATTTCCGCGCTTTAACTGCGCATTTAAAAGCTCAACAATTGAGCTTCCATACATATACTCTCGCGGAGGACCGTAACCTCCGTGTTGTAGTTCGCGGACTCCCTAAGGAGCTCGATACAGATTTCATCTTAAGCGATCTTAAATCGCAAAACCTCCCTGTTAGAGAAGTGCACAGGATGCACCACCCAACAGACAAAAAACGTTACCTAGATCTCTGTCTTGTCATACTGGACCTGTCTCCAGAGGGCAAACAAATATATAACATCACGAGAATATGCAATCTCACAGGAATTGCAGTAGAGTCCCCGCGAAATAGGGGCATCGTTGGCCAATGCCACCGATGCCAATTATACGGCCACTCGGCCAAGAATTGCTTCGCCAGGCCTAGGTGCGTCAAGTGCCTAGGCGATCATGGCACTACTGAATGCCCCCGAACGCCCGAGACGGAGGGCCCTCCAAGCTGTGTTCTGTGCGGCGAAGAGGGACACCCAGCGAGCTATCGCGGGTGTTCCAAAGCGCCGCGTAGGAAGCAGAATGGAGGAGCAATCCGGCGCGGGCGTGCGGGCAACCCCAGTAGGTCGCGCCCACGGCATTCTGCCCCTTCGGTTGCACCAACCTCGGTGCCGCAACCCGCGCCCGCTCAGCCTACAGCCAAGCCCGCCCCCGTTAAAGGGACTTCCGGACAAGGCCCAAGCCTTCCGGTGCCTTCAGCACCTAAGCCCAATGCATGGGTTAAGCCCCCGGCAATAGTCAGCGCGGCCGCCTCACGGCCAGTGCCTCCTCGCCAGGCCCAGAAACCCAAACCCGCCCCTCAGGCACCGTCAAACATCAACACTGACCTTTCGTTAGTGTTCAACTTCGCTAGCAGCTTCAATGTGGACGAAGTCACAACTCTAGCCCGCAAACTTCGCGAAGCTAAATCGATACAGGATAGGCTCAATGCTACCATTGAGCATCTCAGTCTTATCCAAGCGATAGGTTCGTTCCAGTGCGCCTAAGCGACTCCTTTCTTTTTAAAAATAAAAAAAAAATGGAAGTTAGATCTGTAGGTAGAACTAAGCCTAGGTCTCTGACTGTCGCGTACTTTAACGCAAACGGTGTCAGAGATCAAAAGGAAGAGATCATGTATTTTTTACGCGACCATGATATCGACATCATGCTAGTGCAAGAGACCTTCTTGAAACCTAGTTTGAGCGATCCCAAAATAGCCAATTATACCCTAGTACGAAATGATAGGTTGACCGGACCTAAAGGCGGCACCTTGATCTACTACAAAAGGTCCTTGCAATGTGTACCGATAGATACTCCGCCGCTTACTAACATAGAAGCGTCGGTCTGTAGGATAGCGCTTACTGGCCATCCGCCATTAATAATTGCATCAGCATACTTACCTCCTTTAAAAAGTATATTAGATTCCGACATTTCGGCTCTATTAAACCTAGGCCCTAGCGTATTAATCGCAGGTGACCTAAATAGTAAGCACGTTAGCTGGAACTCTAACGTTAACAACTCTAACGGAAAAATACTAAGAGACCTCACGGAGAGACTTAACTTCGATGTTATCGCTCCCGAGAGTCCAACTCGTTATCCTTTTTTATACACCCAACATCCGGACGTCCTCGATATAGCATTACTTAAAGACATCCGACTTAGTATTAATTCGATAGAGACTATTATCGAGCTAATTTCAGACCACAGGCCGGTCGTTTTACAACTGGGCCAGCCGGCAGGTGAGGTCCCTCAGACCAAAACTATTGTCGACTGGCGTAAACTTGAGGTCAAACTTAAGTCTACGAACTCCCAGCAATTGGACACTATACCTGACAAGATAGACTCGCTAGAGGAGGCCGACAGGGCGATTAGCGCCCTCTCGACTCACCTCACAACAGCGGTCGAAGATTGCTCCCGTAAGGTTCGTGTGTCGAGAAGTTCCGGCGGATGTTCGACGGCTGATTAGAGCGAAGAATTCCGCGCTTAAAACTTACGACCGCTACCGCACGGAAACCAATAGACTTCGGGTACGTTCTCTGCAAAACGAGATTAAACAACGTGTAGCCGAGTTTAGAAACGATAGATGGGATAACCTCTTAGAAGATATCGAACCGTCCCACGACGCCTTCTGGAAATTAACGCGAGCTCTTAAAGCCGACAAATCCGCACCGATGCCGCCTCTCGTGAGGCTGGACCACCCCGATCTCGCCCTTGACGATCTCGAAAAAGCCGAATGCCTAGCAGACAGTCTAGAGTACCAGTGCACGCCATCCACCGCACCAATAGATCCCGCTCACCTATTAGAGGTAGAAACGGAAGTAGAACGTAGGTCTGCGCTGCCACCAGCGGGTGAACCTCTCGATCCTGTGACAGTAGATGAAGTCACCGAAACCATTAAAAGTCTTAAAAATAGATCAGCCCCTGGGCCAGACGGCATCAGCAACAAGGTTATTAAATCCCTTTCGGCGCCACTTATTTGCCTCCTCGTAGGAATATTTAACACCTTTCTCACGAACTGCTCTTTCCCGGACATCTGGAAAGAAGCAGACGTAATAGGAATCCCAAAACCGGGTAAACCGCGTAATCGTCCCTCTAGTTACAGACCCATTAGCCTGCTCAACACATTGGGCAAACTATACGAGCGCATTATTCACAAGCGCCTCCGTCATTACACCGAAGCTAACGGACTCCTCCCAGACGAACAGTTCGGCTTTAGAGCCAATCACTCATGCACTCACCAGATTCATCGCCTAACAGAATACATCCTGTCTGGCTTCAGTCAAAACCCGTTAAAGAAAAAGTCTCGAAACACGGGAGCCCTCTTCTTCGATGTCGCGAAGGCGTTTGACAAGGTCTGGCACGACGGCTTGATTTACAAGCTGTACAAACTAAACGTGCCCGATAGGCTCGTACACATCATACGAGCTTTCCTTTCGAACCGCACTTTTCGATATCGAGTGGAGGGAACTCGTTCTTCGAAACGTTTCCTCAAGGCCGGGGTTCCACAGGGCTCCGTACTATCTCCACTCCTTTTCACACTTTTCACAAGTGATATCCCAAAAGACCCCGTAGTGAACACCGCTCTCTTTGCCGACGATACGGCACTCTTCGTGTCAGAGCCCAACAAAAATAGACTCGCCATAAAACTCCAAAAAGCCACCAATCGCCTTGGTGAATGGTTTCGCCTATGGAGAATCGACGTGAATCCCGAAAAAAGTGTAGCAGTATACTTTCAACGGAATTCTACAGGAGGTTCTAATCCCAAAACAATCTCTCTATACGACCGCCCGATCCCTTGGGAAAAATCGGCCAAATATCTAGGCGTCACTTTCGACTCCCGCATGAGTTTCAAGACGCACATAAGTGTAGTACGCAACAGAGCCAAGTCAATAATTGGCCGTCTACACCCCCTCGTTAACAGTAAGAGCAAACTGTCGCTAAGACACAAACTCCGGCTGTACAAAACCTGCATTAGACCGGTTATGTCCTATGCAAGTGTAGCCTTCGCCCATACATATAAGACCCATATTTCCAAGCTCCAAAAAGTACAAAATTTTTTCATCCGGAAAGCCACCGGCGCACGGTGGTATCAACGGAACTCCGACTTACACAACGATTGTGAACTACCATCTATCTCTGAATATTTTAAGGAGATGTCCCAACGCTACTTCGATAAGATAGAAACCCACCCTAACCCGCTAGTGACAAACGCAGCTAACTACGTTCCGATAGCAAACGCCGCGACCTATCTCCGTAGACCGCGAAATATTTTAATAGAACCACCTCTATCGCTCGATCCAGTCGACCCAAGCGTCGCAGGCACATCACACAACGACACTACACCCACATTAAATGGTACAAACACAAATAGGACTACGAATGGGACGCGTCGCACCCGCAGACGGGCACGACGCGTTCCAGCTCACACCGCGTACACACCGTACACCCGCGTTCCTGGACGGTTCTCACCGCCCAGACCATCGACCGACACGAGCTGAGCAGTCAGAGACGGGGGTCCGCACACCCCCCCTCGGACTGCGGTTAGATAGCTCAAAGAAAAACGCCTAAAAGGCGATACGATGATTGGTAACAATATCAAATCATAAACCATCTCATCATCATCCTCACCTCATTGCCTTTCCCTTTTTAATTAGCTCGCGGCCTTGCAGGCCGCGAGCCCTGAGACAAGATGAAGCTGTAAGAGACGCATAGTCTAACAGCATTAACTTCAAGATAATAGACGACTTCGGCATTCGAGCGACAGCAAGCGGCCAAATCGGAACGAACAAGCAAGAAAGAAGCCCTCAAGATCCCTGATAGGTTTAGTGATAACTGCCGCATAATTAATTGTTGTGAATATAGTGATTCATTTTTAACTGCTTTAATTTCAACTCAACCTTATTTAGTCAGACAGATGTCACAGGATTAGGCTCAGTAATAGTCAGTTTAAATTCATTTCCATTTGCAATAATAGTAATCCCCAGCGTACATAGAAGAATAAATAAATATACAGTCCACTTTGCTCTCATCCCCTACACTTATATACATTATAGAGCATTATACACTATAGAGCAAGAGGTCCCGGGTCTGGCTAAAATCAGTAATTGGGATTTTCTGTAAAGAATTTCTCAGTAACCAGACTGGAGTGGTAAGTTGGTGGTGTTTTAAACATCAACTTTGTGTACACTTGGACTTAATTATTTCTTACCAAACTGAACCGTGCACATTTTACCTTACACTATAAATCTGATCAAGACTTACTTATCGACAGTCTTTGGTGCTTTTAATGCAGCTGTCTGCTGTTTCTCGACTCTCTTCCTAGGCTTGCGCGCTCGCTGCTCGGGAGGCGTGGGCGCGAAGGTGCCGAACAAGCTCGACACTACAGGCACTTCTCGGGGAAAGACCAATTCCCAGAACTCTGGGTTCTCCCTCTGGAAGAACAATACATATGCCTCATTATTTGAAAGTCGGAACGGGCCGCACTTTGTTAAGCTATACGAGGTTGCCACTCTAGAACCTTTATTCCCTATCGCTTTTTTATATATATGATAGGGTAACAAACGAGCACACAGTCCACCTGATGGTAAGTGGTTGCTGTAACCCATAGACATCTACATCTATCCTCGATTACGAATCAAAACGCAGATGCGTTGTCACTCGTGAGGACTAAGATGGAATGCCTCGTTTCCAGTTAAAAGTAAGTTTCCAGGTCTCTGGTTCTCTACACTCACCACACGAAACTCAGCAGCCTTAAGCTACTATTTTACGCTGGTATTCTGTGAGAGCGTGGTCCTTCCCCGGTCGAACCGACCCATTCGTGCTACAACTATACAACTAATATAACTGCAGCATGGCTCTACCACGTAGAGAAACCAGTTGCCGGTTGTTCAAGCTATGTGGCCGGTCCATTGCCATTTCAGTTTACTAATCTATTGGGCTATATCAGTTTTACATGTATATCCTCATTTCGAGGTCTATCATGTAGAGAAACTCAGAGAATAACACTCTCCATTGCTTGCTAAGCGGACCTTTAGCGTCCCTATAAGTCTCCCCACCAGATGGAGCTGGTAAGATATAGAAACATGAAGTTGGTGAATGCAGGTGTAATTTAGAACCATATTTTGTAGCAATTTTGGGGGAATTCTATGCTCAGTAATAGACATGTGAAATTTTGCATTGACAATATTGTTACTTAGTGTAGGCGATTATGGTACAAGAAATAAAAATTTATGTGTCGAAAATGTATTTACTTGCAGATTAAAAATTATAACAATAATGGTTGTGCGTTCTAGTAATGCGTGACTGCAAGTGCCCGAGCGCCGTAGTTGGCAGCGGTCACCGCTGCCTTCTCCGCCCCGCGCACCTACTTCGCTATTGGCGTAGACACTTAGTTCTTCCATTCGATACTAGATGGCGCTAGTGGGAAAGTTCTAGAAGGATCTTGACGCTCCTCTTACAGCTGCTTGATACCAGATGGCGCTAATAATCAGCCGCCATATACTAGGCACTATTTATAGCGCGCAACAATATGATTTTTCACAAAGGAAAAAATACATACGTCAATTTCTCCGTCTTTTTCAGGGTTGGCTGACGGAAAAGATAAAGAAAAAAAAAATCACTCACAATATGAGTCGCGAGCTCATGTTTGTCGTACGTGTTGACATTGCCACTGACGGCTTCAGAACAGCGCAAAGCTAGGTCACTGGTGGCGCGCAATACCCGGGAGTCCAAGTAGCCCTCACCTGGAAATTAAACATAAGCATTCATTATCATTACAGCATATCAGAAGGCCCCTGGTGAACCTCACCAAAGCACTGGCATTCGCCAAGGGAATTTATAAAATATAACTCAAAAAACTAAAAAAAACGCCCGAAACATAGGTAATGATTTTCTAACAGCTGAAAAAGTTTTCTTGAATCATAGCTAAGAACACATTATCATGTCACCTGTCAAACAAAACAAAAACTAAAACTAAATTGGTTCACAGACAGATACACAGTTACACCGATACACACGTTAAACCTATAACACCCATCTGTTTGCGTTGGGCGTTAAAAACAGCGAGTGCCAACAAACCTCCCCATTGAGTAAGGAAAAACACTTTGCTCTACACTTTGCTAGCCGATACGAGGTTGCCACTCTAGAACCTTTATTCCCTGTCGCTTTTTTATATATATGATAGGGTGACAAACGATCACACAGACCACCTGATGGTAAGTGGTTTCTGTGGTCCATAGACATCTATATCTATCCTCGATTACAAGTCAAAATGCAAATGCGTTGTCACCTGTGAGGACTAAGATGGAATGCCTCGTTTCCAATAAAAAGGGTCTCCGGTTCTCTACACTCACCATACGAAACACAGCAGCATTAAGGTGACTCTAGTCGACATTATTTCCATAGAAATTTCGGAGGGGTCTTACTCCGCTGTTTGACAGTGTACATCCAAAGTTAAACATGATATCGTTTTGTCTTATTATTAATTTTGTCTGTACCGAAACAGAATAGTAAAATAAAAAGTCAGTAAAAAGTTACGAGCTACCAAAGATTCGTTTTTATTGCCAATTTTAACACAACTTTGGGCGTAAATTAGTAATAAAAGCAGTGTAAAATTTCCAAAACAAAGTCGGTACCGACACAGCTTAATTATCGAAGAATTCAATAAATTTTATTGGTAATTGATTCATGCAGTGGTTTTTTCATAAAACCCCTCCTTCCAAAGGCCTTTTCGTATTTTTTTACGCGGGCGTGTTTATATGAATTATCGTGCATCTCACTGAATAATATTTCCCCCGGTGCGGTGCGGGACGACGACACTTACACACACATGCATGCGCGGTGACGCGCGCTTATTCCAGTTTTATTCGACTCAGTCAGCCTCAGCTGCGGCCTGTGACGTTCGTTCGTATGACTATAGCTATACCTGCGCTCTTAATTACTACGCTACATTGACCCCTGCTTGAACTTTGGATTAAATCAAATTGATATAAGCACAGACAAAAATAGAGGAATATATAAATAAAATTTTGAAAAAAAAAACGATCTCAAAATTTTATTAATGTTCCGCTAATTTTATCTGTACTTACCTATGTCAATTTGATTTACATTCGATTATAATTATATTCTCAGACGTGCAGGTTTCCTCAATATGTTTTCCTTCACCGCCGAGCACGTGGTAAATCAGCACAATTGCAATTAACAATTTCATTGGTACCGGCGGGGATCGAACTCGGGTCTGCATGTCTGAGAAATTAAAAAATATATATTTCGAAGAAATGTGAAGTTCGTCAACACGCATTGAGGCAGCGTGGCGGACATTTCCTTGCCTTAAAACCCTCTCAGAAATTAGAGGAGGCCTGTGCCTAGCAGTGGGACGTATATATGCTGTAACTTTACTTTTTTTTTTACTTTTATAAATATGTTATTTTACCGACGAAAATTTTAAAGAAAAATAAAAAATAAGCAACCGACAACCTCCTAGGTCCCTAGGTGACTTGCGAGATGTCAGTGTAACAAAACAAAACGGTCCAGAAAAACAGACTTTCCAACTGATAGCTAAATCAGCACGCAACAATTTCATTGGTGCCAGTGGGGATCGAACCCGGGTTGCTCCCGTACTGTGATACCTATAACGAGCGCTAACCATGTGAGCTACCACGGCTCTCAACGACATCGTTCCGTTCGTGTACAGCGCTGAAGATAGCAGAGTAAAAAATTAGAGATGTTTGAAATTTGTCATCCGTGAGAGTGAATTTTATCTGTGTACTCTGTAACAAATAACTATATAGAAAAAAAATGTGAAAATGACATTTCGCCATTTTTGTTTATGTACTGGTTAGGAACTCGATCAAAAATTTGATAATGTTTCTGTTTTTATACGTTATTTCTAATGTTATTTTACATCAAATTAATTGTGAAGATATTTAGGAAATATGTTTCATTACGACGATTCAAAAACCGTTTACATATAATAATTTACCTCGAAATTCACTATACGCGATTATCGTTTATTGATTATATTATGTTGTTTGAAAAGTATTCCTATCAGCTTTGTGTTAAATGGATGCTAAATATAAAAGAATGCTTCAGTATTGATAGCAATTTATAAACGAAATATCTGTTGAGATGTGTCTAGAAATTATTAATACTTATTTTTATTTATTTATTAAAATAATAAATAAATAAAAATAAGTATACATTTATCTATATTGAGTACTAGTTTTTCCCCGCGATCTCGCCCGCGTGGAATATGGATTTCATGGGTTTTAATTTTTTTGCGCGGAACACTAATTCTTTTTCTAAAACAAAAGTAGTTCAAGTTATTCCTTATATCATCAGCTATCTGCCAGTGAAAGTCCCGTCAAAATAGATCCAGCTTTTTCGGAGATTAGTTGGAACAAACAGACAGACAGACAGACCGACAGACAGACAAAAATTTTAAAAATTGTGTTTTTGTTACTAGTACTTTCATATGCATTTAATAAAAAGCTGTTATTTTAACATTACAAACAGACACTTCAATTTTATTTATTTGTAGATATAGATATAAGATATTATTCATATTGGTGTCATTTTAAAGGGAATATCATGTACTATTATAATAATAAAATAATTGTCTCCAGTAAATATTATACTTTTCTTGTAAAACTCGAAATAACAAATATATACGATTTATTTTTATATTCCCATATGCTTTATTTTCATCCTTTATTTTTTATTTGACCAATTTTCTTTTAACAAAATAAAATTCTGAATTCGTTGAGCTTTTTGAGAATATTTTTATTTGAATGTTAGGTAGGTACCTATTTGGTTTTTCAGTACCTAGTAATCGTTTTTGTTGCGACAGTCTCGCGCGGTCGTAAAACACAGTGTTTAGTTTTCAACTAGCGTTATCTACCATCATAAAATAATTCAAAATTTTATTTATATTTCGCTAATTGTGTCTGTACTGTGAATTTGATTTACAATCGATCTGTAAATTGAAGTTTTCTTCTAATTACTTACCTTGTCTAGACGTCTTCTTTGGACTTCTGTAAGGACGTCTGTGCTATTAGTAGGACTAATCCGTTTAGGTACATTACTATTTTGATAGACGTTTGTGCTTGTCTCCGCAGTGACACAATTCCTATTGTTGATAACTTTCTAAGTAGTAAGAGAATATTGCAAACCGCTATTGAACACAAACAATCAATAAACAATTTACAAACTAACATTTTTATTTATTTAATTAACCTACATAGAAGCCCCACTCACATCAGTCGCGCTGTCGAAAAAGCAGTTATCCTGACACTGGCTGGCATATATATACTTCGGGGAGTTGCCTGTGGCCTGTGGGCTATTATAGCTAACTAGCTATGGTAAGTAAATACCTATTTAGAATACATAGTACCTACAGTAATGTCTGCATAACCTACAATAAAATACATCTTGCCAGGTCATCACTCCATCTAGTGGGGGGTCGCCCTACACTACGCCTACCGGTAGGAGGCTGCCACTCGAGAACCTTTCTTCCCCATCGGTTATCTGTTCTTCGAGCTATATGGCCGGCCCATTGCCGCTTCAGCTTACTAATCCGTTGGGCTATGTCGGTCACTCTGATTTTACTGCGTATAACCTCATTTTTGAATCTATCACGCAGAGAAACTCCGAGCATAGCCCTCTCCATAGCTCGCTGAGTGACCTTGAGCGTCCTCCTACGGCCAACAGTCAAGGACCACGTCTCAGATCCATAAGTCATCACTGGCAACACGCACTGGTTGTAAAATCTAGTTTTTAGAGATTGAGGTATACCTGACGAGAAGATATGTCGTAATTTCCCGCATGCTGCCCAGCCGAGTTGAATCCGTCGATTGACCTCTCTGTCGAAGTTGGACTTACCTAGTCGGACTAGGTAAGTCCAACTGTACGACAAAAAAACTGCGGTTGCCAACCCGCGTGGCAACTATGGCAATATACCCCCCATGAACAGGACATACATAACCAAAAAAACAACGAATTGAGAACCGCCTCCTTTTTTCGAAGTCGGTTAAAAAGTAGGTAAAAACAAATCAATGAAATTATTATATAATAACAACATCTACTTAAATTCACATAAGAACTTTCATAATAACAACTGAATTGGGTTCATAATAATAACACCAATTTGTTTCCTCTCTCTTTTTCTTTTTAAAATACGTTACCCCCACAGTAGGATTTTTTCCTGCATCGTGGAGGCAGTTTACAAACATAAATTGCACAAGGACAAACATCCAGACCCGGAAAAACTATTTGTAGGCCATACAAATATTTGTTCCGTGCGGGATACGAAACCGCGGCCTCCAGCGCAGTCTCATTGCTAAGCCACTGCGACACGGAGCTTTCAATTGCGGTTTGAGTTTATTATGTTGTCATTCAAAAAAGAATCGCAATATGTAGGTACGCGATGACGCCGTCGCTTTGCGTCACTCAGGAGTGTGTATGTGTGTGCGCACTAGCGTCTTACTGCTCATCACAGCGTCTATCTCTTTCGCACGTGATGTTGGCTGAGATGGCATGTATTTTAACCCCGCCCACCATTTAGTTCGAGCTATCGACTAGAGCCACCTTAAGCTACTATTTTACGCTGGTATTCTATGATAGCGTGGCTCTTTCCCGGTCGGGCCGACCTATTCATACTACAACTATACTACTTATGACTGCTTCGTTGGTCTTGCGGTTGTAGTATTGCGACTGCTGATCATGGGGTCCTGGGTTCGAATCCCGGGTAGGGCCAAAAAATCAATTATTGAGTTTTTCCGTCAAGAAATTCTCAGTAGTTGCACAGAGTCAGGAATTTGGCGGTGCCTCACCCCCGTGCCTCGGAAAGCACGTAAAGCCGTTGGTCCTGCGCCTGATCTCTCTCCGATCGTGCCGGTTTACCATCCCATCAGATTATGAGAGTGAGGGAATAGAGAGTGCACCTGTGCTTGCGCATACACTTGGGCACTATAATCCTGCCCTGCGCCGATGGCTAGTCTCCGTTAAGGCAGGTCGCCGCGCCGTGGCCGAAATTCGGTCTGGAGGACATTATTATTATACTACTAATATAACTGCGGCATGGCTTTACCACGTAATTCAGTAATAGTACATGAAGTAATAAGCGGTCACACCTTATTAACACAGGTAAATTTCAATTTGATCACAATGGATGGAAAGGCCAGACTACTTAGAGAACTATGTATGTATGTGTCGATTTCTTTGACACGCTCTGTAGCCTAAATGACTTGATGGATTCAACACACGTGGTGTCATTACTTGTAGAAGTGACATAGGTTATAACACCTTTCTCTTTTTAATAAACTTTCAACGCTTTCGGCTTTTTTAGTTAGTTTTAACCTTTGGACTTGTATGAGTATAAAACTATAAAGTTATTTATTAATGTTACGAGCTAAAGGTTCGTGACAATAAAAACAGCCAATTGAATTACCAAAATTTACACTTTTATTAGAGATCACACTTAACACTTTAGTTCACTTTATTTCACTCCGAAAGCTTCGCTCGTATCGTCAATTTAATACTGCCCCGGTCGCGGCTCTCAGCGGCTTTAAATACGCAATTTTAACCGAAACATCCAGAATGTTCCAGCAAATACTGGTCCCGACCGACTAAGTGCCTTAATTCTACTATTCGTTACTAGATAGCGCTGTTTGGAGAATTCCAGAAAATCTTGACACTCCTATTTCTGACACTTGATACCAGATGGCGCTAGTGTCATCAACTGTGGCGCGCAACATTAATTATAATTCTAAAGGATAAATTACCTGGATGTTTCACACGTTCCTCCACACCACCTTCAGCAAGCAAACTTTGTACTTCTTTAACTGCACCCGCAGTGCGTTCCACTTGTTGTTCATCATTGGCTTCTTCTGTAATTTTTATAGTAAATTTAATTAATTTTTTAAAGTAATTTTTTTCGGTATATTTAATTTCCGCCTTTTCTCCTTGCAGTCTTCTATACAATGCAATGAAAGTTTAGTTAGTTTTAAAGAATGAAAGACGAAAGGGTAACAAAGAAAATTTATGTTGCGGAAGTGAACGGCAGACTCGGAAAGGTACGTCCTAAGCGAAAGTTTATTGACCAAATTGGCGATATATTGAAAATGGGCCAAATTACGATTACCCTTAACCTTATGCGACAGGTATGCGTAGGTATATAGATGTAGAGGAGGTGAGAGAGGTGTGTCAGGATCGTGCCAAATAGAAGCCTGTAGTCTCTGCCTACCTCTCTGGGTAAGAGGTGTGTGGTTATGTTATGTATGATGAAAAAGTTATACTTAGAGTGAAAAGGGAAATTTATCTTTTAATAAAATAAGGGTGTTAAACGAACACAGTACACCCGATGACATCTACATTTATCCTCGATTAAGAATCAAAACGCAGATGCGTTGTCACCCCTGAAGATTACGATGGAACGCTTCGTTTTTAGTAAAAAAGGGTCTCCGGATCTCTACACTCACCATAAGAAACACAGCAGTATTAAGCTGCTATTTTACGCTGGTTTTCTGTTAGAGTGTGATCTTTGCCCGGTAGAGCCGACCCATTCGAGCGACAACCATAATATAGCTGCGATGTGGCTCTACCATGTAACCTTTAAACTACTTTGTGCATCAGATAGAATGAAACACTTATCTATATTATGTGATTCTGCATAAGAGACTGCTTCCAGGAGAGCAATTGAATCTCTTGAAAAAACTGAGTACTCTAAAGGACATTTAAAACTTAAAATACTTGAGCTTCTACAGTTCCATTGATGTATTTTCTGAGATGTTCTTTTCAATTAACTTAGAAAGGAATTCCTCAAGTACAGTTATGACATTGTTCAGTAAAGCATCACTGAATTTATATATGATATTAATAAGGGAATAAGTGAGAAATTTTTTTATAGAAGAGGGGGCAAACGAGCAGTATGCTCGCCTGATGTTATGTGACTCCCGCAGCCCATGAACAACCGAAACACCAAGGGAATTGCAGCTGCGTTGCCGGCCCTTTAGAAACGAGTAAGCTTTTTTCTTGAAGGTCCCCAGGTCGTATCGGTCCGGAAAAATCGCCGGCGGTAAATTACTCCACAGAGAGAGGTCGTACGGGAAAAAAACTCCAAGTGAAACGTACAGTGGTGGGCTGCCAAGCATCCAGATGATGTGGATGGTATCGGGAGGTTTGCCGCGTAGTGCATTCATGAAATTTAGCGGCTGGGATTAATCCGAACAATTAATCAGAGCACTCCCCGTAATAGATGCGATAAAATACGCAAAGAGATGCAACATCTCTTCGCAGCGCCAGTGAATCAAGCCGATCGGAAAGCACTCGGTCGCGACGATTCGAGCCGCTCTGCGCTGGATGCGGTCAAGTGAAAGGGGCTGGTGGTACTGGGGAGCCCCAGCCCAGATATGGGAACAATATTCCATGTGCGCCTTGTAAAGTTGCAGGCGGTGTGCCGGCAGGAAATACTGTCCTGCTCTGCTGAGCACACCAAGCTTTTTAGAGGCTAATTTGGCCATCTCTTCCAAGTGACCACGAAACTACACGTCACTCGAAATGTCGACGCCGAGGATTCCGATACTGGCTGAGACAACAAGGGGAGTGCCTTGAAACTGAGGAGATACGACAAAGGGGTTATTTTAGCGGTTAACGCGCAAACTTGTGTCTTCTGAAACTTTGTTCAGCAAAGACTCGACTTCAGTTACAAATTTGTCCCGGTACTCGGAGACGTTTTCCCGAGAAGTTTTGACACGGCCGGTATACACCCGTGTGTGTGTACCCGGTTCTTTGTTAGCTAAAAAAACCGGGTCCAAAATTATGATACACGGTTCTTGTTCAATGGGGTAAATTTAAGCATTTTTATGTTACGGTTCATCACTAAAATATTGAAATAAAAGATTTGACCAATGAAAAGCAACTGAACAAAGAACTAGAGAAAGTTTTGACAGGGATGAACGGTGACAGTGCTGTTTTAGATGACAGTCTCAAGGTTACCATTAAATTTGACCTTTTTTTGATCAACAGGTCACTCTCACAGCAGCTTTTGATAATTTATAGACGTGGGTGGACACAAGTATCGAGCCAGAACGCATATTTTCTTCCTTAGAATTTATCTACAATCGTCTTCGGTCCTCATTAAACGATACAAGCTTAAACGTTCTCTCATTTTTATGCTCTTATTACGATAATAAGAAAGACAGGAAGTGTGGATTGCGATTAAATATAATTATTTTTGTAGTAGGAGTAGTAGTAGTATATAATATCTTATTGTACACCACACATATACAACGAATAAATACATTACAGAGAAAACTTAATATATACGTATGTACAATAAGGCGGTCTTATCGCTAAAGAGCGATCTCTTCCAGACAACCTTTGGGCTAAGGAGAAACTGGAATTAAGAACAGTAGGAGGTGGTGCGTTTTATGTTACACTTACATTCTAATATCTAAATAAACTAAACTATATTTTGTTAAAATACCACAATAATACATAAAAAATAATAATAAAATAAACATACACATTAATAAATAGGTATATATATATATATATATATATATATATATATATATATATATATATATATACATAGATAATAAATAAATAAATATAAAACAAAGAGGAAAAAAAAGAAAAACACAGAATAACTATCTGTTGCTAGAATTGGTTATCAATAACCACAAAGTGTTAGGTAATGCTTCTTGACGTCACTTTTGAAACTTTCCAAAGTTTGCGCACGTCGAATTTGGAGTGGAAGTTCATTCCATAACCTTATGGCTTGGCTCGTAAAAGAATATTTCATAAATTTTGTTCGAAATGAACATGGTTCTAGAATTAGTTCGCCGGCTGACCGAAGAACTCTATCAGGTCGATCATGACAAAGAAACTTAAAGTTTTCCTTCAAGTAGCTTGGAGTCAAAGGATTGAACAACACACAGTACAAAAGAGATACAGTTTGCAGATTCCGGCGGAAGCGAATGGGTAACCACCTGAGCTGTACACGATATTCGGATACATGATCATATTTGCGCAAACCAAATATGAACCTAATTGCAATATTTTGAATTCGCTCAAGTTTGTTCTGTTGGTCTTCAGTTAAATCGAGATAACTTGCGTCCGCATAATCGAGAATAGAGAGAAGTAAGGATTGTGCTAACGTAATCTTAGTGGGAATGGGGAGAAAAGAACGTAAACGACGAAGTAAACCCATAGTAGCAAACACCTTTTTGCTCACTTGTTTTAACTGCTGCGACCACAACAAGGTAGAATCTAGAAATATCCCCAGATTTTTTTGTTTTGTTTGTTTGATTTAATAAGAAATGGAGACAGTAAGAAAGTGTTGATTTTTTATTATTACCAGAAAATCCTGAGACAGAAAATAAATCTCGTTGATTTTGTTTCTTTGGTTTTTTTTCGTTCTTTGATTTTTTGATTCGTTTTTCTAAATTATATTTGTATGAAGCTCAGAAGACAATCTGGTTTTTTTGTTGTTTTATATATAGATGATTTTATAATTATATTAGAATTGAAACACATTTAATTGATTAAATACACATCACTATCATCATTAGCACCAAATTAATGTGGTTTTATTTTGCCCTAAGGAATTTTATACTACTAAGAACCGAAAACCGGGTACCCGGTTCTAAACAGACCCGGAACCGAAAAACCCAGTTCTTAGATACAGGCCGGTTCCGCATTCTCTAGTTCTGAAGGGGCCAGCATCATTATCAGAGTAGCACAATTAAGACTCCTCAAACTCAGGACCTATGTAAACAGACTGAATACATGTGCTCGGTTGATAAATTTTTTAGCTCATACACAAGTTCGACTTTGCTGGAGGTTTCAGTCCCAATGTTAGTGTGGCGGTTATGCCACTCCCATCAAGTGGATCATCATCTTCCACTTCGTAAAAATAGTGATGAAGTGCTTATCAGTTAGTTTAACAAAAACACCTAAAACTTTTATAGAACAAAGCACAAAACTATGGAGGGGAAAATTGGAAATCTCAACAGGATAACAAAATATTTGTAAGTAAAAAGGAACCGTGTGTATTACCTGACATAATAGAATTAAAAAAAAACTACAATCAACTCGTTTTATACTGTAAATGTAATTGCCTGACTGCAACTGGCATTTGATTGCATAGTTGGCGGATAGGTTGTCTGATATATTGCAACAGTTTATTTAATCATACGGTAAGCACTAAATTATTTTAACATCTTTAATGTAATGGATTTTGAAAGGTAACACATGTGAACTACAAGTAAAAATGATGAAACAAGTGCTGCAATAGTGATTTAAGCCCATTGATCATTCATCATCATCATCATCGTTACAGCCCTTTACAAGTCCACTGCTGAAAATAGGTCCCCCCAAGGTATGCCACAAAGCACGGTCCTGAGTCACCTGCATCCATCGACTTCCTGCATGTCTTACCAGGTCGTCACTCCATCTAGTGGGGGGTCGCCCTACACTTCGCCTACCAGTACGAGGCTGCCACTCGAGAACCCTTTTTCCCCAACGGTTGTCGATTCTTCGAGCCATATGGCCAGCCTATTGCCAATTCAGCTTACTAATCCGTTGGGCTATGTCGGTCACTCTGGTTCTACTGCAGATATCCTCATTTCTAAGTTTATCACGCAGAGAAACTCCGAGCATAGACCTCTCCATAGCTCGCTGAGCGACTTTGAGCGTCCTCATACGGCCAGCAGTGAAGGACCATGTCTCGGTTCCGTAGGTCATCACTGGCAACACGCACTGGTTGTACAACTTAGTTTTAAGGTTTTGAGGTATACCTGACGAGAAGATACGTTGTAATTTCCAGAACGCTGCCCAGCCAAGTTGAATCCATCGATTGACCTCTCGGTCGAAGTTGGACTTACCTAGTCGGACTATTTGTCCTAGGTAAACATACTCATCAACAACTTCGAGCTTAGTGCTCCCAACAACTACCGGCATAGGTGTGACATGGACATTAAACATGATCTTTGTTTTGTCCATGTTCATCTTAAATCCGTTGGGAGACATTATTGAGGTCATTGAGCATAGTGCTTAAGTCCTCCAGTGATTCTGCCATAAGGACTATATCGTCGGCAAATCGAAGGTGAGTGATGTACTCGCCATTGATGTTAATACCATATCCTTTCCAGTCCAGTAGCTTGAAAACGTCTTCCAATGCAGCAGTGAAGAGTTTCGGGGAAATAATGTAACCCTGTTTTACACTTCTCTGCAGTTGGATAGGTTTCATACTTTGATTCTGTACTCGGATAGCCATCGTAGCCCTACTGTACAAACACTTAAGCACTTCGATATACCGACAGCCAACTTGGCACCGCTGAAGAGACTGAGAGACTTCCGTGGAAATTTGGGCGGTGCTACCCAAATTTCGACGGAATCAAAGGCTTTCTCATAGGCCACATAGGCCAGGCAAAGTGGCAGATTGTCCTCTTTGGACTTCTGTACAATTTGCCAAAGGGTATGTATGTGGTCTATAGTACTAAAGCCTTTTCGGAACCTGCTTGTTTGCTCGCCAAGCGTGACAACTATGGCAAATATCCCCCCATAAATAACTATTGATATAAGAAAAATATTTTTCTTAATGGTTTCTTATATTTACGCGAACACTACACATTGAAATAATACTAGTTTTTACGGAATTTATCGCGTATATTTAACTTTTTAATACCCGACGTTTCGAACGCTTTACAGCACTCATGGTCACGGGCGGGACTGAGATGTTCAACGTCCATATGTCATAGTTAACCGCGGTTACCACAGATTAAAATTTAACTTTTGTTCCGATCTATGCAGTATGAACTTAGGGTATCTTGAAGTCTTGCAGTTGTATGCTTGGGTTGGGATTTAATTTTATTTATTATAGGATCCCAAGCAGATGGTAGCACCCAGCCATCTTCTCTATTGAAATTAGGATGTTTTTTGATTTCAATAGCCTCGCGAATCATCCTTGGAAGGAATCGGTGTTCTTTAGCGAGGATTTGCGGTCTATCAAATCTGATGTAGTGACGGGGGCGATCCTGTACGTGTTCACAGAAGTCGGAAGTCTGCAGTCTGTAATCATAAAGGGAGGAGGATAATTTGGGACAATTGAAAAAAATATGGTTTGTGGAACCTTCATCTAAGCCACATTCACACAATGAGCTATCCCTTACTCTGATTTTTGCCAGATGCGCATGTGTACAAGCGTGTCCAATTCTTAATCTACAAATGATTGAAGTTGCATGTTTATTTGCTTTGTTAAATTTAAAGAACCAAGGCTTGGGAGGAATAACCTCTTGGATGGCAGCATAGTGCTTACCTTTAACATTTTTGGAAACTTCCCATAATTTATTCCAATTTTCATTCAGTTTCCTTTTAGCTAGCAAAATTAGGGCATGTGAGTAAATTAAATTTTGTAGAATGCCATTAGCAATTGCATTTTTAGCGAGTACATCAGCTGTTTCGTTACCATGGATACCACTGTGGCCTGGAATCCAGGCCACTGAAACATGGATTCCTTTAAGATGGCATCTGAACAGGGTATTTTTTATTTTAAGAATTAGTGGAAATTTATGTTTGTTATGGAATTGATTGGACAAAATAGCTAACAAACAACTTTTTGAATCTGGGAAAATAACTGTTTTATTAAGATTATGTGACTCTACATATAACAAAGCTTCACTGTAAAAGTGGAGGATAGTGAGGGGCATTTAAAGTTAGAATGATTTTGAACTTAGGAATCCAAACAGCAGCTCCAGTATAGTCTTCATCAGACTGTTTTGAAGCGTCTGTGTACATGACAAGCCAATCTTTAAAGGTGTTTTCTATAATTTCTTTTAATTTCAAATTTGCCATTGGAGAATCCTTTTCTATACCCAGATCTAGATGAATGTCGGGTTGGTAAATAATAGCCTCGTAAGGAACATCAAAGAGTGGATTTATTTTACATTGAAAGATTGGGTAAGGAAGCTGAAGAAAAATTACAAAACTTTTAAACAAGCAGGGAGAGTCCTTATGGGTCCAGTATCGGTCAGATGAGATATACTCTGAAAGAAGGTGCAATTTAGGAATTAGGGGATGATCTGAAAGCTGGCAGATCTTAAATAAGAATCTGTCTGAAAGGTATTGCCTTCTTAATCTTAAAGGAGGATCTACGCACTCAACCTGAAGAACATTTATTGGTGAGGATTTCATTGCCCCTGTAATAATGCGAAGGCATTTCGATTGAATTTTGTCCATTACTTTCAGGGATGATTTATTGCAAGGCTCCAACAGAAAACATCCATAGTCAAGGTGGCTTCGTATTAAAGCATTGTACAGTAATTTCTGAGAAAAAGGATGGGACCCCCACCAAACACCTGACAAAGACCGAAGAATATTTATGTTTTTTTCGCATTTTTGTGTTATATATCCAATGTATGGACCGAAGGCCAATTTCGAATCAAGGATAACTCCCAAAAATTTAACATTGCCTCTAACTGGAATAGGTTGCTTATAATATACAACAGATATATCGGGAACTCGCCTTTGACGGGAAAAGATCACCACACTACTCTTGGCCACAGATAAAGAGAGGCCATGATTAGTTAACCATTCTTGTAAATAATCCATGGATGAGTTTAGACGGGAACATGCCACTGTGAAGTTGTTTGAGGAGATGTATAGAGCTAAATCGTCTGCATATTGAAGAACATTACAAAAAGAATTTACTGAAAGTTCTAAATCGTGAGTATATATAGAATAAAGGAGAGGACTAAGAACTGAGCCTTGTGGAAGTCCTTTCCATATAGTTTTTGGGGGAAGCAGGAGATTTTCAACATTTATAGATATTGATCTAGAAGAGAGAAAGTTAGAGACGTAATTGACTATCCTCACTGGAATGCTCAGATTAAGCATTTTCTGCCTGAGCACAGGAAGAAGCACATTATCATATGCAGAAGAAATATCCAAGAAAACTCCTATGAGAAATTCATGAATTGAAAAAGCAATATGAATATCTGTGACCAAAGTACTTAGGCTATCCATGGTACTTAAACCTTTTCGGAAACCGAATTGGCTTTTAGGTAAGAGATTATTCCTTTCCAAAAACCACTCCAAGCGATTTTTTATTAAATGTTCCAAGATTTTTGCCAAAGTACAAGAAAGGGCAATAGGTCGGTAACTGGAAGGGTCATTGCTAGACTTACCTGGTTTGAGAATGGGCAAAATAATTTGGGTTTTCCATTCAGCAGGAGGATCACCAGTAATATAAATAAAATTTAAAATGGATAGTAAGACAGTTTTAGTGTTCTCACTACTATTAATTATAAATGAATAAGGAATCCCATCAATACCTGGTGAGGAGTCTTTAAGGCCATTGAGTACAGTAAACAATTCCTGAGAAGAAAAGGGGGAATCAAATTTATCATTTGTTTTTAAAAAAGCTGAATTAAAAACTAGGCATTCATCATAAGATGGGACTGTTTGTGGTGCAAGTTTATTAGAGAATTCATCTATCCACGGGGAAGGATCATTAGAAATTATATTTTCACTAGAAACTGCACAGCGATATTTTTTAACATTTCTCCAGACCAAAGATGGGGGAGTCCTAGGTGACAGTGACTCACAGAATTTAAACCAACCAGTTCGCTTTTTGTCTGACAGTAATTTTAAGGTTTCTGCAGCAATTTTTTATAGGAGATATAATTCTCTGCAGTCATAGAACGGGAGTATATTAATTCAGCCTCTTTTCTTCTCCTACAAGCTGCTGAACAATCTTGGTCCCACCAAGGAGGGGAAGGATACTTATTTTTGAAAGGTTTTTTTAAGGGGATTGACTTATTAGCAGCAGAAATAATTGCATTTCTGAACTCTATATATACAGGAGCAATATTATCATTGTTAATTGGGGGAAGAGTTGAAACCTTTTGTTCCAAAACTGTAGAATATAATTGCCAATTAGCTTTGGATAGATTATACTTTAGTCTTGGGCAAAATGTAAAATTTATTCTAGGTGAAGTAGGAGGAGTGATGAATATAGGAAAATGGTCACTGCCATAACTAGAAGGTAATATTTGCCACAAAAGAAGGGAAGCAATATCTGGGGAGCAGAGATTAGGTCAACGGCACTTTTAACATTTTGTAATGGGGATACTCGACGGGTAGGAGACCCGTCATTTAGAATACAGAGATTAAAATTATCAATAAGATCTAAAAATAAGGGAGCCAGTGAATCACACAGATGGGAGCCCCAAACAGTATGATGCATATTAAAATCTCCCAAAATAACCATAGGAGGTGACAGAGAAGAAATATGTGTTGCAAGTTCTGTTAAAACATTTGCATCAGGATTAGGAATGTAAACAGAGAGAATAGAGACATCAAGGGCCTTAATAGCAACAGCATTTACTGCTGGACTATGAGAAGGGAGAGGAATTTGTGAAAATGTAACTGTTCTTGAAATTAAAATAGAGGTGCCAGCACGAACATCACTCCTATCATCCCGGAGGCATGCGTAGCCTGAAACCCTAAAATGAGACTCAGGCCTAAGCCATGTCTCCTGGATGGCAAGAATGAAGGGATGAAATTTATTAATGAGGTAAATGAGTTCATTTTTTTATTTCTAATGCTCCGACAATTCCATTGAAGAATTGGCGGGACTGCGAATGTTACGGGCTAAGGAGGAAAGCTGAGTAAGTTTTTGGTGTAAGCTGAGAGGAAGTTCCGTGTCACTAAAACGGGAGATCATGTTAATTAGAATTGATATCATAAGTTCGCAGAAATTATCATTACTAGAGGAGTTGTTGTCATTTCCCAGTAGAGCACACCCATTAGGAAGGGAAGAATTAGGATTCTCAACAATTGCCTGATGGGCTGCCATATCATATCCAGAATTTAATGATTGGCTGTAGGTACGTTGAGGGATAAAAATTGTTTTTTTGTATGATGCAGTTTGTGAGAGCTGAGCCGAAGGGGTTGAAAGACTGTCAGTTATGGTATAAGGGGTCTGTAGAGAACAATTACGAGGCTGGATTCTTGTTGTATCAGCAAAGGATCTTTTTGTCTGAGGGAATCTAGCTGAAGCTTCTAAATATGAGATATTTTCTTGTGACATAACAAGTTTAATAGATTTTTGCCTTAGATGTTCAGGACAAGTAGGGTCTTTTGCGGTGTGGGGACCTGAGCAGAATAGACAAGTAGGAGTTTGTCGAGAACAAGATAAACCTTCATGATTCTGTGCACACACAAAGCAGCGAGGGGATGATCGGCACTGGGAAGTATCATGGCCAAATCTACAACATTTATGACACTGAATTAGTGGCAAAACATATTTTTCCACTGGCATTGAAGTGTAAAAACAGTAAATATGGGGAGGAAGTTTTTGTCCAGAAAAAGTTAGAACAACCGTCCGAGTTGGAACCCATGAAAAGCTATTGCTGTCACTCACTGATCGTCTATTAAGTCGCCGTGCTTTAATTATAGAACCATAGCCAGAGGGAATTTCTATAGCTGCTATTAATTCTTCTAGTGTCCACTCTATGGGAACTTGTCTAACTAGCCCCATACGAGTGATACTATATGAGGGGATGGTTGCTTCATATTTAGAAATTTGGAGAGCTGGGTGATCGATAAAGGTGTTTGCATCTGCAGCTGTTTTAAACTCCACTGATATTCTACTTCGTCCAACTTTTTTGACTCCATCATGGACTATATTTTTAATATTGTTATGATACAGAAAGTGACCGAATTTAATTGGTTTAAGAGTTACTCCAGACAGCTGATCATTTGAGATTTTACTTACGTGAACTAGAAAAGGAGCGGCATCATCTTGAGAGTACTTAACTTTTTTATTAATAAAATCAGGATGGGTATATGAGGATTGTATGGAAGGAAACTGTTGTTTTGGATCAGTAATAACTACTTTTTGTGGATGGGCAGACTCGTTACTTACTTGGGCACGTTTACGGTTAATTAGTTCTACATTATCAATGTTAATGGGTAAGGAAAAGGAATCATTGCGAACCCTTCCGGGATCGGGAGGTTCGTCTTCCATTACATTACTACAACAAAAAATTACATAAAAACGGCACAACTACAAACACTTACTAATTTACAGATATTAAAACCTCCACCAAGACAGAAAAATTTACTATAGAAACTCAACAACACTTAATAAAATAATAAATTTTAAGCAAAAAAGGCACGACACTTGTATCTCTCACTTCCTCCCACAGACCAAAAAAAAACCAGCTAAATGCTTAAAAAGGTTTTTCTTTACATGCATATATATATATATATATATATATATATATATATATATATATATATATATATATACATGCATGTAAAGAATAATAGATAGACCTGCCCCGGACTAATCGGGGAAAAAAAGAAAAAAAAAATATATCCCGATTATATTTTAAGTTTGGTAACGCCAGTTAACAATCTACTTTATCAACATTACATTACATATCGCATTGAGTTCGTCCTAAGTTATATCTACTTTATCAACATGACTAGTGCATATTTTTTGTTTCCTTCCTTCCTTCCCTTTCCTACCGCACGCGCTGCCGCCGAGGTGAAAAAGAGGATCTCGGCGCGCGTCATTATACGAAGTGATATTACGCCATCCGCAACGCACGGCCACCCGTCGCGTCTTATGTACATTAACTGCAAACCGCGCAGGATGAACATTGAGTTCTCCTGTTTATGTTTAATATTCACCGCATCAGACATTGTGTCTTTGTAACTCATAAAAGTGTGAGACGCCCCCGTAAGGGCAAAGGTGGAGAGTGTGGGACTTCACGAGACTGTTCCGAGAGTGCGTGTGCGCCGAACCACGTGGCGAGCTCGCTGCATAGCAGACACTCCAGGAGGAAGGCGCGGCAGCCCTCATCAGGTCAGTGCGTGCTATCCCACCTATTTATTTTCCCCTTTGCCGTATGCACCAAAATTACAGTCCACTAAATCTTTATCGAAGATACCTTAAGTTACTGGCGTCTCCATTTTTAATGGTCCTTCGAGCCGGATTGACCTTGACTTTCCGCCCTTATTAGATCGTTATCGTAATAAGCGTTTATGTAATTAATTATTTATATTTTAATCCGACTTCGGATTAACCCCGCCCTTATTAGAACACTAGAATAGGTCCTAATAGGTGACATTCATAGTAATTTTAAAACTATATTCATAGAATGAATAAGCATATAATTATCTATATAAATTATTTGTTGTATGTTCACATCACGTCATCAACTTTTAACTACATCTATAGATTATACTGTTAAATTACATTTATTATTTGCACATATATTTAAGCATTATATTCGTTATAAATAACTTCATAATTATTATAAAAGTTAACAATTAAAGTTCATCGTTAACAAAACTAATATTTGATAATTCAACCGCGTAGCGAGGTCGCTTACAGACTACCCGCTTATAATTATATTATTTTTGCCGCATAACTTAAGTTGTAATGCCGCCTA
Source organism: Parnassius smintheus behrii (assembly GCA_036936625.1). Taxonomy (NCBI): domain Eukaryota; kingdom Metazoa; phylum Arthropoda; class Insecta; order Lepidoptera; family Papilionidae; genus Parnassius; species Parnassius smintheus. The sequence continues at coordinate 26,583,656 of JAUPFT010000027.1, forward strand.
AAAAACAAATAGCATCGAATAATAGCGATTCCTCGGATAATGAGGGCACACCTGATGCTGAGTTGGTTTTGTTGTTAGCTAAACGAGATGCTTTATTTGAAATAGTGCAAAAAATATATGATATGTCCTCGGACATCCTCACAAACACTTCCACGATGGAGCGTTTTCTTGATGGAAGTTCTAATATTAATGCTTTACGTATTGAGTTTAAACAGGTCTTAGATAATTATAATTCACATTTATTGAAAATAAACCCTATTGCTAAGCCTGATTATAACAGCCTCATTGCGTTTGAGTCTCTTTGCGGTAGAATAAATAGGCTTTATTTACAATATTCGCAATCTAATTCACAAAGTACTAGTACACCATCTAAAGCCAGATTCACACTTCCGCCTATCGAACTTATGCCATTTTCGGGTGACATTCGCTCATGGCCTTTATTTTATGCTAGCTTTAAATCAACCGTCCATGACAACACATCGCTTACCGACGCTGAAAAGTTATACTATTTGCTAGGTAAACTAACGGGCAAAGCCCTATCTGTATGCTCAGGTATAACTCCTTGCGCTGAAAATTATAAAATTTTATTGCAAGCACTCGTTGACAAATATGAAGACCGGCGTATGCTAGCATCTACATATATTAATCAGATGTTCGAATTTAAGCCATTGCAATCGGCCACCGCAAATAATTTTGATTTATTTACTGATAACTTTATAAGTGCAGTGCGCGCTTTACAAAACTTAAAGTTAGATAATCTCGCGGACTTAATTGTTCTTCATATCGCGCTTAAGAAGCTGGACCCGGATACCATTCGCTCTTTCGAATATAGTCATAACTCGATGGTACCCTACCTTTGATGATTTAGTAAATTTTATTAAGACCCGCTCCAAAGTTTTGCAACGCAGCGATTCTAGTACAAATTCTAATAGCGCACCAAACAATCGACGAGGTAACGGTAATAATCGTCGCTGTAATAATACTTCGTCGCCAAAGTATCAGGCGTACGTAAGCACGACGACTAGTTGCTCAAAGTGTCTGTGCGATAATATTGTGCATCAACACCTATTTAAGTGTGCAGACTTTAATAAAATGACGCCGCAGGAACGATTTAAATGCGTAAAGAGTAACAATGCATGTGTGAATTGTCTCAGTTTAAGTCATCGAGTGTCTAGTTGCTCTTCAAATTATAGTTGTCGAGTTTGTAAATTTAAACATCACACATTGTTGCACTTCCACCGCAGAAGCGATAATGCTTCCCCTGCGCTGGCGCGTTCTCCACCGCCTCAGCCAGTTACACTGAAGTCTACAACCCCCGCGCCCGCACACTCGCCACCCCTCACCGCAGGTGCGCGTTCAGACGTCGCGCTGTGTACTTCGTTCAAGAATGTTTCTCAACGTTCACCGCCTCCCGCGCGCGCAAGTCGTTCGCAGAGAACTGTTTTATTATCAACCGCTCAAGTATTTGCTTACGATGCTAAGGGAGAGAAACAAATTATTCGTATATTATTAGACTCCGCGGCTCAAAGCCATTTTATGACTAAAGAGTGCTGTCATCGTTTAGGCGTTCAACAACACGATACCGAATGTACTGTAGTAAAGGGATTCGGTGGAGTTGAAAAAATTGTAAAATCAAAATCGATTGATATTAAAATTTTCTCACGATTCGACTCGAATATTAACTTCAATATTTCAACGCTAGTTGTTGATCAAATCACCGACCTTTTGCCCACCGCTGTGGTAGACACATCTGTCTTATCACACTTCCATGGCATAAGACTCGCTGATGAATGTTATATCATGCCTAATAAAATTGATGTTTTGATAGGCGCATCCCTTTTCCCGCACTTACTATGTCCAGACGTAATTTATTCGTCTAACGACTTGTCCGGGCCCTCGGCTTTGAATACGGTATTTGGTTACGTTATTATGGGCTCAGTGCCGACACTTCAGGTAAATCATTCTTTAACGTGCTGCTCAGTTCTAGAGTCTCCTATCGTTGACAAATTAGTGCAACGATTTTGGGAGCTTGAACAGCCACCCTCCGCACCGCCCATTCAGTGTCCTTCAGACATTGAATGTGAAGAGTTTTATAAATCTACGACATCCCGCGATCCTTTTACTGTTAGATATATTGTTGGCCTGCCATTTAAGGATGACGTTTACTCTCTCGGAGATTCTTATGAAACCTCTCGACGACGATTCATGTGCTTGGAGACGAAACTTCAAGCCTCGCCTACATTAAGGTTAGCATATGATGACGTCATAAAGGAATACTTAGCTAAAAATTATATATCCCCCGCACCGCCGTATGACTCTCATGAACCCGCTCCAATATATGTCATACCGCATCATGGAGTCTTACGCGAAGATAAGAAGTCAACGCGTCTGCGCATCGTCCTGGATGCTAGCAGTAAGACTAGCACTGGGCGATCATTAAATGATATTCTGCATTCAGGACCAAATTTGCAAGGCGACTTGTTCAATATAATTTTAACTTTCCGCTTACATCCAATCGCTATGACAGCCGACTGTCGCCAACAATTTCTGCAAATAGTTGTTCGCGATTCTGATCGTCGTTACCAATGCTTCCTATACCGCTTCCGTCCACAAGACCCACTTGTGTTATACCACTTCAATCGCGTGTGCTTCGGTTTAACTTCGAGTCCATACCATGCATTGCGCACGGTAAGACAGCTCATTGATGACGACGGCGCAAAGTATCCGCTTGCGAGTCGTATCGCATTTACTTCGCTATATATGGACGACATCGCGTTCTCTATGCCCAGTGAATCCGAGGCCAGTGAGACCTCTCGGCAGCTGATAGACTTATTCAAGGGTGCCCAATAGGACCTGATAAAATGGCATAGCAACCGTCGATCTGTTTTAGATGACCTCCCTACTTCCCATAAAATTACAGGAGAAGTAGAGTTCGATAAATCAATGCCACATAAAATACTAGGCTTGCATTGGTCTACCGATAGTGACGCCTTTTATTTTAAGATATCTGTTCCCGCTGATGTGACGTGCACTAAGCGCGCCATCTTATCTACTGTCGCTCGCCTGTGGGACATAATGGGTTTCGTTGCTCCCACAGTCGCGTACGCCAAATTGTTAATAAAGCAGCTTTGGCAACTTAATTTAGATTGGGACGACATACCACCACCGCCAATTATTAAGATGTGGAGGCAATTCTGTGCTGAATTACCAGCTCTTAATGATTTACGTATCCCGCGACATGTTGGTGTATCCAAAAACTGTACTGCGTCACTCCTGGGGTTTTCCGACGCCAGCGAGCACGCATACGGTGCCGTAGTCTACATACATGTAAAGAGCGTCAATGGTAACACCGTCCAGTTGATTTGTGCAAAGACTAAAGTCGCACCGACGAAACCACTATCTATTGCACGCCTTGAGCTTTGTGGAGCGGTTTTACTCTCAAAATTGCTTCGCAGAGTACTCGACAATTATTCTCTTGACCTTGCAATATCAGTCTATGCCTTTGTAGATTCAAAAGTAGCTCTGTACTGGATAAAGAGTTCGCCACACAAGTGGCAGACCTTTGCAAACCACGTTGTTCAGATTACCGACAATATTCGCGCTGATAACTTTTATCATGTCGCAGGTACTGAGAATACCGCTGACATACTTTCACGTGGCGTTACGCCAAATAAATTAGTTTCAAACCCCCTGTGGCTCCATGGGCCTCAATGGACTTCTTTAGATCCATCTCAATGGCCTCTTCGTACTTTAGACAATGAGGTTATTGCAAATATGCCTGAGAAGAAGATTTTGTCGCACACTGTGTGCACATCCGTCTGTAATTCTGCGATTTATGAGCTCGCACTCCGCATCTCTTCTTGGAGTAAACTTCTACGTATAACTGCGTACGTGTGTAAGTTTGCTAAATTATTGCCCCGCCGCAGCACTACTGTAGTGACTGCTGATGATCTCAGTTTCTCTGAGGTTATAATCCTCCGCGCCCTGCAAAAACAGCATTTTGCAGTGGAATATTTAAATATTGAAGGTAACAAACCTTGCTCGCCCGCTTTCAATCGTTTAAGGCCTTTTATTGAGAATGGTTTAATCCGCATTGGTGGTCGTCTTTCGAACTCCGCATTAGATTACACGCAAAAATATCCAATTATACTCCCGCGCAGTGATCATGTAGTGAACATGATCATTGACTATTATCATATTAAAAATTTACACGCTGGGCCTGAATTGTTATTGTCATTGCTCCGTCAAAAATTTTGGATACTTTCCGCACGCCGCACTGTGAGAAGCAGAGTCTACAAATGTAATATATGTTTCCGGCTTAGACCCCGTCCAACTTACCCTTTGATGGCTGATCTTCCCCATAGTCGTGTAAGACAAGCTATTAAGGCATTTACACACACGGGCTGCGATTATGCCGGTCCTATCGCATACACTCCTGTACGTCGTCGTGGTGTACGCAGCGAGAAGGCGTACTTATGTGTTTTCACATGCCTCACGACTCGAGCTGTACATATAGAAATCGCTACAGATCTTAGTAGTTCTAGTTTCCTCGCTGCGCTTAAACGTTTCCTCTCTAGACGAGGGCCGATTCAGTTTTTATATTCGGATAATGGAACGAATTTTAAAGGTGCCGCTTCGTATCTTCGCGATCTCTATAAATTTCTAAACGTTGAATACCGCCCAAAGCTTGAGCAAGAGTGTGCTGAGAATCGTATAACATGGAAGTTCATCTGTCCCAACTCTCCTCATTTTGGAGGCGCCTGGGAGAGTATGATCAAAGTCGTAAAAACGCATCTGTTCCGAGTTATCGGACATCAGTTACTTTCATACGAAGAGCTTAATACTGTTCTTGCGCAAATTAAGTGCTTGCTAAACTCGCGGCCCTTGACAGTATTAAGTTCTGATCCTGCAGAGCCTTCAGCTCTTACTCCGAGTCATTTTTTGAATACCGCACCTTTATTGTCATTACCCGCACCCAAAGTCAAATCTGACTCTACCAGTCTGTTACACAGGCATTCTTTACTGGATAAATTAGTTCAGTCGTTTTGGGACCGGTGGAGGACGGAATACCTTCACGGATTACAAGTTCGTCAGAAGTGGAACACCCCGTCTACGGCTATCGTACCAGGCATGGTTGTAATTGTGATAAATGATAATGAACCGCCCCTTGCTTGGCCATTAGCGATTGTCGAGTCTGTTCATCCTTCGAAGGATGGCGTAGTTCGAGTAGTGACCGTGAGAACTACTAAGGGAACATATCTCCGTCCTGTTGCTCGTATTTGCCCTCTCCCAAGACAATAAATCACGATTATTTTGATTATAATTATTTATCTAAATTAGGAATTAAGTTTATATTTATATATATTAAAAAAGTATTAAACCGCAATATTATATTTATGTATACATTTTCTCGCTTAACAAGTAAGGTTAGTAGATGAGACATGCGCATTGAGCGCATCCTCTCACTTTATATACCGCTTATTTATTTGTTTTCCTTTTACTTTTATATTACGGTTGTCTTTTAAAGGTGACCCTTTAAGGGCGGGAGGAAATGGTAACGCCAGTTAACAATCTACTTTATCAACATTACATTACATATCGCATTGAGTTCGTCCTAAGTTATATCTACTTTATCAACATGACTAGTGCATATTTTTTGTTTCCTTCCTTCCTTCCCTTTCCTACCGCACGCGCTGCCGCCGAGGTGAAAAAGAAGATCTCGGCGCTTCATTATACTAAGTGATATTACGCCATCCGCAACGCACGGCCACCCGTCGCGTCTTATGTACATTAACTGCAAACCGCGCAGGATGAACATTGAGTTCTCCTGTTTATGTTTAATATTCACCGCATCAGACATTGTGTCTTTGTAACTCATAAAAGTGTGAGACGCCCCCGTAAGGGCAAAGGTGGAGAGTGTGGGACTTCACGAGACTGTTCCGAGAGTGCGTGTGCGCCGAACCACGTGGCGAGCTCGCTGCATAGCAGATACTCCAGGAGGAAGGCGCGGCAGCCCTCATCAGGTCAGTGCGTGCTATCCCACCTATTTATTTTCCCCTTTGCCGTATGCACCAAATTTACAGTCCACTAAATCTTTATCGAAGATACCTTAAGTTACTGGCGTCTCCAAAGTTATATAAAAAAAATGAAATTCTTCAGAAATTGAGACCGTTTATGACATTTTTCACTACCATGACCACAATTTTTTTAATATTTTTGTTTCTTTTTTTTTTTATAGGCAACCTGAATAGCACTGCTATCTACCACAATTCTTAAAAAATCCAGAATAACTCTTGTTTTATCACGAAAATTAATGAAACTTATTTTATTCCCTAAATTTTTTGAAGACTTTTACTTTTAACCAAATTTAACTTATCGTGGTGTAAAAAAAAGTATGAACACTAGTATGGCAAGTTTTTTTAAAAATTGACGCAACTAACCAACATTCCAAAATGGTATAATACTCTAGGAAAACAAGTTATAAAAAAATATGGGTCTATTATTTCTTAACAGGGGCCGAATTCCTCAAATTGTAATTGTCGGTAATCACTTTTACTACATGCCCAAAATGGGTTCTTGTTACAATTTCTAGGAATTTAAATGGGGCATGCATACCTTAGATGTTAGAGAGAGATAGATAGATAGAGATATTTACGTTAAAAAGAGACAACAACAGGGCAGGTAGAGAAGCTGTTATTATTCTCAGCAAGTCAGTTCAGTACGCTCTGCTCCTTTGTTTACTGTGCACAGTTCCCAATTCAACTTACGTGGCTCTCGTACATACTATTTGACTATACTATAGACTTTTGGCTTGGCTTTTTGGACTGGAATCTACCTGCAAACTTAACTGGCCTGGCATTATTTGGACTTTTCGGGATTCCTGTAGCTTCTTCTATGGCACGTACCGAAGTAGTCGAATCATTTTCTATCTCATTGAGAACTTCTTCATCACGATCCAATCTAGGTCTTCCAGCGCTTCTCCTATTGGATGGCATACGAACCTCCGAAAACGCTTGATGCATATTAATAAACACTCGATAATCAGGATATCTTCGAGCATTTGGGTATCTTTTTCGATACAGTCTGCTAGCAGCGTTAGCATTACATCGGCATTCTCCATAGATTAAATGCATTTTAGCGTATTCCTGTGGTGTGTACGGTTGCGGCATTTAAAACGCCAAACAGTCCAAAATTCACACACAATCGTAGTCCAAGATAATGCCAGGTCAGTTCAGTTTGCAGATCACTTCCAGTCCAAATAATGCCAGGCCAGTTAAGTTTGCAGGTCGATTCCAGTACAAAAAGCCAAGCCAAAAGTCGATAGTATGTACGAGAGCCACGTAAGATGAATTGGGAACGGTGCGCAGTAAACAAAGGAGTAGAGCGTACTGAACTGACTTGCTGAGAATAATAACAGCTTCTCTACCTGCCCTGTTGTTGTCTCTTTTTAACGTAAATATCTCTATCTATCTATCTCTCTCTAACATCTAAGGTATGCATGCCCCATTTAAATTCCTAGAAATTGTAACAAGAACCCATTTTGGGCATGTAGTAAAAGTGATTACCGACAATTACAATTTGAGGAATTCGGCCCCTGTTAAGAAATAATAGACCCATATTTTTTTATAACTTGTTTTCCTAGAGTATTATACCATTTTGGAATGTTGGTTAGTTGTGTCAATTTTTAAAAAAACTTGCCATACTAGTGTTCATACTTTTTTTTTACACCACGATAAGTTAAATTTGGTTAAAAGTAAAAGTCTTCAAAAAATTTAGGGAATAAAATAAGTTTCATTAATTTTCGTGATAAAACAAGAGTTATTCTGGATTTTTTAAGAATTGTGGTAGATAGCAGTGCTATTCAGGTTGCCTATAAAAAAAAAGAAACAAAAATATTAAAAAAATTGTGGTCATGGTAGTGAAAAATATCATAAACGGTCTCAATTTCTGAAGAATTTCATTTTTTTTTATATAACTTTAAATATAATTGGGATATATTTTTTTTTTCTTTTTTTCCCCGATTAGTCCGGGGCAGGTCTATCCTCCGGTGTCGGCTTATCATTGAATTTTGGGACATGTTGTATATATAAATACAGAAATATTTTGAAAAACCGAAAATGAATTTAAAATTTTCAGACTGAAACATAAAAAAAAATTAATATTAAAATCAAAGAACTCTACTTATATCTATGTTTAAACCTCAAGTTTTTGTCAGCTAAGGCACCTTCATATACTATCATGAACTGTCTGCTGGCTTAAGATGTCATCTGAAACTCTCAAAACTCACTCGTAATGTGATGCATTTCTTCTTACCAACGAAAATTAACCCTAACAAAACCCTTATGTGTAATAATTACTAAGAGAATTCCATTCCTTTGTCACAGTGCAAAATATCGACATGTGATCTATCAACAAATCAAAATCTAATGTTTTACTGTTAAAATAGATAAGTAGTACTAGTAAGATAGAATAAAATAAAACAGCCTAATACATACATTCTGTTTACTTGTCTTAATAAATATAAACAGATAAGCAACAGACAAACATTTATTACATTTGTTGTTGATTTTTTATTATTTTTGCTATAATTGATGAAATTACAGTTCTCTGCTATTATTATGTATAGTATGACTGATGATTGGGGAATGCTTATTCAAAATAAAGAATTAAATCATGAACATCAAGCATGTCAGTGCAAGTGAAGCAGAACCAAAGCCTTTCGCATACAGCATACAGAGAGGGGGCTCTGCTCTTTGACATATCGCATCCATTCATTGTCAGGCTGCAGAGTTGACTCACTATTACTTTAATACACATAAGCAATATTGTCTATTATGTTTTGATAAGGTTGAGGGTAAGATAATAATATCTGTGGAAGGTAGATTTGATTAAATGAGTTTGTTGTGCAAATTGATCTGGCATTTATCTTTTAATGATGACTGCCGTAATTTACACATAGAGAGGATGTTTCACATAAAGAGTATCTACTGTAGTGTAAAAGAGTCACTATACCTGCTTCTTTACAATAGCAGGTGTTAAAGGTATATTACTTACTGTTGTAAAGAAAGTGTATGGAATTTTCCAGGCAAAAACTTCTATGATAGAGAATACTACAGGGGTCGTTAATTAAATCAATATCAAATTGGCAACACACCGATATAGTCTTGAAGCAGACCGACAGACTATATAATCAATGACGTTTTAGCAATCCGCTTATATAGCAGCATTGATTTGCAGCTAGGTGGGGGTCGCAATATGTGACAAACATATTAGAGGAAGAGTCGGGCAGTCGGGCATATGGTAGTTTGATATGGACGCACAAATAGAGGCCACAGTGACTGGCTGTTAGTCATATCGGGCTGAGAGAAAAAATCTACAGTGATCTGCACACATGGATTTTAACTGATAAGCCTTAGAGTGGAGTTCATGTTGAATTTGCAAGACCACCTCAAAGAAAGAATTTTTTTGTTATGATTGACGTCATGTGAACCTCACAGACCGTAGTCTCTACAGCAAGAGCACAAATATGTCAGAGTTAATTCAATTAAAGTGAACTCACCTAAAGTTGACAAGTCTTCGAGTAGTGCCCGATATCTAATTTTTCTATTGTGGCTGCCTACACTGCTCATTTGTGAAGACATTTTAAAGAAAATTATCAAAATTTGCCCGTTTGCACGTTTCTGCTTTGTTTTTGTTTACCACCTGATCAATGTTGCCACATTGAATTCGCTTAGGTTTCTAGACCAGTGCCGCCAACATTAAAATCTAGCTCCCGTTGTAGAGAACCATGAAGATTAGAGAACAGGAGAACGATCACTATAATATGGGCACTAAAGCATAGCCCGCCTGACCATGAAAATTGTAGAATTTATAGCGGCGCTGACGTTGGTGAGAAGTGACTGCGAAGTTATGTGTTTATGAGTACAAGTAGATAAAGTTAGTTGAATAATGTACAAATTTTCATTTCATTTTTAATGAGAAAATTTTCATGCTCAATAATTTTGTAATTTTTGACAAAAATAAACATTAAAAATGAAGATCCTTTATAGTGCGTGGATGTGCAAGTGGTTTAGCATCTGATCGAAGAAATAGACTGAAAATGACTTTTATTGAGCGGACTTAGCGATCGAAGCGCCTCACTTATGGTGTCCATATGTAGAGATATCCTATAATCCCGTCAAAACCCGTCAAGTGATTGGATTGATTTGATATAGATTCTTGACACACATAGATTATTTTTCAGAATTTAATCTTCCAAAGTATACACATACATCAGTTTTATAACACCTTTAACCATCCCGTTAAAAATCCGTTAGCATTAAACACAATATTTCCCGTTGCAAACCTCGCTGACCCTAAAATCTAGCGAGAAACCCGACAACACTGCTCTAGACTGCCATAAAAAGTCCCTAGTTATAAATGAATTTACTAACAAAAAAGTCTCCAAATGTATAAATTTATATATACGTATATATATATATATATATATATATATATATATATATATATATATATATATATATATATATATATATATATATATATATATATATATATCTCGAAACTGCTCAAACGATTTTCATAAAATTTAGTGTCCAGGGAGTTTCGGGGGCAATAAATCGATCTAGCTAGGATTTATTTTTAGAAAATGTCTTTTTGTCCGTGTTTTCAGGAAATGAAAAACTGCTACAATATCGTTAGAATAAGAAGGTAAATTTTGACAGTTTATTAATGAATACAAATAGATTAATTGGTATATTGGGCGGTCACAAAATCGTAATACCATTCTTCGAGCCCAGACCGACCGACCGCCTTTTTTAAAATTTTTTTTTCAAGTTCCTTTCTTTTTTGAGAAAATGTATTTTTTCGAGCCCCTTTTTTAGTATTTTTTAAAAACACAAAAGTTTAAATTAAACTAATTGCACTCATGATTTTTTGTTCAAATAACCAGTTCAGTTTTTTCTATTATGTCGCTAAGGTCAAAAATATTATTCGTATTTCATCAGTATGTAATTTGTATCTAAATGTAATTTCCAAAACACACGAATTAAAAAAAAACCGAGCGAAAAATACCGAGTACTATATACCTTTAAACGGGCAATTCTTGTATATATATATATATAAAATCGGAATCTCGGAAACGGCTCCAACGATTTTCTAAAAATTCAGTGTCCGGGGAGTTTCGGGGGTAATAAATCGATCTGGCTAGGATTTATTTTTAGAAAATGCCGTTTTGTCCGTGTTTTAAGGCAATGAAAAACTGCAACAATATAAGAAAGTAAATTTTGACACTGAATTAATGATCGTAATAGCTCACGTGGATATCGGGCCGTCGCGAAATCGTAGTGCCCTGGTTCGCGTCCTGTCTTCGGTCTGACTTTTTTCCTTTTTTTTTCAAGTTCTCTTCTATTGTGAGCAAATCTATTATTTCGAGCCCCTTTTTTAGTATTTTTTTAAGCACGAAAATTGCATGTCGCAGAGATCAATCTATCTTTTATAAACTATAGATTTATGGAGTTTATACTAAATTTATACAACAATAAATAATTACCTTAGATTTATTTTGAAATTACGGTGTATCTTACCGTGTCAATGTAAAAAAATACAAACTCTTTTAATTTTTTTATTAGGAATAAATTATTCTGCGAAAAATTCCACTGCGTTATAAATTGTCTCGGAGTTTTGGCCTAATCCTCTCGATGCATGTCATCGAGAGAATGATTATTACTAAATAAATAAGTTATCTAAAATTTGCTCTGAGTTTATTGCAGTAGAGAAAACGAAATACTTTTACCATGTAATTGTTATTTCATGTAACGAACGAAAACTAAATAATTCCAACGAGGAAACCTTGTAATGTCGCGTTTTTAATTAAAAGTTTTTAGAACACACACACACACACACACACACACACACACACACACACACACACACACACACACACACATACACGCACGCACGCACGCACGCACTCACGCACGCACGCACGCACGCACGCACACACACACACACACAAACACACACACACACACACACACACACACACACACACACACATAATACATACATATTTGATGAAAACTCAATTTTTGAAAAGTGGGGTAAAAACTAATTCCCGATTTTTTAAGATTTTTATTTTTCTTAGCGGGAAATAAAACAAGAATTTACATAGGTTCGATCTCCAGACTATTTGCAATAAAATCCATAACTTTTATACAGCGAAAAAGAAGCACCCTACTTTAAATAAATTACTTGCAGTATTAAAAGAAGAAATTGGGTTTGAAGGGGGCCGCGTCACCTTACATAGAATATTGCAAAATATAGGTTTTAAATATAAATAACGCCAGTCTAAAAGAAAAATATTAATGGAAGGACATAACATACTGGCGTGTCGCGCTTGATATATTGAAAAAAAAAGTAATAGAAAAAGTCGAACCACAGACTAAAGACCTGTACAAACATCGATCATCGTTTTATAGATTTTTCAAAGTTTTTGGGGGATTTCGACGATAAATCTTATCAATCTCAACAGGATTACTATAATCGATAAATAGTCTTTGTCAAAATATAATACAAAATAAAGGCTATAAAAATTAACTGGTATCACTGCAATAGAAACGACTGCAAATAAAATTTAAAACTAATTACATTCACACTGCATGCACGTGTATGTAATTGCGGGCGCGCCGGCAAGCACGCGTGTATGTCTGTGAGTGAGTGAATGAGTGAGTGCGTGCACGAACGCACGTGTATATGTGTGTGTATTATAAATAAATTACATTATTTCATATTGCTTAAGATCCTCAGTATCATCATATCATCATCATTACAGCCCTTCACAAGTCCACTGCTGAACATAGGCCACAAAGCACCGTCCTGAGCTACCTGCATCCATCGACTTCCTGCATGTCTTATCAGGTCGTCACTCCATCTAGTGGGGGGTCGCCTTACACTACGCCTAACGGTACGAGGCTGCCACTCGAGAACCTTTCTTCCCCGTCGGTTATCGATTCTTTGAGCTATATGGCCGGCCCATAACCACTTCAGCTTACTAATCCGTTGGGCTATGTCGGTCACTCTGGTTTTACTGCGGATATCCTCATTTCTGAGTCTATCACGCAGAGAAACTCCGAACATACCCTCTCCAAAGCTTGCTGAGTGACCTTGAGCGTCCTTATACGGCCAGCAGAGAAGGACCACGTCTCAGATCCGTAAGTCATCATTGGCAACGCGCACTGTTTGTACAATCTAGTTTTCAGAGTTTGAGGTGTACCTGACGAGAAGATGTGTCGTAATTTCCCGAACGCTGCCCAGCCGAGTTGAATCCGTCGATTGACCTCTCGGTCGAAGTTGGACTTACCTAGTCGGACCATTTGTCCCAGGTAAACGTACTCATCAACTTCGAGCATAGTGCTCCCAACAACTACCGGCATAGGTGTGACATAGATATTAAACATGATCTTTGTTTTGTGCATGTTCATCTTAAGACCTATCCGTTGGGAGAAACCACTGAGGTCATTGAGCATAGTGCTTAGGTCCTCCAGCGATTCTGCCATAAGGACTATATCGTCGGCAAACCGAAGGTGAGTGGTGTACTCGCCATTGATGTTAATACCGTATTCTTTCCGGACCAGTAGCTTGAAAACGTCTTCTAATGCAGCGGTGAAGAGTTTCAGGAATATAACGTCAACCTGTCTTACACCTCTCTGCAGTTGGATAGGTTTCGAACTCTGGTTCTGTAGTCGGATAGCCATCGTAGCCCTACTGTACAAATATTTCAGCACCTCGATATAACGACAGTCAACTTGGCACCGCTGAAGAGACTGTAGCACGGCCCAAATTTCGACGGAATCAAAGGCTTTCTCATAGTCCACATACGCTAGGCAAAGTGGCAGATTGTACTCTTCGGACTTCGGTACAATTTGCCGAACGGTGTGTATGTGGTCTATAGTACTAAAGCCTTTTCGGAAACCGCCTTGTTCGAGAGGCTGGAAGTCGTTGAGTCTGCGTGTGAGACGATTCGTAATGACTCTCGAAAACAGCGGCTTAGAAGGGATATCGGTCTGCAGTTGTTCAAGAGAGCGTTGTCGCCTTTCTTAAAGAACAAGACCACCGCACTTCTGCTCCACGCCTCCGGAGTAGTGCCACCATGAAGAACGGAATTGAAGAGCTTCTGAAGGAAGCAACGAGGGAAAAAACATTATTTCCATATCAATTCATGTAGAATAGTTATAAGGCGACAACTGACAACACCACATAATAACAAAACGAAAGCAGTGACAACTGTGATATTACAGTTCACACTTGAGAGGGAGTTTGACACAACATAATGATAGTTTTTTAGGTGATTGATGCCTTTAGGAATCCTAAATTATTCAAATTTTTAAACCTTTAATAGGAAATGATAATTTGGTTGATATTGATTTCGCGGGTTCGCATTGTTCACAAGTTCTTATTAATCGACTATTGTTTCATTGACAGCGATGTTTCGATGTTTGACATGCGGCAACATCGATGTTACGATGTTTAACATGTGGCAAAATCGATGTTAAAACACCGATGTTTTTTTTTCTAGTACCGATGGTCATCGAACATCCCTAATCCAAATATATATAATCATAGAGTATCTTTTTACAACCAAAATTTAAAATGTACACAGACCAGATAGAGAAACTAACGTTTTACTCTGTGATGAAGTACGCGGTTTGATGATACGCTTGTAAAAACGATTTTAATTTTATTAATGTATGATAGATAACAAAAGTCAGATTATCAGATGATTAAAATGTATAAATATATAATTAGACTTACGAATTACCTTACCAAACTCATTATTTACTAAAGTAACGGTGCTTCAAATAGTGAAATAAAGTGACAGTTGTTGCAATCTGTGAGGTTATAATTTTGTAAAGAAATTAATTTTAGTAAACGTTTTTATAATGGATTCAGCACCGGCGCAGGAGGTTACAGAGCTCCTCAGGCAATGGGAGGAGCAACATACCACCCCTAATTATGACCCTATACCGACACTAACAAGGTGAGCTGTTTATCAATAAATGTCAAAAGTAGCACATCTATAGTTTAGCATGCCCTGAGAATGTTGCCGGTAACGTGGTGTAATTTGAGCCTTATTATTGAGAAAAGTTATCAAAAAACCTATAAATAACTATTGCGAAAAATGTGCTTTGTTTTCTTCAAAATTTCAAATGAACAACTAAAAGCAACATAATTACAGTACATTGTAATATAATTTCAGTGTATGATTTAGTTCAATTATTTTTGGAATTAATTAATATTCAAAATATGTACTGTGCTAACAGAATTGTGTAAATCCTTTTCTATTTTCTATCCAATGTTTATAAATCTGAAATGTTTGCAACAGTCTATTTAAGTTGTATTTTGAGTAATCTTGAATTTTTATTTTATAATATTTCGCTTTTAGGTAAAAACTTATCATTTGAATTGATGACTTTCAACCTATCCTACTACCTACTTGGTAATCAAAGTTGAATACAAATTATTACTTACTTAAAACTTTAAAATTTTTACTTACACATAATTTGTAAATTTCATGAAAGTAAAAGTAAATTTTCAAAAAATGAATATTTTGAAAACTTATTTACTATGACACTACTACTTCCTATTACACTCGCAAATGCAATATACATGCTCATTCTTAAAAGGTTTTACTTCTGCAACAAAAATATGCTTTGTCATCCTTTCCTGATTAATTCTTTCTACATGTCAAAACATGTATGAATATCAAATCTTCTGAGCTAAAAGCATTAAGTTTAAAATTAACAGCTTAATACTACTGTGTTTCATATACAGTGGACCCCCAGTACTGTGACAAACATTTTACAGGGCAGTGTCGAACTATCAAAATTTTTTATAAAATAGTACTTACTGAAATTTGACAAATTACAGATCCAATGATAAGATTCTATATGTTATATATATTATGTACTCTGAAGTATAAATCATACTTCATTATGTATGTCAAATTTAATGAATTAACACAATAGAGAGCTTACATTTTATTATAAAATTAATGTCATTAATGATATAGAACTTTAAAAAAATGCAATAAATTTACATTAGAAAATAATTGTGTACAAACAAATGTACGTACTAAAATAATCAAAAGTTATGAATTGGTGCATACAAGATATAACTTGTTCAATCATGCATTAGCGAAGATTGTCAAAAAATCAAAAATCTCAAAAAAACAAAAAATCTCTTCAAACTAGGAAAGACACATCATTTTATTTTATTTAACGAAAGGTTGCAAAATAACTATTAATATCTTTATTAATGTGTTAGTGGGGTAAGGTTTACAATTAAGTCACCTGAATTAGGGGGTAGGGGTGGTGTGGGGGAGGGGGAGGGGTTGTAGAGTCACCCCCTACTTCCCCTTCCTGCCGGACATGCTTAATTTTTTTTTACATAAATTATTAAAAATCTCATTTTGAGGTTATGTTTCATAATTTTATGTCAATTTTAACCCGATTTATGGGGAGTGAGAGTAGGGGGACGGAAGTCCCACGCCACTTAACGTAGTACAGTCGAAGGAAGCCCGCCCAAGCCTTCTAACCTAACCTGTCCGAGTCGGGGTGTCCCACGTCCTATGCTCGCTTTGCTCGTTATTGCACTCAATATAACACCAAAATATTAACTTTTATAACTACTTTAATTTATAAACACAATTTATGGCTACCACCATTTGTAAGAAAGATCTTTGCGATATTTAGCAGTGTTCCACCGCCACAAATATTCCACTATTCACCAAAATTCTAAAATTCGGAAGCAACGGCATGACTGCAAGATGTAAAGTTGTCAACAAAATGGCCAGCCTAGTGATTAATTTTACACATTTTTAAATCGATTCGAATTGTAATTGGATAAATCCATTTACAAAAAATCGAAATCTTAAAGACTGATTTCGCAAAAATCAATCTTTTTTTGATTTGCGTTAAATGTTTATATTTACAATATCAAAAGATGCAATAAAGTACAGATAACATTAAATGATTGAATTGAAAAACTGTCATTCCCTACGAGTTGGGGTACATTCAACTAATTGTAAATAATTTTATAGTTCTGAACAAAGATAAAAGATTTGATCTCAATTCTCTAGGGTGAAATATCAATTCACTAGATTGATTCAGTACTATATATCACAGTGACAGATGTAACATCAAAAACGTGAGAATATTTAATTAATTATACATTCACAAATATTTTTAAAAAATAATTAAAAATACTTTGACGCTGCTCCGGCAGCAAAAATCATGTGGGGGTGCTTCAGATAAAACCCCTTGATGTCCCCACTGTGACAGAATCCTCAAACTCAAGTGACCTAATTGTAAATCCAAGCATGCTAGTGCTTGATGACGTGCCTAAAACAGATTTTAACCTAACATTTAGTAGCATCATCTAATGGGAAATAGCTAAAATGTTTTCTTACTAAATATTTAGTGTAGTATTGCTATGTTTCGCTAGAGCGCGTAACATACGCGCAAGCTCACAGTTTTTGTATGTAAATGTTTCCAATGTCTGCTCTATAGTATGTATAGTATTTAAATCTCTTTGTCTAGTGGTCCACTAGACACCACTAGACAGTCCAGTCGTAAATCAATAAATTTTAGACTTAATTAAATTGCAGTGTCTGTAAAATCAAAATAACAGCTTTTTATTAAATATAATATAAAAAAATAAACATATGAAGGCATATATCCACTCGTATGTCAGGGTAATTTTGGCCAATATGGCGCATCTGTCGAGCACTTTCTGAAGTACTTCCAGACTACGTCCTGCTGTTCATTAAAATGACTATTTCCAAGACATTTTGTATAAAAGGTATATTAAAATCATATATCAATGGAAACTTTATTAAGTAAGCTATCAGATTATGTATAATTTGAATACAGGTTTACTTCGAAAGTGATACTAATTTGAAAATGAAAGTAAGAAAAGTGTTTTTTCCCGAATTTTCTGCAAAGGTGTAATAATTATAAATTAAAGCCTTTATTCCTATTTGTTTTACTTGTACGTCAAAAGCATATTTAATTATAAAAAAAATCATGAATTTTTTGTTAATGACAAGTTTGAGAAAGGCCTCACTTAGCTCTATTCAACATCAGGAAAAAAATAAGGAGGTTCACAAAAAAAAAAAAAAATAGTGTGTCTATTAAATCAAATTTAGACAAAATCAATCATGTAGATATTATATATATATATATATATATATATATATATATATATATATATATATATATATATATATATATATATATATATATATATATATATATATATATGTTATATATGTTACAAATAGTTTGCTATCACTCGACGCCATATTAAGGCGTTTGACAGATGCGCATATTATTTGAGACGCTAGAATATGGCGTTTGGACAGCCGAGGGGATATGGTACTTATAACAAAAAAAAACAAATTTGAAATTTTTGTCTGTCTGTCTGTTTCTTTCGACTAATACGAAATGTCCGGACCGATTTTGACGGAACTTTCACTGGCAGATAGCTGATGTTATAAGGAGAAACTAAGGCTACTTTTATTTCAGAAAAAAATTAGAGTACTGCACAAACAAATTAAAACTCACTAAATCCAATCATAATAATTTTATACTGATGGATAATGTGAATCTCCTCCATAAAAAGTTTGTCCACGGAATGAAACTTCATACTCTTTACAGAATAGCAGAGATCATAGAAGCAGAGACTGAGAATTTTATGAAGAAGGACCCTGATCCCTTTGATGAGAGGCCGCCATCACGCACTGACCCAGAATGTGCTTTAGGACAAGCTTTGAAAGTTATGTTTAAGAAGGATAACTTTATGACTAAGGTGAGAAACAGAGGGAATTATATGATTATAATAAATTCCTCCTACTCTTCATCAGTCAGTTACCACTCTTAGACATGAGGCTCAACCATAGTACGAAGGATTTGCAGCAGTAACTTCACAAAATTGAGGTGACAAACAAACTTACAGTATATCTGATGGTAACTGGCTATTGCTGCCAATAGACAACTGCTGTTACTGTTACAGCCTATCAAAGTCCACTGCTGAACATAGGCCTCCCCCATAGATTGCCTCATAGGAGGGATATTTGCCATAGTTGCCATGCTTGGCAAGCAGGTTGGCAACAGTAGTTTTTTTATTTTTAGTCTTTTTCCAAAGAGACGCTCCTTCCCATCTCATGTTTTATTCCCTCTGCCGCCTCTTACGACATTCACAGGATGATATGGGTTAGTGAATGTGGTACTACGTGATATATTGACACCTGTTACCAATTTAAAATAAAATAAAAGCGGTCTAGGTACGGCTCGAAAGGTCCACACGACTAACTTCCCAATAAAAAGAATTAAAAAAAAGATATGTTTTAATATTTCATACAATTTTTCATTCGGCACAAAAAACAACTTTTTTTTTTTTTTTTTTTTTTTTTTTATAGGATAGGGTGACAAACGAGCACACAGTCCACCTGATGGTAAGTGGTTGCTGTGGCCCATAGACATCTACATCTATCCTCGATTACGAATCAAAATGCAGATGCGTTGTCACCTGTGAGGACTAAGATGGAATGCCTCGTTTCCAGTAAAAAGGGTCTCCGGTTCTCTACACTCATCATACGAAATACAGCAGCATTAAGCTACTATTTCACGCTGGTATTCTGTGAGAGCGTGGTCCTTCCCCGGTCGAGCCGACCCATTCGTGCTACAACTATACTACTAATATAACTGCAGCATGGCTCTACCACGTATGAAACTGCTACACAACAACTGGACCGATTTTGCTCAAAATTTTATAAGGTCTAAGTTACATAATTATACGTTAAATGTAACTGGACCTATGTCAATATCACTCTTTGTTCTGGAGATACACAAGGCGAAAATTGAATCCGAACATACATTTTATACATGGTTGAGCTACGCTGCAGCTATATTATGGTTGGAGCATGAATGGGTCGGCTCGACCGGGGAAGGACCACGCTCTCACAGAATACCAGCGCAAAATAGCAGCTTACTGCTATTGTGTTTTTTATGGCCGAGTGTAGAGAACTGGAGACCCTTTTTACTAGAAACAAGGCATTCTAGCTTAGTCCTCTCAGATGACAGCGCATCTGCATTTTGTTCATTTGCTGTCTATGGGCCACAGCAACCACTTACCATCAGGTGGACTGTGTGCTTGTTTGACACCTCATCATATATATAAAAAAAAGATATAAAAAAAGGTCACAAGATGTTTCAAGTATTTCTAGTCAGTGTCTTCATCGGGTATTCATATTAGCCTTTTTAATATTCACAGAATGTGTTTAGTTTGTAGGAAAGGTTCATTAAAACAGATTAGTGATTGAATAATTAACTGACATAGACTCGGCTAACTGTTATATTAACTTTATCCCACCTCAAGAGTGCATTTCTAGAATGGGTTATCAACTAGGGTTGTGCTCTAACATTACATATGATAGTCTCAGATGGAACGGTGATGGATTCTCTTAAGCTACCATAGTCAGGTAGAACCAATCGTTTTAATCATAGAATAGAATAGAATAATTTGTATTCAGTACTAGTTATCCGCCCTGGCTTCGCACGAGGGATTTCTGGATCTTGACAACAGTGCCATCTACTGGGTCTTAATGTAAATATAAACGATTCAAACACAAAAAAAATTCATCAAAATTGGTTGGATGGTTTCAGTCTATAAAGCACATAGGTAGATAGATAGATTATGTATAATACTTATTGAAATTCGTTTTTTACTTTTACCACACATTTGGAAAAAACCTCTGTCATAGGATGAACTAGCAAGTCACCAGTGTTTTTAAACCTACATTAATTATTATATAATAATATCCTCGAGACGGGATTTTGGTCATGGTGGCTTGTATTAATTGAGACTTCTCTGACTATAGTGCAGGATAGGATTATAGTGCCCAAGTGTATACGCAAGCACAGGTGGACTCTATATTCCCTCTATCACATATTCTGATTTCTGACGGTAATCCGATACAAATGGAGAGAGATCAAGCAAAAGACTAAAAACTTTATATACTTTTCGAGGCTCTGTGTTGAAACATTGCCAACCTCTTGGGTCCGGGCTGCTACTGAGAATTTCTTGACAGAAAAGCTCAATAACTATTGTTAGCCTGACCTGGGATTCAAACCCGCGATCTCATGAACAGCAATAGCGTTTATGACCACTAGACCATGGCGGTCATCTTAATTATAATGTTACTATCAATGTTGTAATGATGGTGAGAATATCCATTGTATTGTATCGTCCGGTGGGTTTGGAAAAAGTCGACAATGGAAATTAAAACAGGAAATGGGATGCAGCATTTTTTTTTATAGGGTAGAATGACAAACGAGCACACAGTCCACCTGATGGTAAGTTGATGCTGTAGCCCATAGACATCTACATCTATCCTCGATTACGAATCAAAGTGCAGATGCGTTGTCATCCGTGAGGACTTAGATAAAATGCCTCGTTTCCAGTAAAAAGGGTCTCCGGTTCTCTACACTCACCATACAAACCACAGCAGCATTAAGCTTTAAGCTACTATTTGACACTGGTATTCTGTGAGCATCTTCCTGATAACAAATTAAAACTAAAAAATTGTAGATGCCAATACTACGAAGGCTTATGTGGAACAGTGGACCTTTGACATGTTACCTGTTGTGACCCACATATGGGTCATTGCTATTGTCTTACTATTGTGTCTAGAAGCAGTGAAAGTGTTAAGGCTTTAACATATGCTGTCGAATTAAAGAATGATGTACTTATATAATTTAAATAATGTAAATTATTTAAAAACATTCTGTTCTATTTCACAGCTAGTAAACGACTACGTGCGCGACACATATTATTCTCGGCAGAACATCACCGGGCGCGACGTGTATAAACTGAATGTGGCGGCTTGCCGGCTCACATTAGACCTGATGCCAGGGTTGGAGATGAGTGTCGTTTTTCAGGTCAGTTCAAATAAAAACACATCTTTTTATATCTAAAATTATTATCTATCTACTATATAAAGAGGATCTCCTGAGTGACTGATTGATCTATCAACGCACAGCCAAAACCACTTGACATGGATGTCTGAAATTTGAACAGCAATTGCCTTTTATAACTTGGCATCCACTAAGAAAGGATTTTGGAAAATTCTACCCCTAAGGGGGTGAAATATGTTATAGTTTGTATAAAATTTTTATTGTTTGATTGACTTGAAACTTACTATATGAATTCTGATGATAAAATATGTATATGAATTTTGATCAAGTGATTTTTCAAAACAACCAAAACACAGCCCAAAAAGCTAGACGAAGAAATTTGAAATTTGAACAAAAGAAAGAATTTTTGAAAATTTAACTCTCTTATGGGGAAATAGCATGTTACGGTCTTTATGAAACTTTATTTTACGTGGAGATTGACTCGAAACTGGTTGAAAGTACTCTGTAAATTAAATAAACTAATATTTACGTACAATAAGTTAATAACCCCCCCCCCCCCCCCCACCTCACACACGTATACACACTAGCACGCAACCATGCACACACTCACGCACTCTTACACACACGCACATGCACACTCGTACACATACACACATGACATGAAAAACCAATGGTATAAAAGGCGGTGATGGACTATCTTCAATATCGTACTAAAAATACCATTTAAAAATTCTGTTTCCTTCTCAGGATAATGAGGCTTTAATCCAGCGCCTGGTGAGCTGGGCGACAAAGTCCCCGGAGCCGCTGCAGTGTTACGCCACCGGTCTCGTCGCTGCCGCTATGGAGGTCCAGGAGATTGCTACTAACTTTAGGTTAGTTGACAGTAATTCTTGACTTAATGATGGGTTAACTCGACTTACCAAGAAGTAACTTAGTTGAATACCGTAGAATTCTATAATACATACATAATAGAACAGGGGAGTGGGCGGAGCCTGTGTAGCCACTAACATGTCAATTCATACATATAAATGTCAACACAATCAATCGTTTCCAAATTTCGTGTCAAGCGTCGCTGCATGCAAATTATTTAAAAATGGAGAATTGTGCAATAATTGTTTTCTTTTATATAGGATAGGGTAACAAACGAGCACACAGTCCACCTGATGGTAAGTGGTTGCTGTGGCCCATAGACATCTACATCTATCCTCGATTACGAATCAAAATGCAGATGCGTTGTCACCCGTGAGGACTTAGGTGGAATGCCTCGTTTCCAGTAAAAAGGGTCTCCGGTTCTCTACACTCACCATACGAAATACAGCAGCATTAAGCTACTATTTCACGCTGGTATTCTGTGAGAGCGTGGTCCTTCCCCGGTCGAGCCGATCCATTCGTGCTACAACTATACTACTAATATAACTGCAGCATGGCTCTACCACGTATAAAATTGTGTCAAAATAACAGCGGGAAATGGTATTTAAATAAAGGAGACGTATCCTGCTACCAGTAAGTCGAAACTATTTATATTTTGTGAATATTAGAAACAAAAATAAAGAAATATTGATGTGATAAAAACATTAATCAAAGGTGTAAAATGTGTAAATTCGCTCAGTCTGTTAATACAACGAATTGGGTTTGTAGTAGTGATAATACGACGTAATTGCTTGTATGTGTGCTCCCGGTGACGCCGATCCTCGTACGAAATAAGGTTGACAGCCATTCTATTGTGTATTGTAGTATTCTATGGTGAATACTCACTAGCAAGGTGGTGCCCACCCAGGTGGACTTCCTAGATAGAAATCCAACAACCTAGAAATTTGATCAAAGGATTATGAGAGCTGAGGGCTTTATTTTGGGCAGAATTCGTCCATCGTGGCAAAATAACCCTGTTATAATGCCAATTAATTGATTAAGTATAATTTGTGATAGTTGAATTACTAATAACCTACCTCATAAAGATAGTAGTTAAAGAGTGATATTATTTTTATGAAGATTGTCTATTCATAAACCCTAAACACATGTAGTACTTAAAATACGTTTTTAATCCAATCCTACCTATTGACTTAGTAATAATAAATTTCCTAATACATGCGGTAGCATCGTATTAGTCTGTACCCAATATGGAGTTGGATGAAAGAAGAAATGTATAAATAATGTGTAACAAATTGGCACAGCTTCGTTCCACCAATTCGGGTTGCGTAACTTGAGTTCAATGCAAGTTACGAAAATTTCAACTCGAGTTATTACTCGAGTCGATTTTCTTCTGGGTTGGTACATCTGTAAATTAACAAAATAAGTTAATTTACATATATATATATATATATATATATATATATATATATATATATATATATATATATATATATATATATATATATACAGTGTGTTAGTGTAAACACCGTTGTCCTTGAAACCAGTGGTTTGGTTTCACTTATAGAAAGTAATTTCAATGAAAAATAACATTTTTTTTAAGTCAAATTTTTCAATCAATTCAAAAAAATGTCAGTTTTTTCTTACAATTATTTCACCCTAGGCAAGTAGGGATATACCTACAGAATTCACAACAAAAAACTCAACGTAACGTAGGTAGCGGCAGCGATTCGCGGTCAAGGCCAATGTCACTGTGTCAGTGTGTCAGTCCTTCGGTGCGTCGGTGGGGAATGTACGTGTTAATTTAATTTAAAACCGCGCCGCGCGCCGTGCCGACATTCTACGTCGCTTTAGGTTCCTTGTAGTTTTGATCCGAGTGTATTTAGTTTGTAATTATGTCCTACATAAACGTGCAGTGGAAATGTGCCTCTTCGTTCACTGAGAAACCTCTACTACCAACATGACGGTGCCCCTGCACATTTTCAGCTCCAAATCAGGTCTATGCTGGTTGAGGAGTTTCCTGGGCGATGAACCGACCTTACCCCGCTGGACTTTTATCTTTGGGGAGAAGTGAAGCGCCGAGTGTATGCAACTAAGTTCCGTAATACGTCCGAACTCAAAAGGCGAATTCTTAGTGTATTTAGAGAAATGACACTGTTGTGCTTCTAGCTTTTACGATTAATGTAAAAGCTGATCAAAATGGAATTCATTTACGAGGATTTTATTTAATAGGTAAGTGTAAATAACCAATCGATCAGGCTACACATCAAGCTATACAAATCCTTTGTCTTGGCCTCGCTTTGTATGATCTTTCCGTACAATGAACGGTCAGCTTATGCTTCAAATGCCCTTTGCGTTCCAGGGCCGCGGTACGGTATACGGTAAATACGCCAAAAATCCTACCTAATGATTTACTATTTACTATTATTAATGTTTAATTTTCTTTGTTGTTAAATCTAACTTACATTAATTTGGATTCGTCACGCAACACAAAGGGTAGGAATTTTTATCTGTCCTAAGCAAGTGTGAAAGTATGAAGGAAAAGTTTCATGATAGGTTATGTGTACCATTGTGTTTATATTGAAATGTTGTGTAGGTAGCAAGGGCGGGCGTGATCTTTACAGTGATTACGTCACTCGAGCGCATAGGGTATCCATGAATTTACGGACGGTGTCGGACAGAAACTTTTTTAATTTTATAAAAGAAAATAGCGTTTTTTTTTAAAAAAAAGATCGGATAAATATTTTTATATTAAAGCCAACCACCTATGGTTTCAGTGACAACGGTGTTTATACTTACACACTGTATATAATATGTAACGTAATTAACGCACACCCTCAGACACCCCAATTAGTATATTATGTTATAATCATAATACATACACCGAATTTTTAGTTAAACATTTTTATGCACTGATTATTTATCAAATTAGTTATACTAATTCCGAAAGAATGTTATCGTCACAGTACAAATCCACGAACGCAAAGACTTTAACTTGCTTGAAATAAAGTTCATTTTTCTTTATTTTTATTGAATGACGGAATTAATAATAATACAAATAAAACTGCACTCTTAAAAGTCTTATTGCCTTAAGTTACGGTCCATTTCAGTTTGTTTTGACTATACATATTTAATATGACTGTAATTAACGTAGTTTTAATTATTTTTGGGATAATAAATTACCTATATTAAAATGATAGGAATCGATTCAGTAAACGATTCTGAACAAACTACTTTCTCAAAGTGCGTTAATTATGTTACATGTTGTATATCATAACCATCAATGCCCGCTTCGGTGCGTTTCGCTTGTTATGATGCGGAAATTCAATGATTTAAGTAACTGCTATGAAGTTTAGGGACTTTTAGACTGTAACTGTTATCGGCGAAGAGAACCACCACCACTCATGTTTTCGGTTGGATATTATGTAATATCTTGGTGTGTAACAAAGTAACCGAAGTGTATGTTTTGTTTCAGGGAATTAAACGCAATGCTGGTTCCCCTAATGCTAAAGAGGCTACACGAATTAAGAAATAAAACGCAGGAAGATAAAGTAAGTTAAAAATTAAGTAGGGCCAATTACATATTTGTATGCCTCACAACGCGCGAACGTGTGGGGGGGGGGGGAGTGCTGTACTTTCGACATGCCGCTATGTGACGATTTTGCAATAAAATTGTTAGTATGTCTCAATTAAGACACTAAATCAAGAAAAAGTGATGTGTTAAGAATTATATATATATATATATATATATATATATATATATATATATATATATATATATATATATATATATATACACGGGATGTTAGTGTAAACACCGTTGTCCTTGAAACCAGTGGTTTGATTTCACTTATAGAACGTAAATTCAATGAAAAATAACATTTTTTTTAGTAAAACCTCAATTGTTCCTTAATTCTTCAATTTTTGCCTGTCCTAAGTCAGGATGAAAGTACGGAGGAAAAGTTACATCACGGGTTATGTGTACCTATTGTGTTTTTGTGTTGAATGTTGTGTAGGTAGCTAGCGCGGGCAGTGATCTTTACAGTGATTACGTCACACGGGCGCATAGGGTATCCATGAATTTACGGACGGTGTCGGACAGAAACTTTTTAAATTTTATGAAAGAAAATAGTGTTATTTTTTTAAATTCATTGAATTTACGTTCTATAAGTGAAACCAAACTACTGGTTTCAAGGACAACGGTGTTTACACTAACACCATGTATATATATATATATATATATATATATATATATATATATATATATATATATATATATATATATATATATATATATAAAATTCAGCGTATTTTTTATTTATTTGTTTAGTTACATTTACAAAAAATTTAGTTAGTAATTATTAGTACGGCTCAGTTAGTCTGGGCACTTGTTTATCTTTACGTTTCAGAAAAATATACGCAACAAAATGAAATAAATGTTTCTGAATAAGTTTCCATTTATCCTCAAAATCAGGATAGGGATCCTATTTCTGGTTTTTATCCGACTCATAGACATTTAAAAGATTTTGTAATTAAAATTAAATAACTTTTTTATGAAAAAAATAAATAAAATAAAAATGCTCACGAGGATTTCCAAACTATTTATTTGTATTTTTAAACAATTGCCTAAAACTACTCTCTTTCTAATTTAAAAATAATTTTATCATGTATCACATATCAATTTTTGAATTTTAAATGTGACAAGAAAATAAAAAAACGACTATATTATCATCATCATTAAAGTCTAAAGTCTACTGCTAAACACAGGCCTTTGTCATAGATAGCCTCTTAGGGGGAATATTTACCATAGTTGCCAGGCTTGGCTGGCGAGTTGCCAAAAGCAGTTTTTAGGGTTCCGTAGTCAACTAGGAACCCTTATAGTTTCGCCATGTCTGTCTGTCCGTCTGTCTGTCCTCGCTTAATCTCTGTGACCGTTAGCACTAGAAAGCTGAAATTTGGTACTAATATGTGTATCAATCACGCCGACAAAGTGGTAAAATAAAAATTGGAAAAAAATGTTTTATTAGGGTATATGTAAAGTGGGCAGTGATTTTTTTTTAATTTCAACCCTAACGTGTGATATATTGTTGGAAAGGTATTTAAAAATGTATGGGGGTTTACTAAAATCATTTTTGATAATGTCAATAATTTCGGAAATAGTCGCTCCAAAAGTAAAAAACAATGTGTCCCCCCCCCCCCCTCTAACTTTTGAACCATAAGTTTAGAAAATATGAAAATAATCTGGAAAGTAGAACTTTATAAGGACTTTCTTAGGAAAATTATTTTGAACTTGGATGGAAAATACAGTTTTTGTACAAACTCATAAGTGGGAACACTTATTGTGACGGTCGGGAAACTACGGAACCCTACACTCAGCGTGGCCCGACACGCTCTTGGCCGCTTTTTTATTTCGAGTGGTTATCAGGAGGATGCTACTGCCCATTACCTGTTTCAGTGTCCCTTACGACGCACACGAGATGGTATGGATACCAGTTTCTCTTACATATCATGTATTATGTACATAAAATATATTTATGAAAATGTACGTACATAGGGTAAGAAATTGTGTAATAAGAGAAGAGTGTGGTTTGCAAGATGATGTTGTGACCAGGATTAAGAAAGGAATGCTTCGGTGGTTTGGTCATGTGGAAAGAATGAATGAGGAAAGAGTGACAAAGAAAATTTATGTTGCAGAAGTGAATGGCAGAGTCGGAAAGGGACGTCCTAGGCGAAAATTTATCGACCAAATTGGCGATTTATTGAAAACGGGTCAAATTAGGAGTACCCTTAACCGACGAGCATGTATGCGGAGGTGTATGGATGTGAAGGAGGCGAGAGAGGTGTGTAAGGATCGTGCCAAATGGAAGTCTGTAGTCTCTGCCTACCCCTCTGGGTGACAGGCGTGAGTGTTTATGTGTTATGTATGTATGTATGTACGTACGTACATAAAAACATAATAAAGTATATACATAAGATATTTTAAACACTAGGAACAAACATAAGCTTGTAATACCAGTGTGGCCGTGGAGGGAAAAGGGAGATCTCCCGCCGGGCAAGCTGTTCTGCCCGGGGAGCGGCCAACGCTCCGTGTGATAGTTCGGAGATGTTCTATATATACTGTTTATGATTAGGAATTCTGATAGCGTGATTTAGGCTTCGGTGTGTTTCGCTTGCGGTGCGACGACAGCGCCGACACACCAGTTACTAGACTCCACAGAATTAGTAGTTATTTTATGGGGCAGTGTATACGCTTTTACAACAAAATCCCATAAAATGTACAAAATTTGTCAATAAACAAGTTTAAATGTTTCATTAAAGAAAAATTGTACTAAAATTTTTATTGTAATATCAAAGAATAATTCAATGGAAGTAATCCCTGTGAATGAGGTAATGTCACCATGCTGTTCCTATTAAAATTAATTTAAAAAAATTGTACAAACAAAATTGTTGTTAAGTGAAATATGTTATAAAGAAAAAGTCCCGCTGGTTGTTCCCAGAACAGAGGTATTATCCAAACCAATGGTAAATAAAAATTATTTTGAATAAGTATTATTTAAAAATCTATATTGAACAAAAATCATTAATTTCATTTCACTTACGCTGTGCCAATAAGAGAAGAGAACTTACTTAAAGCTACTATAACTGCTTGTAGTTTTTACCGGAAGCTCTCATATGTTAAAAATCTTACTAGCTGAGGTCCACGTGAAGAGTAAAAATTATGTGTCTTAACTAATTTGAAGAACACTAGCGATGTGCCATCGAAGTTTAGAGGCGAAACACGTGTCGTTGTCTACTGTGATGTGTTTTTCCTAGTGCTCTTTGTACACTATTGAGGCAGCCAACTGCTCTTCAAACTAGGTATGACATAATTTTTATTTTTCGCGCGAATATTAGTTAACTAATAGACTAATTTATAGTTTGTTCACTAAGATAGTGCCGGTGCAACCGGAGGCGCACATATTATGTTGCTTTTATTTGATTATTTTTTACTTCTTCTTCTTCTTCTCCCTGGCTATTGTCCCATTTTAATTGGGGTCAGCCCTCCTAGTAATCTTGCGCCACATCCGTCCTTTCTGATATGTTAGTAGATTTCAGGTCGTTTTTTAGTGTTTGCAGCCAGGTTATTGGTGGTCGTCCACGGCCTTTCTTCCCCTCTTCTATGTTCATAACCCTTTTAGTCATATGATCATCATCCCGTCTCATCACGTGGCGTAGACGGTTTTCTCTAAGTTTTTCGTGCACCATAGCAACCTTAAAACTACCACGAATGTAATCGTTTCTTATTTTATCTGTTCTAGAAACTCCCCCAGACCAACGTAGCATTTTCATCTCTGTGACGTGAATTTTCTGTTCATCCGTCTTTCTCATCGGCCAGCACTCAGATCCATATAGCAGAGCTGGTGTTACTGCTCTTTTGTATACATTGCCCTTTATTTTAATAGGCATACGGGAGTCGCATAGAATACCAGACAGCGATCTCCAATTGAACTAAGCTGTTGGGGTTCTATTTTGTATGTCTCTTTCTATACATGCCTTCGGTGCTACAATGGATCTGAGATATTTAAACTCTTCAACTCTCTTAAGAGGACTGCCTTCAATAGATGGACATTCACGTTGGCATTAGAAAAGTTACAGTACATATATACAGTCTTCTCTCTATTGACTTAACCCTCTTCTCTCTAAGAACTTCTGCCATATTGTCAGGTCTGATTGTACTTCCGCCATCGATTCGGCTATAAGTACTACATCATCAGCGTATAGAAGTGACCACAGTGCTGGTTTCTGAATGTCCGCAGTGATATAGTCCATTACTAGGTTGAATAGAAGAGGGCTTACGGTCGAGCCCTAGTGAACCCCTACTCCGACTTCGAATGATTCACTTGTCCCTGCTGGGCTGACCACTTTTGTAGTTACATCGTGGTACAGATCTTAGAGGAGTTCAATATAATGCTCCTGCACCAATTGCGCCCTTAGTGCTTGCGAGATTAGTTCTCTAGGAATTTGGTCGAACGCCTTTTCAAGGTCAATGAAAATAAGATGAAGATCTTGTTTGCGTGACTTGTACTTTTCCATAAGTATTTTTACTGAGTGAATTGCATCTGTAGTGCCCACGACGCTGGTGGATCCACATTGGTTTGGTGTAATTTTTGTAATTTTTGCCAGTCTTGTGACGAAGACACATTCCCAGATCTTAAGGGTCTGAGAAGTTAGTTTAATTGCTCTATAATTTTCGCAGTCCGCAACATCCCCTTTATTTTTGTATAGGGGTATCAAATTGTTGTTTCTCCACATATCTGGTATTTTGGTACTTTTAAGGATTACATTAAATAGATTTGTCAGCCATGCTACGCCGGTATTGCCCACATTTTTACATAGTTCAGCTGGAATCTCATTCAGTCCGGTTGTTTTCCTATTTTTCATTCTTTGAATGGCTGCCTTTACTTCCTGGGGTGGAATTTCCAATAAGTGGTTAACAATTTACCCAATGAGTCTTTGATATTTTTGTTACGTTTGATATCTTTTGTTTGGTTATTTCGATGTTTTGCTAATTTAAATATTTCTGCCTTTGATTTTGCGTTTTCTAATTCTTTGTAAAAGTGAACTTTCGATAGTGCTTTTGTTAATGCAACATATTTTTACCTCTCTTTTTAATTATATTGTAAACTAGTCGATCGCTGTCACTTTTTGTTTGTTGACATTTTTTGAAAGATTCTTTCTTCTCCAACAACAGATTTAACATTCTCATCCCACTAAGTAGGATCTTTATTAATCCTCAATTTTCCTTTTGTAATACCTAGGGTTGTTCTGGCGGTTTTTAGGCAAAACATGTGGAATTCGTTCCATAGAGTGTTGCTGTCTTTTGGGACTTGCAGTGTGTCTTTGAAGTATTTATCAACCTGATCAATAAAGTGTCTTTATCCTTGTGTATTTTATACCATTTTACGCGGGTTCATGATTTTGATATTTCTCTTTTGTATTCCACTTTGGCATTTTCAGACAGGTTACACTGGTCGGCATCAAAATAAGAGCAAAAAAATGTATATATGGAAGTTATTACGTTAGTTACGTTAAATCCAAATATGTAGTTAGAATTCACCTAGCACGTCTAGTTTCGACGCAATTAGTTGTGTTCTGAGTCTGTTCTACTGTTCAAATCAAAGTTGGTAGATAAAGAAAGAAGAGCATGGGTAGCTTTTGAAAATGTATGTCACAATTTTCTTGGCAATAAAAAGGCTGAAAATTACACAGAGCTGATAGAAGAACTGCTTTCGTGGTATCATCAACTTGGATGCAATATGTCTTTAAAAATTCACTTCTTGCATTCGCATTTAGATTTTTTCCCAGAAAATCTTGGTGCCGTGTCTGATGAGCATGGTGAAAGATTCCACCGAGACATTTTGCAATTAAAACAATACTTAGATGAATTGAAAGTGTCCCAAACTCAAAGTCTGTTCAATGAGCTCATAGAATGTAAATCATCAAAAACATTGCATCCCTCTACAATAATCGATTTGACTGGTGATGATTTTGTTACATCTAGAACAGCAGAAAGGATTACATGCAGTAGAAGAAAATTAAAGAAATACATAAAAATTAATAAATATGTTAGGAAAGTACAAAAGTTAATTAAAACAAAAATTAATACAAAAAATTATATAAATATATGTAAGGAAAAGCATGTATTAATTAATAAACTTAAATTATATGCAATTGAGGTGGAAAATATGAAAAACTGTTATGAGACTGAAATAGAGTGTCTCAATTCAGAAGTTTTGTCGCTTAAAAACTCCTTAGAGATTATCTCAAATAAATATGCATCGGCTCAGGTTGAGATAAAAGAACACATATTGGCCATGAATGATCTGGTAAAGTCATGTAAATACAATGAGGAGCGCTTTGACTCCTTAATAAAACATCAGAGTGAGAATCAACGCTCCATACCTTGTTCATCAGGGACAATATGTGTAAATAGCAATGACTCCTTATTTTCACCAACACTCTATGACGGTGCCATAACACAGAATAAAAACTTAAAAAGTAGTTTAAATATTAAAAAACATAAAGTTATTATGTATTGTGATGACATAGGTAAAAATTTGGGCATGATGTTAAATAACCATTTGAAAGGACAATTGATTAGTAATTATTGTATGCCTGGAGCATCGTTTAGTCATATAATGAATAAAGTTTTAACCAGTAAGTTTTCTCCTAATAGCACATTAATAATTCTTGTTGGGAGAAGAGGCAATGTAAACAAAAATCAATTATTAAAATATATTGATTACCTCAATACATTAAATGTACATAAAATTATCTTGTTTACATTGCCTTACATACAGGGTTGGCCACAAGAGAATAAAATAAGATATGATTTAAATTTATTAATGAATAATTTATCATGTAACAATAATTTAAATTTGACATTTAATTGTAACAATTATACCAATAGAATTAATTTAATAGATATTAATAATTTAATTAAGAAATTTTTGACTACAGATAGGTATTACCTATCCAAATATAATTTAAGACAGATAGCAAATGTGCTATCTTATTATTTATATATTAACTCAGCCAAGGACTTGGCTACCCAGACATCTGCTCCTATTGAGCAGCATAATGATTTGACATGTAATTTGGAATCCGTTCCAAGTAATTTAAATTAGAAAATGAGACAATAGAGGTAATCTCTAGCAGTTATAATAATTTAAATAATTTAGAATGTAGCTTACAAATCCTTAATAGTTGCAATTGTATAACTCCACAAAATGATATTAAAAATTGTTTACACCTGGTGCATCAGAATATACAGGGCATGATAGGCAAAGAGCTAGAAATTGAATTGTTTTTAAATAGTAACAATATTCATATTTTATGTATTACTGAACATTGGTTAAAAGCTCATAATTTAATGTTTAACTTTAGTAATCACCAGGTGCTCAGTTCTTTCAATAGAGAAACGATTTTAAGAGGTGGCTCCTTAATTTTAGCTAGTAAATTATTATCATATAAAGAACGTAAAGATATTGTGAGCCTCTCTGTTGAGCGAACTGTAGAAATGGCATGTGTTGAGTTTGAGCACCTCATTGTTGTGAGCGTTTACAGACCCCCATGTTCATTATATGATACTTTTGAAAAAATTATGGAGGAAGTTTTCGCTAAGCTTAATAAACAGAATAAATCTGTTGTAATATGTGGAGACTTTAATATCAATCTCCTAGAAGCTTCCTCCACTAATATTAAATTTAGATCATTGTTTAAATCTTATGGTCTTTTTAATTTATTTTTGGAGCCAACACGTATTGCTGAATCTAGTGCAACATGTATAGATAACATTTTTACAAATGTTAAGCCTTTCAATAAATGTATTATTCAAAAATTGAGCTCTGATCACTGTGGACAATTTGTTTCATTACCTTATGTTCACAAAAAGCAAGTAGATAAAAAAGTAGTGTTTGTTCCAGTAAATGCGCATCGCTTGGAGAAATTTAGAAGTAACATAGTAAAAAAACTTCCATTACTTTCATACCAAAATAATCCAAATTTTTTGTATGCAAAATTATTTAAGCTCATTTGCAATGAATTTAATAATACTTTTACTTCTAAAACATTCTCCTTGAATAATCGTAAAGCATTTAGTGAATGGGCGACGGTAGGAGTCCATAAGAGTAGACAAAGGTTATATGAACTTTACAATGAAAGGTCATATAATCCTAGCGTCGAATTTAGGGAATATGTAAAAAAATATTCCAAAATATTTAAAAGAGTGTGCTACTTAGCCAAGTCATTGTATTTAAGCAACAAAATAAAGACTGCTTCTAATAAAATTAAAATGACATGGAGTATAATTAATAGTGAAACTGGTAAGGTCAACTCTCGCAATTCAAACTACCAGTTAAGTTTTAACAATAAATTAACTAAATCAGATCAGGACGTTGCAATGGTTTTTGAGAAATATTTTACTGATATTCCGATCTTAACCACTAAGTCACTGAATTCTTCTCCTACCGTCGCCGAATCATTACTTAAACAAAATGTAAATGTGTGTACAAAGAATTTTACATTTCATAAAGTTTCATCAAAAGATATTGTAAAATATTTTAAGACTATTGATATTAAGAGAACCGCCGATCTGTGGGGGATTTCTGTTAAAGTTATTGCGTCTTTAATAGATACAATCGCACCTCAACTATCTATTATTTTTAATAGTAGTATCAAATCTGGTGTGTTTCCTGATTTAATGAAGCATAGTAAAGTAATACCTTTATTTAAATCTGGTAGTACATTGGACCCCGCTAATTTTAGACCTATTTCTGTACTGCCAACACTTAGTAAAATTTTTGAAAAAATTATTCTTGATCAATTGTTAATTTTTTTTAATGTAAATAAATTACTTCATAAAAATCAATTTGGTTTCACAAGGGGTCGCTCGACAACTGATGCTGGTGTTGAGCTGATTAAATATATATTTAATGCATGGGAGAATTCACAGGATGCTTTGGGTTTGTTCTGTGACCTATCCAAGGCCTTTGATTGTGTTCACCATGAAACATTAATCAGGAAACTTCAACACTACGGTGTAAGAAATGATGCTCTTAAATTAATTATTTCATATTTAAGTGACAGAACACAAAAAGTTGTTATTAATAGTATGAGTTCTTCCGGGTCGGTTGTACAAATGGGCGTGCCTCAGGGCTCAATTCTTGGCCCCTTTCTGTTTCTTGTATATATTAATGACTTACCTTACATAGTAGGGGATAACCATGATATAGTATTATTTGCTGATGATACTTCATTAATTTTCAAATTAAAACGACAGTTATTAAATTACGACGAAGTAAATAATGCTATAGCTAAGTTAGTCAATTGGTTTAATGTTAATAATTTGCATTTGAATGGAACTAAAACTAAATGTATGAAATTCGTAACTCCTAATGTTAAACATGTCAATACTAATCTAATTTTAAATGGGGAGGAACTGAGTCTTGTTGATACCACCATTTTTCTTGGAATCACACTGGACGCAAAGCTTCAATGGCTCCCCCATATATCAAAACTAGCTAGCAGACTTAGTTCTGCAGCATATGCTGTAAAAAAGATTAGAACTCTTACCAGTGTTGAAACAGCTAGAATAGTTTACTTCAGTTATTTCCATAGCATTATGTCGTATGGTATTTTGCTATGGGGACACGCGACTGACACTGAAATTATATTTATTTTACAGAAGAGGGCCATTAGAGCAATATATAATTTAAAACCAAAAGAGTCACTGAGACAAAAATTTAAAGAAATTAATATATTAACTCTGGCCTCTCAATACATTTATGAAAATGTAATGTACGTACACAAAAATAAAAGTAGTTTTGCGAAAATAAGTGATATTCATTCTGTAAATACTAGGAACAGACACAAGCTGGTAGTACCAGTTACTCGACTCCACCGAGTCAGTGATTCATTCTTGGGGCGATGTATACGCTTTTACAACAAAATCCCAGAAAATATACAAAATTTGTCATACACAAAGTTCAAAAATGTTATTAAACTAAGTTTGTATAAAAAGGGTTATTATAATATTAAGGAATTTATAGATGATAATAACCCCTGGGAAGGGTGATCGCTACCAAGCTATTTCTAATTTGTCTTGTGTTGTTGATTGTAAACATGATTGTAAGCTATTATTAAAAAAAAATAGTCCCGCTGGGTTTCTTGCTGGTTCTTCCCAGGACAGAGGTTTTTTTGCGAACCAGTGGTAAATTAAAAAAATGACTTTCAATAAGTATTTTTATAATCTACATTGAATAAAAAAGTTTCTATTTCTATTTCATATGGAAAAAAGATACAGCGGCAAGTGGACCCCAGCAATGCTGGCTGATTTTTGCTGGGAAATAAATCGAGAAACAGCAGTTAAAATGTATAAAAGAAAGCGATCTACCAAATAGTTATCATTTTTATGTTTTTTTTTTATATTTTTAATTCATGAAATCATTGACAAATGAAATCATTTTAATTTGTGTTGTAAAAGTCATCAATCAGTGTAAATTTTTTCGTTCTAAAATAGATACATATTTAATATATATATATATATATATATATATATATATATATATATATATATATATATATATATATATATATATCAATACCGATATTTTATTTAAATGTAAATATCTGAAAAGCTAGAGGTGATAGTTGAAATCTTTAAACAGATTTGGACTCAACAAATCAAAGCCAATAGAAATCACATAGTAAACTTTTTGCTCCCGGATTTTTTTTTTGCCGACCAATGTTACCAGTAGTCTGTGTTGCGTTGTTAGTGGAATACCTGGTATAACTTTACAGTCCCTAAAATTGCGGAGAATCGATCTGTCACAAAGAAAAAAGTCTATTTGAGAGGGCGAACCACCGCTTTTATAGGTGATGAGGTGTTCATCTTTTTTTGGAAGTAAATGTTAACGATCGGGAGATCAAATTGGGTCGCTAGATTTATTATATCCTGACCTTGGCTATTAGAGGTGCCATATCCAAAATTTCCATGTATGTTTGAGTTTTCAGGTGCTTTCATACCTACATGGCCATTCAAATCCCCTGCTATAATTTTTTTCTCGTCTAAAGGTATGGTTACGAAAAGGTCTTCTAGGTTTCCCCAGAACAGATCTTTTTCTTCATTGGTACATCCAACTTGAGGAGCATATACTGAGACTATGTTTAGAGTTAATTTGTCGTCTAAAGCTAATTTCACGTACATAATTCTGTCGCTTATTTTTTTATTTTATAGGATAGGGTGACAAACGAGTACACAGTCCACCTGATGGTAAGTGGTTGCTGTGGCCCATAGACGTCTACATCTGTCCTCGATTACGAATCAAAATGCAGATGCGTTGTCACCCGTGAGGACTAAGATGGAATGCCTCGTTTCCAGTAAAACGGGTCTCCGGTTCTCTACACTCACCATACGAAATACAGCAGCATTAAGCTACTATTTGACGCTGGTATTCTGTGAGAGCGTGGTCCTTCCCCGGTCGAGTCGACCCATTCGTGCTACAACTATACTACTAATATAACTGTAGCATGGCTCTACCACGTATAATATTATTCTTTCTACTTTGATTATTCGTTGTTGTAATGTTTCGTCGAGTATGATGCCGATTCCGTTCCTTGTCGAAGATGTGCCGTTATACAATAGTTGATAGTTTCTACCAATATCCCTGGATTTTGACCCTTTCCATTTGAGTTCCTGTATACAACATATGTTAATATTTCGTGCATGCAATATGTTTGCTAATTCTTGACTGCGTCCGGTAAGGGAACCGATGTTCCATGTAGCTATACGCAAATTATTCGCGCTGCGTCTTGTTTCGTCGCTTACAGATGACGCCTTAGCATTTTTCGCTTGGGATCGTATCTGGTCGTCGCTTGAGGGGTACGCCCTAGCCCTTATATTTTTTTTTGTTTTGACAGTGTATTTTTACGGCCGGTTGCCACCTGACGCCAAGACTGTCACCCCCTTCCAGGGTGCGGGCGCCGACGTTGACTCATCATGAGCTCATCCGCCGCCGTCCCTTCTGTAGTGCTCCAAAGCAAACAGCACTGCTCACGATCTTAACTACAAATATGTTGAAGCAGCTCGTAGCAGGGGTTTGATAACGGAGTTTCCTTCTCCGGTTTTTTGGGGTCCAACGGAAAATATTTGATTATTTTTTAGTGTTTGTTAAATAAATGTATTTCTATTCTGAAACTAAAATAGAATACTATTTTACTCTTATGATTATTGTAATAAAATACGAATCTAAATTATAGACACAAGTTAGCTTGTTTTAAAATGCCAAATTCTCCTGCGGGTGTACACCGCAAGCAGTGACATTTGGTGTCGTGGCGGTGCGTTTGACAACATACGACACGTATCAAGGCGGCGCGACACAGAGGCGATCCCGTATCTAAGTGAATTGACTATAGTTTTATATAGAGAATAAACATATTTACATACAATAAATAATTTGTATTTGGATGATGATCTGTTGTTTAAAAAACTACCAAAGAAACACATAGACCTTCGATCTAGACTGGAGGAAATAATACTTTATGGCGAGATATTAAATTAATATTTATTACAATGAAATTATATTTATACCAGTAAAGATTAATAATCTTAAGTAAATATAAAATATGTCTTTTCTTTGTTAGACTGTGTAAGATTCTCTAATTAACTTGTGCTCTCGGACCCCAAGATACAGGATTATCCTAGTTTGGGGTCCAACGGAAAATATTTGTATATCTCACCTTAAACATAAGTAACGTTAATCTTACGCTCACCCGATGTCGTTAGTACACTTTTATGACAAATTAATTTTCTCAGCTTTTAAATCTGTTCAATATTTCACCTCATTCTTAAGTGGTGCCACCCTGGTCGCAGAAAACATCGTCATTATATTATATACATTAAAATTGAACTTTATTGTCTACAGCAGGCAAATCAAAATTCGGTGACGCCGCCCAACCAGACGCGTCACTTTGCGCGATTCGACAAGAAACGCAATAACGACATTAAGTGCAATGGCCCTATTGTGGACAAGAAAGGTAATTACTTTTTTTAAATAAATTTATGGTCTCCCTTATGCAATCCAGTGTGTAGTATACGCGTGTCAATCATGAATGATTCATTCATTTGACTCGGTCGCATCAGTATTGCTGATTGCAATCACATTTTTTGAATGTTCCGGATCAAACGATTGAAAGGACCTACGACCAGAGAAGACCAAAGAAAGTATAGTAATGTCTGACTACCGATATTAATAAATTCGAAGTGATCCATTTGATTGATGGACCCGATGACCCGGTTCGTAAAACTAATCCATATTTGAATGATCGGTCACTAGAAATGAATGAAAGACATGTGTCTAGTGTGAAGTATCGTGTGTAGGTTATATATAAGTTACGAGCAATATGAACAGGTACAACAAAGTTTTAATAAATAAATATATAAGTCTGAGGTATACAAGTAAATTGAATGGGGAAGAATATTCCTGAGTGACAGCCCCATTTTAACAAGCTCAGTGTTCGGCAACTTCCCCAATTAGATGCAGTGGTATTTTGAAAGAACATGAAGGTGACTCAGGATCGTGGTTTAAGGCCATTTTTGAGGGAGGCCTATTTTCAACTGTGGTCTTGGGATGGGCTGTAATGATAATGAACTTAATGATCATTCTTTTTTATCTCAAGTGTAACTGGATTTACTATAAAATTATAATAGTTACCTGAATTAAAACATGTATATAAAGATGGAATGTATGTGTCGGAGTAAGATGGTTAAAGTCGTGATATATTTATATTGCTAGGGATATAGCTATACACCGTAATATAGTTATATGACAGCGGTTCCTAACTATCTTACTTAGAATATAACTATAATACGAGTACGAGTTTAGTAATATAACTATCTTACTGGACTAATACAGGGAAATAATTATAACTATATGTTGACCTAGAATGTTAGTCAAAAATATTTTTGACTTGTACCCTTGAATTTTTTAATTAAAAAGCTGAATTCTTTCAATATCATTATAATGTAGGCAGCTTAAGGATGACCCCAGAGCTACCCCAGCCGCACCTTAAACCTACTGTCAAAAAACAACAAGAACTGAATATCCAACGTCAATGTCGCGAAGCTCTTTTTAAGTTGTCCTGAATATTTTTTCGTTGTTACATAAGCTTCACAACATGACGATACTCCACAAATAAAATGAATAATTTCTACACGTGTGTGCTCATGTACATTCAGTTTACAATTATAATTATTTCACTAGATTAGTCTAGTAAGATAGTTAGGAACCGCTGTCATATAACTATATTACGGTATATAGCTATATCCCTAGGTATGAATCGATATCACGGCTTTAACCATCTTACTACGACATTATATAAAACACAAAAAATGTTTTGTGTTTGAATAGGTCTGTACATGGAGGTTAGAGAACAGAAGAACGATCGCCGTAGAAAATAATATCCCAGAAATATGGATACCATAAGTGAGGCGCTGCGATTGCTAAGTTCGCTCAATAAAAGTCATTTTCAGTCTATTTTTCCGATCAGATGTTAAACCACTTGCACATCCACGCACAATAAAATATATCCATTTTTTAATGTTTCTTTTTGTCGAAAATTACAAAATTACGAAGCATGAAAATTTTTTCATTTAAAATTTAATGAAAATTTGTACATTATTCAACTAACTTCACCTACTTGTACTCATAAACAGCTAACTTCGCAGTCACTACTCACCGACGTCAGTGCCGCTATGTATTGTACAATTTCCAAGGTCAGGCGAGCTATGTTTTAGTACGTAGTTATATTCAGTTTTGGACCTGGTAGGTGGCGCTTTTGTCGATATCCAGAAATCACCCGTATTATAGAATAAAAAAGTTTCTGTTTCTCTATATCGAGCGATAAAGTTTGGAGTGGTGTGGCGGTTAATCACGGTAAAATAGATTTTTTTTAATTAACATATTTAATAGTGTTTATTTTTTCAGACCGTGAGAAAGATGAGGGTGGAGGAGGCGACATGTTAGTAGACGAAACCCCTCCAATAGCAAGCAAGGATCCTGAAACACCAATTAAAAGCTATAATTGTGAGTTTGTCAGCTTTCATTAATATTAAAGTTAAAGTTACAGTCTATGTACGTCCCACAGCTGGGCAGAGGCCAGGGTAAAAAGTCCGCCGCGCTGCTTAATGCGTGTTGGCGAACTTTATATGTCCTTGAAATATATTTTTTTACTTATTTCTTAGGCGTGCAGGTTTCCTCACGATAACTTTCTTCACCGCCAAGCACGTGATAAATCAGCACTTTAAATTGTAATTAACATTTTCATTGGTGCTGGTGGGGAACGCATCAGGGTTGCTCGCGTACTCTCAAATTTACAGCAAGAGATCAGTTCCTGAGCTACTACCGCTCTTAACATTTAACATTATTTTTTTACCCCTGGGAAGGTGGATCGCTACCAAGCTATTTCTAATTTGTCTTGTGTTGTTAATTGTAAACATGATTGTAAGCTATTATTGGAAAAAAATAGTCCCGCTGGGTTTCTTGCTGGTTCTTCTCAGGACAGAGGTGTTTTTTGCGAACCAGTGGTAAATGAAAAAAGTACTTTTAATAAGTATTCTTTATAATCTATATTGAATAAAAAAGTTTCTGTTTCTGTTATATAATTAAATAATAGTCAATGCAGGCATAGTCTTCCGGTTTTAGAAAAAATCTTCACATATTCTGAAATATATTGGGTACTCTAATTGGGATCTTAATTGTCTTAATTCCTATTACACTATGCTGTTTCGTTTTTACGTGCTAATCAGGTTCCTAACTGTAGTATACTAATACGTCTTTTTCCAATTGAAGTATTTGGACTTAACCTTTCTAAATCTTATTACATTATCTTTTTCCTTGTGAATATAATTTTTGTTGAGAAAAATCTACTGTTGAACATCACATTGATCTTACTCCCCTAGGGTAGCTGGGGGTGTAAGAATATCCACAACGCCATATTATATTCCGTGGGTGTCGTAAGAGGCGACAGAGATGGTCAGCGGCTTCTTTGTAATAACGACTAAAAATAAAAACCTGCGGCTACCAACTCGCTGGCCAAGCGTGGCAACTGTGGCAGATATCTCTCCTATGAGGCAAACTATGAGGGTGGGCTATATTCATCAGTGGACTTTAATAGGTTATAACGTGACATGTGTCATTCATTCAAATAATGAATCGTCCTACGAACCGGATCATTCATGTCGTTCATTCAAATGCATCATTTCTAGTTTCAGTACTCTGTAATCTGTGACACCAGCCCGATAATGTTGATCGTCGGACACTACTATATTTTAATATGCCGTATATTTTTATAACTGTAAATAATGGTGCCTTTCGAAGTGACTAGTGTCTAAGATACAGGCTCGGCCTAGTTTAGACGCTAGTGTATAAAGTTCTT
Organism: Parnassius smintheus behrii; assembly: GCA_036936625.1. Classification (NCBI taxonomy): domain Eukaryota; kingdom Metazoa; phylum Arthropoda; class Insecta; order Lepidoptera; family Papilionidae; genus Parnassius; species Parnassius smintheus. Next base: position 26,626,471 of record JAUPFT010000027.1, read on the forward strand.
TGTGTCAATAAAATTATTATTATTATTACTATACTCTTTGGTCGTAGATCCTGTCAATCGTTTGATCCGGAACGTGCTAAAAATATAATTGCAATCATCAATAGTTTGTTGTGAACATGGTCAAATGAATCATTAACGATTGACACGTGTGAACTGTAAGGGTAACAGTGTGTGTGTGTGTGTGTGCGTCAGGCGCGGCGCGGTCCCCGGAGGCGGGCGGGCTGATGTCACCGCCGGCGCGGCCGCCGCCGCCCGCGCAGCCGCCGCTGCACGACCCCTCCTCCAACTCCAGCTGGGCCGAGATGGAGACCTACGTCATCGGTACGAACACACACCTGCACGCACACGTACACGCACACGTATACGTACATGCACACGCACACACATAGTTAGTTGTAGCACGAATGGGTCGGCTTGACCGGGGTAGGACCACGCTCTCACAGAATACCAGCATATAATAGCAGCTCAATGTTGCTGTGTTTAGTAAAGTAAATTTAAAAGATCGTATAACCCTTTGCTAGAAACGAGGGTTTCTATTTTAGTGCTCAGGGGTGTCAAAGCATTGAAGATAGATGTCGATGTTAATGGGCCATATAATTCATTTCCCATCAGATGGACTGTAAACTTATTTGTCACCCCTATTCTATAAAAAGTTGTAAAAGCTTCCTGTCTAACAAAAATGATTTTATCAAAATATTATTCAATTTAATCAAGCAGTGGTATCTGTGCCAAATAAATTACCGCGCTTTAAGATTTACAAGCTGTTCAAGGAACGTCTTTATAAAAGTAATTTAAGTCGCAACTCCGTACAACCAGAATGATGTCATTATACAACTATGTATACGCCAAAATCCTTAGAAATGGATGGAGGATTATTTAATCTGTAATTATTTTACAAATATGTAATAAAATTAGTGGATTTATGTAATATAGACTATAAGACACGAATGGGTCGGCTCGACCGGGGCAAAACCACGCTCTCACAGAACACCAGCGTAAAATAGCAGCTTAATCCTGTTGTTCCATATGGTGAGTGTAGAGAACCGGAGACCCTTTTTACTGGAAACGAGGCATTCCATCTTAGTCCTCACGGGTGACAACGCATCTGCATTTTGATTCTTAATCGAGCTTAAATGTATATGTCCATGGGCCACAGCATCCACATACCATTAGATGGATTGTGTGCTTGTTTGTCACCCAAGCCCACAAAAAAGCATTAAACCCACAAACTTTAGCTGTAACGAATCTCATTTTCATGTAACTGTATATTTATTTATCTTTTTTTTTTTAAATTCACTTCGCCACGTATGTAAGTTGTGGTTACTTGTAACGGGATGATTACGATTAGAGGCCTATGTTCAGCGGTGGACTTGTGAATGGCCGTCATGATGATGATAATGACATTATAGAATGCAAATAAATATTGAGTATTGAGAAACACCTGTAACTTCCTGGCTACTAGTGAACGACCCCATAGTTGATTTTAGCTTGACCCGGAATTCGAACTTCAGAAGTTCGAATTCTGGGTAAGGTTCGAGATCAGCATCCGCGTTAACGACCATTAGACCAAAGAAGCAGTCTTCCAACGCTACTATAAATAGATTTGCCATAATTGCTACGCTGGTTGGGTGGGTAGAAAATCACAAGACCATAGATCTTGGACCTTTGACGCAACTACATACCATAAATAACGTAAAAAAGTAATGTCATATGCATATGCATATAAGCATGTAGCACTCGCAGTATATTTTTGTCTCAGATTGGTTTGTCGTCAGTTAATGATCCAAATAAAGAGAGAAGAGAGAAAAATATATGTAATAAAGGTACACTACTTCCAGGCAACATCCAAATCCACCCTCCGACGGACGCCACTAAGCAGATGCTCATATTGAGATACTTGACTCCAATGGGGGAATATCAAGAGGTAAATTCTTGTTATTTTTATGCCTAATAGAATATTTTTTTATAACACTTTTGCCATAGTTGCCACACTTGGTGTGCGGTTTGGAAACTAATGTTTTTATTTTTATTTTCTTTTTTATTATTATTATAAACACTCACGCCTGTCACCCAGAGGGGTAGGCAGAGACTACAGACTTCCATTTGGCACGACCCTGACACATCTCTCTCGCCTCCTCCGCATTCATACACCTACGCATACATTCTCGTCCGTTAAGGGTACTCCTAATTTGGCCCGTTTTCAATAAATCGCCAATTTGGTCGATAAATTTTCGCCTAGAACGTCCCTTTCCGACTCTGCCATTCAATTCTGTAACATAAATTTTCTTTGTCACTCTTTCCTCATTCATTCTTTCCACATGACCAATCCACCGAAGCATTCCTTTCTTAATTCTGGTTACAACATTATTTTCTCTTATCACACCACACTCTTCTCTTATCACACAATTTCTCACCCTGTCATTCAGATTCAGCCCTAACGTACTCCTTAACGACCGCATTTCTACTACGTTCATTCTACTCTCATGCTTCTTCTGTCATACCCGACTTTCACTACCATACGTTAAAGTAGGGACCAACACAGCATTGTGAATTGCCATACGTGCCTTTTTTGACACATTCTATATTCATTTTTATTTTCAGTTGTCATTAGGATAATGCTGTTGTATTTACTGGATGACCTTTTTCTACAATCTAGAAAAAAAATAGGGTGTAACATGTGGACGGAGTAGAAGCCTGATGGCACTGATATTTTATATTAACATTTTGAATTAAATTAATTAAAATCTATCGAAATATATATCTATATATCCTATTTTACGAACAGCAATATAACCATAAATTTAGTAGGCATCTTTGATCTTGTCACTTTGCAGGGTCACAGGCTCAAGGGCAAAGGATAAAGTAGTTGTTCAAAAGAAATTTTATTTTTAGTTTTTGTAAAATGTCAGTGCCATAGGTTTCTACTCCGTTCACATAATACACCCTTTTTTCCACACGGTAAAAAGGTCATCCAGTATACTATTCAGTTTCCCCCTGCCGCCTCTTACAATACCGTCAGGATGATAAGGGTTAGTGGATCTGACACCGCCAATACAAATTTGGTCAAAGTGCAAAATGTACACAACTCAACTGACCTCCGTCTGATGGCGTAGGAGCATCCATCACCCCCATTTCTCTGTGTGTTGGTGAGGCGACTATATACCTATTGTATTTTTTAAAGAATAGCGTGACAAACGAGCACACAGTCAACCTGATGGTAAAAGGATTCTGTGGCCCATAGACATCTATATTTATTGAAATAATACTAGTTTTTACGGAATTTATCGCGTATATTTAACTTTTTAAATACCCGACGTTTCGAACGCTTTACAGCACTCATGGTCACGGGCGGGACTGAGATGTTCAACGTCCAGATGTCATAGTTAACCGCGGTTACCATAGATTAAAATTTTAACTTTTGTTCCGATATACAAAAAAATTTTTAATCTATGGTAACCGCGGTTAACTATGACATCTGGACGTTGAACATCTCAGTCCCGTCCGTGACCATGAGTGCTGTAAAGCGTTCGAAACGTCGGGTATTTAAAAAGTTAAATATACGCGATAAATTCCGTAAAAACTGATATTATTTCAATGTGTAGTGTTCACGTAAATACAAGAAATCATTATCTATATTTATCCTCGATGCAGATGCGTCGTCACCCTTAAGGACTAAAATGGAATGCCTCGCCTCCCGTAAAAAAAGGTCTACGGTTCTTTATTTTTTTTTCTTTATTGGTCAGGTTTAGCAGCATTAAGCTAATATTTTACACTGGTATTCTTAGAGCTGATTCTAACTAAGGTTCTTAATTGCAATTGTCACGTGCTTGGCGATGAAGGTAATCATCGTAAGGAAACCGGCATGTCCTGAGGAGTAAAATAAATTCTAGGACACGTGAAGTCTGCCAACACGCTGGAACAGAGCAGTGGATAAATTGATTCATACCCCTCGAGAACAGGCTTGTGCCCAGCTGGGGGGTGTATTCGGATATAGGCTGAGAGTTAGATCTTGAGTGCATTAGAACCGCTACCGTTTTCCTTGTCACTACGTACAGAGTTCTTCAATTGAAGAAGAGGGTCAGTATCTCTGTGTTCAGTCATACATATATCTTTGATTTCTTTCACAGTTTCTATCACACGTGTTCGAGCAGAACGCTCTAGGTTTGATCCTAGGCTATCTGAACGTACGGGAGTCACGTGATTCGAGACTTGCGTTCGAAGCCCTGAAGTACCTTGCTGCACTACTCTGCCATAAGAAGTTCTCTATAGACTTTATCAACATGGGTGGATTGCAGGTGACATCTTTATCTTCTTTCAGATTCACTCAGATTTATTATGGAATCAACTATTTAACATCAGTAATATTGGTTAAAAAATTGGGGCAAATTCCAGGGGACTTGATTGAACTTCCTAGAGAGAAATTTTATAGTTTAAATTAAGAACGTGACGTATTATATAAAATAAGGCTTTTCTGGCCTTTTAAGTTTTGTAATACGCATATTGAGATGGCTCGTCTTGATTTTCGTATAAATTTTTCATATTGTAAACAAGTATTAAGAAGTTTTTTGGAAATTTTCACTTGTCACACTCTATCTTCTACGCATTGATAACTGCCAGATATTTGAATGTTGCCTGAGTATTAGAAAACTTTATTGAATATTACTTATACAATTAGTGAATTGAAATGTTTCATTAAAAACTCAATTGTAATATTGTCAATTGTTAATTGAAATGTTATATATCATGTGCATATACATATATTTTTAGAAGAACTGTTTGTACCTTTTTCATCACCCTAATTTTAGAAAAATGAGAAAATGCAACCGCTTTTAGTTATGAGTAAAATTAACTATCACTATATTACATTTTTCACTATCATAAGTTGGTACTCTACTATTTTCCTCTCTGATGATAACACCACATATGACACAAAGCAGAATCATATTTAATCTAGTCTTGAATGCACTCACACCCACATTGCAATGGGATGGGAAGACAAATATTGATCAACTATTCCACTCTTTTGACGTACGCATTAAGAATGACGAAGCAAACTTCGAATGCGTAGAACAAAGGCATAGAGACACACCGACCGTCTGGTTGTCCGATGGTAGAATGAGGAGTCATTAAATAAATAATGTAATTCCTGTGCAAACTTCGAAATATACCACCATGTAATAATTCAGATTGTAGTCGGTGGGAGCGAAAAGCCTTCTTTTTCTTAATTCTTTAAAAATTGAAGAAAAAAATTTTTGAATGTATGCTAAACAAATCAAAAAAATTTATAACATTTTATATCTAGAATTTTCATATCAAGAAGAAATTTTGAAAGCAAAGTAATCCCTTTTTTCTTTAGGCATTGTACCTAATTACTCGAAAATCGGTACAACCAGTGGTAAATGAAAAAAGTGACTTTCAATAAGTATTGTTATAATCTACATTGAATAAAAAAGTTTCTGTTCCTGTTTCGTAAATTGTCCTCTTGTGACCTCTCACGTTATTAATATTGTATGTTCTAGAAATTCCTAGAAGTGCCGCGACCGTCTGTGGCGGCTACGGGCGTTTCGATCTGCCTGTACTACCTCGCGTACTGCGAGGACGCCATGGAGAGGGTTTGCCTGTTACCACGCGCCACGCTCGCCGACCTCGTCAAGTACGTCGCAAACACGCACGCACACACGCAAATAAGCACGCACGCACACACGCTAACGACCACAATCACATACACCAAGTAGCACGCACACATACACAATAAAGCAAGCACTGTGACTTTTGTGTCAGAAACAATTACATTTTTAAACCATTACCAAATTTAAATAATTTATTAAACAAAATCTGTATAAAATGGGATACTGTTACAGCCAATTAAAGTCCACTGCTGAACATAGGCCTCCCTCATAAATCGTGTCGTAGGGGGGAGGGGGATATTTGCCCTAGTTACTACTCTCGGCCAGCGCGTTGTCAACCACAATTTTTGCCTTTATTAGGAATTATAACAGAACGCGAATAACCCGGGTTCGATCCCCGCCGGCGCCAATGAAATTGTTAATTGCAATTTTTAGTGATTTACCACGTGCTCGGCGGTGAAGGAAAACATCGTGTGGAAACCTGCATGTCTGAGAATATTTTTTAAAAATAAGAAAAAAAATTCTTTCGAAGACGTGAAGTTCGCCAACACGCATTGGGGCATCGTGGCGGACACTTCCTTGTCCTAAAACCCTCTCAGGAATGAGGGGAGGCCTGTGCCCAGCAGTGGGACGTATATAGGCTGTAACTTTACTTTATTAGGAAGATGCTGCTGCCCATATCCTGATTGTCTCCCTCTGTCGCTTCTTATGACATCCGCAGGATGATATTTGGTAGTGGAGTATTCGTACATTGCTATTACAAGGTAAATAGGATTATTATAATATAAATGAATACATGGTTGATAATAATTTCTGAGAAAGAGGTGGTCGCTTCCAAGTGTTTCTTATATAAATGTTGTAAATAGTTTGTACAACCTTTCATATTGTATTTTTTTTAAAGTTCTGTTGGATTTTTTGCTGTTTCTTCCCAGGACAGAGATTTTTTTTTTTCTAAACCAGTGGTAAAGTAAAAAATGACTCAATAAGATTTACATGTAATCTATATTGAACAATAAAAAAGTAAATGGGTAGTCATGACACTCAACTGCCCGTGACACACAAGTCTGCCGCTGTTGGTAAGCTACCATGCCAGATACTAGTATTACAGTATCTGGCATGCCATATATGGCAATTTTTAAAAAGCTTCGTAACATACGAGAGACATGTGAGTTGAATATCACTACAACATGTAACATAATTAACGCACTTTGAGAAAGTAGTTTGTTCAGAATCGTTTACTGAATCGATTCCTATCATTTTTAATATAGGTAATTTTTTATCCCAAAAATAATTAAAACTACGTAAATTACAGTCACACTAAATCCGTACAGACAAAACAAACTGAAATGGATCATAACTTAAGGCAATAAGACTTTTAAGAGTGCAGTTTTATTTGTATTATTACTAATTCTTTCATTCAATAAAAATAAAGAAAAATGAACTTTATTTCAAGGACGTTAAAGTCTTTGCTTTCATGGATTTGTACTGTGACCTCAGTCAGTGCATAAAAAGTTTAACTAAAAATTTAGTGTATGTATTATGATTATAACATAATACACTAATTTGGGTGTCTGAGGGTGTGCGTTAATTATGTTACATATTGTATATGAATATTTATGAAGAAATAGTAGTCGTCCAGTGATCGAATTTGACCGTAAGTCATTAAGTTAGTATATGTATTAGGTAAGTTGTATTTCACTTTCAACTGCACGTTCAGAGTTATCAGATATCAGAGATATATACGAAATATAAAAAATACTTTTTTGAAGAATGAACATTTGAAATCACACAAATTCACAGCTCATTCAGTCAATATGTCAATAATTACTTATTGTCAATATTATGAAATTCTTTTGCGACAATTTCTACTCTGTGCGAGTGTTTGACCTTCGACTTTTGTGTTCGACATTGGCAGTACGAACGTTAACAACGAATTGTAGGAACAGAATTAAGAAGAAAGATTATTTATTTATTTTTAATGCGTTTGTAACGCACTTTATATTTAATATGCGTTATGTACAACGCATATTAGATATAACTTTTTGCTTTCTGCACTTATTCTCCATATAAACTTTGTCTATACAACAATACACTTAAAAAGTAGTACCTGGATGACAAACTTTCCTCGGTTTCTTTTTTTTTGAAATTATATTTAGATACAAATTACATACTGATGAAATATGAATAATAATTTTTGATCTTATTGATATAATAGAAAAAACTGAATTGGTTATTTGAATAAAAAATCATGAGTGCAATTAGTTTTATTTAAATTTTCGTATTTTTAAATATATACTAAAAAAAAGGGCTCGAAATAATAGATTTTCTCACAAAAGAAGGGAACTTGAAAAAAAAAAGGAAAAAAGTCTTAAGCTATTACGATTATTATGACAGTGTCAAAATTTACCTTCTTATATTGTTGCAGTTTTTCATTGCCTGAAAACAGGGACAAAATGACATTTTCTATATACAGGGTGTTAGTGTAAACACCGTTGTCCTTGAAACCAGTGGTTTGGTTTCACTTATAGAACATAAATTCAATGAAAAATAACAACTTTTTTTTTTAGTAAAATCTAATTTTTTCCTTAATTCCTCAATTTTCGCCTATCCTAAGCCAGGATGAAGGTATGAAGAAAAAGTTATATCACAGGTTATGTGTACCTATTGTGTATTTATGTTGAATATTGTGTAGGTAGGTAGATTACGTCACTCGGGCGCATAGGGTATCCATGAATTTACGGACGGTGTCGGACAGAAACTTTTTAAATTTTATGAAAGAAAATAGCGTTTTTTCTTTAAATTCATTGAATTTACGTTCTATAAGTGAAACCAAACCACTGGTTTCAAGGACAACGGTGTTTACACTAACATCCTGTATATATATACACAAAAATTGCTTGTTTAAAGGTATAGGATTACAAAGTTATTCCTTCACATATTAATATATAATTTGAATAGTATAAACAATACAACTCGCGATAATATTAATAAATAAACTTTTGGTAGCAAAAAGAAATAAATGTTCTTTGCTATGTGCATATATTTTTAGTCTGTTTATTAAATAAATAAATGATTTCGTCAGATATGCGCTGTGGCTTCTGGAGTGCTCGCACGACTCGGGTCGCTGCCACGCCACGATGTTCTTCGGGCTGTCCTTCCAGTTCCGCGTTATATTGGAGGAGTTTGATAATCAGGCGAGTATACACTATACTGGTTATTACACAATATAGATAGTTAGCGCTCGCTGTAAATTTCACTGTACGCGAGAAAACCGGGTTCATTCCTACACCGGCACCATAGAAACTATTATACACATATATATATGGCTGTCAACCTTATTTTGTACGAGGATCGGCGTCACCGGGAGACACACATATGCAATTACGTCGTATTATCATTACTACAAACCCGATTCGCTGTGTTGACAGACTAAGTTAATTTAAACATTTTAGACTTTTGATTAATGTTCAAGATCATCATTCAAAAATTGTTTAAATTTTAATACATATTTATTTATAAATAGTGTGATATTTGGCATTTTCTAAAACACATCCAGTGTTGACAGTTATACGTGTGAATTGACATGCTAGTGACATTCTAGTGGCTACACGGGCTCCACTCACTCTACCGTTCTATTATATATGTGTTATAGTATTCTATGGCCGGCACCAATGAAATTGTTAATTGCAATTTTATGTTCTAATTTACCACGTGCTCGGCGGTGAAGGAAACATTGTGAGGAAACCTGGAAACCTGCATGTCTGAGAAATAATGAAAAAAAATTTCAAAGATACATACACTCACAATCACACACACGCACACACACACACACACACACACACATATATATATATATATATATATATATATATATATATATATATATATATATATATATATATATATATATATATATATCATCATCATTATTACAGCCCTTCACAAGTCTTTTAGCATCTTCAGAATTTATAATGAGGAAATAAATTTATTAATTTTATTCGTAGTTATTTGTAGTCGGCATTTAATTATTAAAAGTTAAAATCTCAGATCAACAATAAACAATTTCAGGACGGGCTCCGGAAGCTGTACAACGTGATCTCTACGCTCCCGATCCTTGGCTCCGACGAGGAGGAATCTCGCGTGTCAGAAGACGAGACTTGTGCGGCGCGGCAGATTGTCCGCCATGTCTGTGTCGCGCTCAGGAGGTACAAGTCACTCTCTACCTATTGTGTCTTTGTTCCTCTTTGAAGAAAACTTTAGAGACGTGTGTCCGTTCTTCTTATTGTGTATTATTTGGCTGTGTTCCGAAATGTTCCCAGTATACTGGCGAATGCAACTGACGTCATTAATTGACGCCATATTGTAGGCGTGCCGCCGCCATTTTGTGTCAGATATCCCGCCATACTGTAACAATTTTTAATTGTGTGCACCTTGAATGAAGCATGACAGAATATGTTTTTTTTTGTTTTATTCAAATACAAAAAATTATAGAATCATTTTTGGTATATCCATTCTTCACAAATTATTTGAAACAGGATATAATAACTTTTGTAGCACAAAATTACATAAAATAATCGCCAATGTTTTTCCAATATGCCGCAAATGTATGTGTCATGTCAATGCCAATATTTTGAAACGAATCACAGGTATGGCGTCGATTTATGACGTCATTTGCATTGGCCAGTATACTGAATTTCGGAACACAGGCTTTATCTATTCAACCTGAAAAATGTCTATTACTGGACATGAATCTTTTTTTTTTATATATAAGACCTGCAAGGCAAGGCAAAGCAAAGGAGCATGCGGCTTACCTGATGGAAAGGGACTACCGCCGCCCATGAACGATTGCAACACCAGGGGATTCGCAGGTGTGTTGCCGGGCTTTTAGAAAGGAGTAAGCTCTTTTCTTGAAGGTCCCTGAGTCGTATCGGTTCGGAAAAATCGAAAGTGGTAAACGAAGAAAACTCGTAGTAAAACGCACAGAGGTAAACCGCCAAGCACCCAGATGGTGTGGAGTGGTATCGTGAGTCTAGATCTCTTCTATAATAATAATAATAATAATAATAATAATAATAATAATAATTTATTGTTTCTCACATAACTTTTACAAACAAATCATATTGAAGTTCTGTAGCCCGTGTTAGTTGAAAACTGTGTTACAGGCTACAGCATCTTCCCCGTTTCAGTGACACATAGTTGTAATGTGATTATAGCAAACGGTATAAAAAAAAATAATTAGAATGACATCAAAAATAACCTATAAGCTAACAAAGTAAAAAGAGAGAGAAAAAAAAACAATAATAATAAGGTAAATAAAAAGTGTATATCTATATTAGATAAGATTCATCTTAAACATATGGCTGGCCGTTCGGCAAATCCTGTGCAATATTTCCTACACCTTTGATGTTATTCCCCTGTTTTGCTTTGGGTATTTATTATCATCTTCTTATACAAAAATAAAATTCCAAACGACAATGTCACACTCTATGCCAGTGTGTATCTTTATGCCAGTATATGCAATAGGAAAAGAGTATGTGCAGAAATAACTTGAATGACATAATTTGATTCCTCTTTCCCATTTCCACTATCTAACAACCAGACGCTCAAAGGGTCTCCTCGCATTTTATTAAAACGGTTTGCTTCGTCTTTCGTAAAGCGTACAGGTTATACGTGATAGAACCACGCTGTAGCTATATTATGGTTGTAGCACGAATGGGTTAGCTCGACCGAGGTAGGACCACGCTCTCACAGAATACCAGTAAAATAGCAGCTTAATACTGCTGTGTTTCGTATGGTGAGTGTAGAGAACCAGAAGCCCTTTTTTACTGTAAATAATGCATTTCATCTTAGTCCTCAGGGGTGACAGCGTATCTGCGGTTTGATTCTTAATCGAGGATATATGTAGATGTCTACGGGCCACAGCATCCACTTACCGTCAGGTGGACTGTGTGCTCGTTTTGCACCCTTATTCTATTTAAAAAAAATGTTCTGATGAACCGGGCTCATTTAAGGATATTTTTGGTCGACACTATCAAGTGATGTTTAACAATTCCATAAGACTGGTGTGGCTGGAGGCGAACAATTTAAGATCATCCATATAGAAAAGGTGGTTCAATTTTGTACCTCCTTTCCGAAGTTGAAATCTCCTCCCGGAGCCCTCCAGTAAGGTACTGAAAGAGTTCAAAGAGAGGCAAAACCAAATTGATCTCAAACAATCGCCCTGGAAAATACCCCATCTTACCCTTATGTGGTCTACCTTATGTGATCGTAGATGACAAAGGATCATACTCCGCTGCCCCATACACTGCCCGATGAAGTCTAACTCTACAGTCAATCTTGTACAGCTCGAGTACCCTCTTTAGCCATGTATGGGGCACCGAGTCGAATGCCTTTCTATAGTCTATTCAGGCGGCGGAGAAGTTCTGACGGTTTCGTTTAACCACCTTGCCATTTACCGCGTCAATGAGGAGTTGTTCCTTGTTACCACGACCACCGCAAAGTTAAAGTAAAGTAAAGTTAGAGCCTATATATGTCTCACTGCTGGGCACAGGTCTCCGCTCATTTCTGAGAGGGATTTAGGGCAAGGAAGTGTCCGTCGCGCTACCCCAATGCGTGTTGGCGAACTTCACATGTCTTCGTATTCCTCACACATGCAGGTTTCCTCACGATGTTTTCCTTCACCACCGAGCACGCGGTAAATCAGCACTTAAAATTGAAATTAACAATTTCAATGGTGCCGGCGGGGATCGAACCCATGTTACTCGTGTTCTGTTATATCTACAGCGAGCATTAACCATCTGAACTACCACGGCTCACACCACGACCACCGCACCGGCATTCAATAAGAGCGCGCGACATCACCTGATTTGAATCCAGGTGAAGTAAAATTCTCGCACTCAAAAAGGATATCAGTGTCATGTATACGGTTGGTAGACACGTGGTGGGGCGATATTTGCTCGGGTCTGTGGTATGCTGATCTTTAGGAACCAAGTGAGTGATCCCAGTAGTGAAGAGGCTCGGGAGTGACTTCTGGGCGAGTCTTTTGAAACTGTCGGGGGAGCACAGCGTGACACAACATGAACCCCTTTAGCCAGTAGTGATGCAGTTCGTCGAGTCCCGGACTCTTCCAGTTTGGGGCTCTACAGACCGCCTCAGTTATGTCGTCTGGCGTTATAATGATGGTGTCTATGGGCGTAACGTTCGCACACTGGCTCGCCACTAATTCCGTCCAAGGCTTCGATCAATAGTACTACTAGATTCCCGATAAGCGCTTCTAAAATGGCCCGAAAAATAAGACCACAAATACTTTTGTGGTCTTATTTCAAATTAGCATGGTCCAATCATAGCCATTTTAACGAACATAGTAATATAATACCAAGAATAAAATAGAGTAAGCACGAAATTGTTAACATAATATTTTTAACCTTATCACTTATACTTTAAGTTTCATTTTAGAATAAATATTTGTGTACTTATGACTTTTTATATTCAAGCGGTATCTTTGTCGGACGCCATAACTTAAATAAAAATATTTTGCAATGGTATTTAAACTTTATGTTTGAGTGATAAGGTTTATAATAAACTGAAGTGGTTAATATTTTCAATCTTTTTTCTATATTTCATAGTAAGAAATATAGATGTTTACGTGTGTGCAAACGTGGCCACTTGAGCGACTTATTTTTGTTCCCGATCCTTAATCTAGTATAATCATTGATCGAAGGTTCAAGGGATCTCGCTATGGTTTACGGGTTCTGACCACAGACCGCACTAGAATGCAACAGTGTCGGCCTGATTCGCTGCTTTGCCCGTTCCACGTGCCATTGGTCGCTCCAATGATTTATAGAGCTTTTTCTGATCACTATGGAAGAGACGATTCTGGTTGAACCGTGTTGACCTCCCGGTATATCGCCGAATTTAATATTGTTATTCCGGGGTATTCATAGAGTATTCTCATCTGGTTGGACTGAATATATATATAAAAGGAAATGGGAAATATACATAAATATATATTTAATATACTAATATTAATAAATAACATAAATAAAAAAAATTACATAAATAAATAAAAGCCCAACCAGATGGAAGCCGGTGCAGGCGAAACCAAACGGTCGAGGGTTAGGGGGAAAGCGAAAGAAACCGGCGGACCATTCGGGCGATATCGAGGAGCACCGCCTTATTATTATTATTATTTTTATTTTTTATAGGAAAAGGTTGACAAACGAGCACACAGTCCACCTGATGGTAAGTGATTGCTGTGTGTACCCCACAGACATCTACATCTATCCTCGTTTGCGAATCAAAATGAAGATGTGTTGTCAGCCTTGAGGACTAAGATGGAATACCTCTTTTCCACTAAAAGGGGTCTTCGGTTTTCTATACTCACCATACAAAGCACAGCAGCATTAAGCTACTATTTTACGCAGGTATTCTGTGAGAGCGTGATCCTTCCCCGGTCGATCCGACCCATTCATGCTACAACTATACTACTAATAAAACTGCAGCATGGCTCTACCACGTAAAAATTATTATTATTATTTTAAAAAAACAAGCTTCTCCCGCACACAGTATTTTAATATTAATTGAAATCATTACATATATTGAAATTATTTGCAGGTACCTAGAGGCACATTTAAGACTACGCGCTGCGCAAGTCGCCCGGCAACAGGGCGATAATGTTCCAGAACCACCACCTTATAAGGTTATATAATTTAATTTACCTAGTATATTTCGTCTTAGGTATACCTCTATTTTTATTTAAAAAAAATATCACCCCCACTCTTGAATATTTTCCCGTATCAGTGAGGTGTTTCACATACATAAATTGACACAGGTAAACAACCAGACCAGGAACAATTATTTATTGGTAATACAAAGACGTCCTTCACTGCTGGCCGTATGAGGACGCTCAAGGTCGCTCAGCGAGCTATGGAGAGGGCTATGCTCGGGGTTTTTCTGCGTGATAAACTTAGAAATGAGGATATCGCAGTAGAATCAGAGTGGCCGACAAAGCCCAACGGATTAGTAAGCTGAAGTGGCAATGGGCCGGCCATATAGCTCGAAGAACCGACAACCGTTGGGGAAAAAAGGTTTTCGAGTGACAGCCTCGTACCGGTAGGCGAAGTGTAGGGCGACCCCCCACTAGATGGAGTGACGACCTGGTAAGACATGCAGGAAGTCGATGGATGCAGGTGGCTCAGGACCGTGATTTGTGGCATTACTTAGGGGCGGTCTATGTTCAGCAGTGGACTTGTGAAGGGTTGTAATGATGATGATGATGATGATGAATACAAAGATTTATTCCGTGTGGGATTCGAATCCGCGTCTTCACAGGGCCACAGTAAAATGTGATTTATTAACCACTACGCTACAGTGCTTTATGCTTGTTTTAAATTAAATTATTCGTCACTAAGTGACAGTGCATTGCTGGGCGTCGGTCTCACACCTTGTAGAAAAAACGATTAGGCGATTTGGCGATCGAAGTACGTAATTTCCGGTCTGGGTATTCATATCGGTCTTGTAAGAGTTTGCGTTGATTATGAGTTGTGATGATCCTATTTTGATTACTATTTCATATTCGTAAAATCGAAAATTCCATTATATTTATACTCGTACATACATACATGCAGAACCAACTAATATAAACGCTTGTTAGTTCATTCTTTATGGCCCATCAAAAATTCATAGTAAAACATAGGTCTTATAGGGGTATATGTACCATAGTTGCCACGCTTGGCAGGTGATGCCATAGATGCCACGCAGTTTCTTATTATTGCTGAATTGTTGTCAGTAATCAGCCGTGTAGTTGATGGTGTAAGAATATCCAGTACCCCACATCATCTCCTGGGTGTCATATGAGACGACAGCAGCAGCGTCTGCCTTATAACGACTAAAAATAAGAGACTGCTGTTGCCAGCTCGCGTGCCAAGCGTGGCGACTATAGCAAACATCCCCCCTGTGAGGCATCTATGGGGGAGGTTTATGTTCAGCTGTTGACTCAAAAAGGTAGTGTTGTCGGTGATGGGTATATAATTGCTACTAAAATCATTTAAATAATAATTACGTAATTATCTTTTTCTTTTATATTATTTTTCGTAATTACAAATATAAAATTGATTATAAGTCATTGTATTGTCATAGATAATTTTCTCGGTTTATTTTTAATTTAGAATTTGAGAGATTTACAAAGAATATTATATAAGTAATTTCATTTCCTAAACGTTTGTAAAATGAATTGACTTATCAGTAATATTTATAACAGTTGATTACTTATTTTCATATTATAAAAGTATTTGGATTGTATAATTCTTACACATTCTAACTGCTGCTAGGTTCAGTTTTGATAAGTAGTAGGGATAGGCTACCACCATTGTGTGATATTATTTAAATGATTGCAGTCATGATTGAGCGGCTTTTTCGTGCTGTAACTGTAGTAAAGCAGATCTCAAGTGATCAGGCGTGCTATTTATTCCTTTCTGCGACTCCTATAATATCAGTAATGGTAAGATGCTGCTGCCAATTTTGTTTTTCATTTCCCTCTTTCGCCTTTTACTACAACCACGTGATATGGATCAGCGGATTCTATTACGCCGTCACTTCACGGCACACGACACGTATTATTTTTTAATGTGAGATAAATGTGACAGGCGTCCAAGTCCTCACCGGAGGAGATCCAGGAGCAGATCGAGCTGCTGCAGAGCGTGGCGTGGTCGCGCTGGTCGCCCGTCGACGAGCTGCTGGAGCTGGGGGGCGTCGCGCTGCTGCTGCAAGTCGTCGGCTACGCGTACGAGTGGAACTTTAACGGCAGGTATTGCACCTCCACCTCCACCGCCTCGCGGCACTACGTCACGCTGCACCGAACTGTTACACACTTTGCCTACACGCTGAGGCCCAAGTTACACGATATAAGTCTCTCTCATTCTATAAAAGATTTGCCTTAATTGTCACACGTGGAAGGCGGATTCTTTTTTATAGAACAGGGTGACAAACAAACACACAGTCCACCTGATGGTAAGTGGATGCTGCGGCCCATACAGATCTACATTTAACTTCGATTAAGAATCAAAACGCAGATGAATTGTCACTCCTGAGGACTAAGATGGAATGCCTCGTTTTCGGTAAAAGGAGAGAGAATCTTAAAATTTACTTATTATTATTTACCATACGATACACAGCAGCATTAAGCTGCTATTTTACGCTGGTATTCTGTGAGAGAGTGGTCAATCGAGCCGACCCATTCGTGCTATAACCTTAATATAGTTTCAGCATGGCTCTATCTCATAAAAAAATATTACCCTGTATTGTATATACCGACACACTGCGTCACATTTCTTTACATAATATTTAAATAGAAAGTCTTGTGCGAGTTAAACACAACCTACATAGCCGAAATCTTAGTCAGAAAATAGTTTCCTAGCACCTAGTGATACTAATACACTTTCACTGTCACATGAAACTATATTCCACCATATTGCTATAACGTTTTTAAACAAAAGAGTCAATAGACGGTGATATAAAGACAGGTAGTAGATGATCTCCGCGCCTTTGTCCGCGTGAAGTTTATTACGATCGGATTTTATAAGATTTTTCTTTACGTTGAATCCTGATTATTTTTCTAAATTAAAAGTAGCGTAAGTTACTCCTTATAGAATCAGCTTTTTGTCTGTGGAAGTCCCGTCACTATCGGTCCAGACATTTCGGCCTATCTCGGGTTGGGTTCTTTAGGATTTTCGTCTGTCTGTTTGTTCCGGCTAATCTCTGAAATGACCGGACCGACTGTGACGGGACCTTCACTGGCTGATAGTTGATATTATTGCGCGCTATAACTAGCGCCTGGTATGTGGCGGCTGATTATTAGCGTTATTTGGTATCAAGCAGTAGAAATAGGAGCGTCAAGATCTTTCTAGAACTCTCACTAGCGCCATCTAGTATCTAATGGAAGAACTAAGCTTTCTAGAAAGCTCCACTCTCGAACTTTATGTACGTGGCCGGTCGGGGGCTGGTATTTGCTGGAATATTCTGAATGTTTCGGTGGAAAAGGCCTATTTAAAGCCGTTCAGGGCCGCGACCGGGGCAGTATTGAATTGGTGATACGAGCGAAGCTTTTGGAGCGAAATAAAGTAAACTAAAGTATTAAGTGTGAATAATTATTAGTGCGATTTAAGTTTTAATTGGTGTTCAGTAATTAAAGTGTCAATTTTGGTAATTCAATCGGCAGTTTTTACTGTCACGAACCCTAAGCTGGTAAACCAATATTATAAGGAGTAACTTAAGCTACTTTTATTTTAGAAAGACAAATTGAGTTCCGCACAAAAAATCAAAGCCCATGAAATCCAACCGTGATAAATTCCACGCGGGGAACAGCTTGTATCATAGTAAATAATACAGTGATTCTAACCGGTAAACGATTCACACTGAATACTATTGACGGATGTCCAGCTGTGGGGTTAATGACTTACTTTAACACGGCGCCATTGCCGTAGGGCGGAGACTGTTCGTTCTGCGTTGGACGTGATCTCCGTGTGCTGCGTGGCGCCGCGCGTGCAGCTGCTGCTCACGGAAAAGATTGACATGCGGGACGCGGACCTCACCACTGGGGTCAACATTGTGCTGGGTAATTTGGATCTGTTTGTTTCAGCCCTTTATAACCATAATGTTCCAGGTTCATATCTTTATCGGATGCAATGTTTTGAGTTAATACGCAAATCGTTGGCTCTCGGGTCTTTGATTTCCCTGTGACTCAGATCTTATAGAAAAATGCTGATAAGATAGTCTATATCGTATTAGTCATCTGTACTTCTCCAATGCGCGTTGGCGGACTTCACATATCTTCAATACGTTATATTCTTTAAACATGGTTTCCTTTACAGGCGGTCACGTGATATATATCGGCTCTTAAATTCACAATTAACAATTTCACTTATTCTGTAATATTTTCTATGAACGTTTATCCCCTTTTTTATTGGTAAAATGCCCATATCATGGCATGGCAATGATGGGTTATATATGTTGGACCCGCAGAGTTTTTTTTTATAGAATAAAGTTGATAAAAGATTACGCCCACTAACACGTCCATCTGATAAAGGAGCTGTGACCTATAGACATCTTTATCCGTCTTTAATTAAGAATCAAGAGACTAATATGGAATGCCTCATTTCCAATAAAAAGGGTCTCAGGTTGACGTGTAGAGCACTCACCACAGGAAACTAAGCAGAATTAAACTGCTATTTTAGAGCGTGGTCCTTCCCCGATTGAATCGACCCGTGCAATGACTCGACCGAAGAATACTATAACAAACAATAGAATGGCTGTCAACCTTATTTTGTACGACGATAGGCGTCGCCGGGAGCACTCATACAAGCAAAAATGTCGTATTATCAGTACTACAAACCCGATTCGCTGTGTTGACAGACAGATTTTAATACATATTTATTTGTAAATAGCATGCAATTTGGCATTTTCTAAATAATTTGCGTGCGAAATTTGGAAACGATTGTAACGTCATAACACATCTCGTGTGGACGTTTCTACGTGTGAATTGATGTGTTAGTGGCATTTTAGTGGCTACACGGGCTCCGCCCACTCCCCCGTTCTATTATGTATGTATTATAGTGAAAAGGAACCAAATGGTGTGTAAACGTTCAACTAAGAAACTGAAGGGAGGAATCGAGGCTTCTCTCGATCCGGCCTCCTATAACGCCTACGTTGGGTTCGGGAACAACGTATGTGATCTCCGCAACGGAGTAACACACAAGGGCGATAACCTCTTCCTTTTCAGCAAATAGGTTCAGACGGGGATTACGGGTCTTCCGAAGTCGTCCCGGTCCCAACGCCTTAATTCTTCGATATGGACTGTATAACTTTGAGGGATGAACTCTTTGGGAATAAAACAGCAATTATCTTCAAACCGTTCCGTGAGAGAGTAATCACTTTTCCCTATCACTTCCCTACACTTTTTCTTTCTTCTTATTGACTGCTGGTCTTGCACTTTTCCCGAAGGATTCCCGAATGAATTGCAAGAAAACTCGTTTACTGAGCTACCCCAGAGCTATACGTGAAAGTGAGCCGCGCCATTCGCGCGCTTGCGCAACTTAATTACATCAATTTGTTCTATCACTCTCTCACGGCTTACTTAATAACTTTATTTGCATAAGTCATACATTAACACAATTTACTTGTATAGATAGCACAAAACAATATCTATAATACGATATACATTACATTTTCATATCACAAAAAACCTTTTATTTATTTAACAAAATATGCCTATTTTACTCACATGTTCAAAGTCGAAATTTCTTAAATATTTAACATAGAAAGTTAAAACAATGTTTTCCACTTGAAATTATACATATCTTAACTAATACAATAGTTTAATTTACATTTTCTCTATTTATTTCACTATTAAAACACTTTTAAATTTCTTATGTAAAACTATCATTATTTCACTTATTCACAGGAATTTTCACATAAAAATAACACAGAATTCACCTTTTTTGCACGTACAATCAACCTGAAATGTTTCACAAGTCATTTTTACATAAATTGCTGAAATTACAAGTATTTAAATTTTACATATTTGGCCTCCTAAGTACGTGGCTAGCGTGCGTCCGTGAACTCACACTATTTGAACAACTAACTTTTGCACGGCTATCGACTATCAGAAAAAATGGAAAGTCTAATATACACCAATCTCGACAATACTAAGGTGAATCAATGCTTCTACACAATTCTCAAACTGTAGGAAAATATTTCTAATCAGATTCTTATCAGTTATCATGTTTCTTATCAAACAATATAAGTGAATGTTTTCATAAATCAATCATAGCAAATAGGCATTTGTTTTCATACAAAATATATCAAACTCATATAAGACAACACTTATGCAATTAATTTCCATTAATTCTATTTACTCACAAAGTGATCATCTCGACCGGGGAACAAATCCGATCTCTAACTTTATTTTAATATTCCTTTAAATTTACTTCATTGGAAAGATGATTTCAACCGGGGAACAAATCCGGTAACATAATTATCTTAAAATTCCCTATATGAATTTATTAAGAGATATTATTTAAGAAAACGATAAACTATTCCGGCCTGGGAGTCGAACCCAAGACCTTCATATCATTAATTCGATATTTCTTTAAGATTCAACTAAGCATTTTCTTGTTAGAATATTGCTACTGGATAATTTGCTTTTTAGAAGCTATTCGTAATCGGTTAACTTAATAAATTGAAACATTCTTATAGGCGCGTCGCCAACATATATTATTCTATGGACTCTACTCTGCCATGAGTTAGAAGTTAGTATTTTGATTTTTAATTTCCGTTTCCAGGCGCAGCGGATGGGGAGATAGTACCGGAGCCGGAAGTGCAAAAAGCTGCCCTTAACGTGCTTGTCAACTGTGTGTGCGCGCCTGTACACAGGGTACGTTTGTTCTTAAGTCCCATCTTTATTTTACCGTACTTACCAGCTGCTTATGTAGCCATCATCTATGTATGTAATGGAATCTTTCAATGTAATTTTTATCAACTTGTTGGCGACTAATGGACTTAAAACTTTGCACTATGTGTAATTTGTAAGGCCATACGCTTTTACGGTTTACGGTTTAAGACATTTATTTCTCAAAAAGAATACAATTCACTTTTCATGATAAATAACAAGTTAATAATTAGATACTAAATACATAAACTTATGAAGAACGGCAGGTACTTGTAAATGATCTGTTAAGTAGTGGATACGCACAATCTTGTTACTTGTTAAGATTTAGATTATATATTAGATTACTGTTTAAGAAGTAGAGTTGTAGTTAGTTGATGAGTACATCAAAAGGAAAAGATCACCAAAGTTTAAAATTTTATTAAAAGTAAAATAGTTATATAATATAATGCTATTGTGGCAAATCTACTTGAGTAGTTGGTGTTTAGTAGGACGGTTGTTGACGTACTGATTTGGAGTTAAATATGATGAAACTATTACTAATTAAACATGCGCCCTGAAAGTAGGTCGCAAACGTAAGCGCAAAGTAAAGTTGAATGTACGATGACTTGCCCGTACACACTAATATCGAGGACCGAATACAATATAATAATTTAATAACTTTATCCTACTATCCTGGATTACTAGAATAAAGAGAAATAATCAGCTAAGGATCGATGCGTTATTAAGGTTAAATTAATGTCTAATATTGCTTATTTTCGTCAATAATTTAAAAATAACTGTATGAATTCCTTAAAAAAAATTGTATAAATATTTAGGAGAATTTTATGACAATTTAACTCAACAGACAGTTCATAACCATGATCAAGGCGTCAAAACAGATATTATATGAAATGAAGTTTGCTAAGCCTCGGTCGAGCTGACCCGTTCGAACCACAGCCATAATAACACATTTTATTAGGGGCTAGAACACCTTTTCTACATTTGGATAGATACTCGATACTATCTTCTTACCAATATCTGCCACCCAAAAGCAATGTTTCATCGATATATATGTACTACGCACTAAATATGGCATTCCGAACACTCACTATGTTCAACTGAACTGTACTGCAATCCGTACACCTGTTATTGTGGCTTCGATATTCATTCAGTGCGGAGCGGCGCTAATAATAATTTAATATTAAATTAGCACACATGCAAAATAAACGAAAATTTAAAAAAATGTACTCGATTAACAATACAATCTAAATAAACAATTGTTTATTATGACAATTTTCGCGCGTTTATATCAACTGCGCATTCGCTACCCTACTGTTTCCCGTTCCCGCGCATGCACGGAGGACACAGAGTAGTGCACATTTTTTGTTTGGAATAGCTTCTCTAGTACGTAGTACATATAACTCAATGCAATGTTTATAATTGTTCGCTTACATACTGTCGTCTCTGTTTCACACCGCCTCGGCACGTGCCGCTTCTTGTCTATATTCTATTTTATTCTTTTAATAGAAAAATATTTATTTAACAAACACAATAAAAAATAATAAAAGCAAAACACTTCGACAAGTGTTTTGCCTCTAAATGAGGCTATGTCTTAGCAGTCAGACATGTTTGCAGTTTTTTTTTATAGAATAAGGGTGACAAACGAGCACACAGTCCACCTGATGGTAAGTGGATGCTGTGACCCATAGACATATACATTTATACTCGATTAAGAATCAAAACACAGATGCGTAGTCACCCGTGAGGACTAAGATGGAATGCCTCATTTTCAGTAAAATGATTCTCCGGATTTCTACACTCACCGTACGAAATACAGCAACATTAAGCTGCTATTTTGCACTGGTATTCTGTGACAGCGTGGTCCTACTCCGGTCGAGTCGACCCGTTCATGCTACAACTATACTACTAATATAACTGCAGCATGGCTCTACCACGTATAAAAGAACTTATCATGCTAAATACATTTAAAAAAAAACTACTATGATTTTTATTATCCACAGGCTGGTACGTCGACGACGCGGTTCTCCTTAACGGGCTCCAGCAAGAAGAAGACCGCTCTGAAGTCTTATGAAGACGTCATACAGAAAGTGTGGGAGAGCGTGCGCACCAACAACGGCATTATGGTAAATAAAGATTCCTGCCTTTGTGTTCTGAACACGTAGAAAGAGTGAATGAGGAAAGAGTGACAAAGCAAATTTATATGAGGACTTCCTGGAATGATGTTTATCAACTAAATTGACGACATTTTAAAGCTTAATCAAATTAAAAGTATTCTTAACCGACAAGCACATATGTATAGATATTTCTAAGTGAAAGGTGCGAAAGAAATGTGTTACGATCGTACCAAATAAAAGTCATAGTCTCTGCCTACCCATCTGGACGACAGGCGTAAGAGTTTGCAATGTTTACGTATGTAATTACACTTCAGCTAAATGTGTTGACTATGTTTTCTTTGACTATACGCAGTGGTCCACTGTTGCATTGCTAGTAGAGAAAAATTACCAAAATCACCATACTTAGCAGTACCAGAAGTTTCGTCCTCTTTGACGCTGTTTATCAGAGGGGGCAAACGAGCATACGGCGCACCTGATGGTAATTGATTACCGCCGCCCATGAACAACTGCAACACCAGGGGGATTGCAGATGCGTTGCCGGCCTTTTAAAAAGGAGTAGGCTCTTTTCTTGAAGGCCCCTAAGTCTTATCGGTCCGAAAAAATCTCTGGTGTTGTCTTTTCCACAAGGAAGTTGTGCGAGGAAGAAGCCTAAATCGCGCTATCAAAGTCCCAAGTCAAACGGTCAAACTCCGATTATTATTACACGGAGCATTGGCCACTCCCCGGGCAGAACACCTTGCCCGGCGGGGGATCTCCCCTTTTCCTTTTACGGCCAAACTCCATTCCATTCCTCAGATATGTTAATAAATCTACATTAGTACCTCCCACGCTTATTGTGTGTTTCTGCAACATCAGAGAACTTCATTCAAACTTTAACGCCGTCCACTGCCATCTGGAAACGGCGAAGCCGGCCTAACTAACCGAGACACAGGTGACCTCTCTGGCTGGCTGACACTTCGTATCTCTCCTACCCGGGGTACAAATTAGAACACTCCTTTGTGCCGCGGGCTGGAGTTTGCGTGTACGTCAGAGAGGACATCTGTTTTCGACGCCTCGGCAGCCGTGAAGGTACGGACCTGTCCATGTTATGGACAGAGTAGTAGAGTAGACAGCGACGACCATCCCCGCGTCTACGGGTGTCTCTATAGGTCCCATAGCGGTAATGCCATAAGTGGTGCTACAGGTTTACACCATTAAAAATAAACTACAACTACAACTAATTAAGGCTACAACATTAAAAAACAGACATGTTATCATTTATAACATCTTAATACTATGTTGGACGTCTTGTTACCAAAATAGGTGTCTCTAATCACCATTAAAACATAGCAGCATTAAGGTGCTATGTTACATCCTTGGTCCTTTTCTGATATCTTCGATTGGAGTTCTTATTTAGATTGGTTATTAGGACTAAGATAAAAAGAACTTGAACACCAATAAAAAGCGTGTTCGTTTGTTGTGCGTTACGTTGGTATTTACGAGTGTGTGTGGTGGGGGTGGGCAGGTGCTGCTGTCGCTGATGCTGGTGAAGGCGCCGATCACGGACGCGGACCGGCTGCGCGGGCTGGCGTGCCGTGCGCTTGCCGGCCTGGCGCGCTGCCCCACCGTGCGCCAGATCATCTCCAAGCTGCCGCTCTTCACCAGCTCGCAGATACAAGGTACGATCACGGACGCGGCCTGGCGCGCTGCCCCACCATGCGCCAGATCATCTCCAACTGCCGCTCTTCACCAGCTCTCAGATACAAGGTACGATCACGGACGCGGACCAGTTGCGCGGGCTGGCGTGAAGCGCGCTATCCGGTCTGGCGCGCTGGCCGGCCTGGCGCGCTGTCCCACCATGCGCCAGATCATCTCCAACTGCCGCTCTTCACCAGCTCGCAGATACAAGGTACGATCACGGACGCGGCCTGGCGCGCTGCCCCACCGTGCGCCAGATCATTTCCAAGCTGTTGCTCTTCACCAGCTCGTAGATACAAGGTACAAGCTCCGTGTACCGACACACAATGTTCCTTTCGACGTTATTTCCTTAAGTGCATCGCCGACTGCCTCCGATACTTCGTTAGTCGTAACTACAGCTGATCGTAAGATCCCGCATCGAGTCAAAAAAGAGATAATGCGTTTTTGTAGCAGTAGTAAGAATCAGGAAGTTAGTATCATTTCACCCCATGCCTCGAAACGTACGTACATCCCCTTATGAACCAATAATTAATCATTCAATATATTATATTCAACAGTAGACTTTTAATAGTCTAATAAAAAATGAATGAATTTTTTTATTGAATCTATGAATGTAAACGTTTTTAAAATGACTTTTTTTATAGGATAGGGTGACAAACGTGCACACAGTCCACCTGTTGGTAAGTGGTTACTGTGGCCCATAGACATCTACATCTATCCTCGGTTCGAATCAAAATGCAGTTGCGTTGTCACCCTTGAGTACTAAGATGGAATGCCTCGTTTCCAGTAAAAGGGTCTCCGGTTCTCTACACTCACCATACGAAACAGTCGTAAACATACGTGTTAGTCCACTTGATGGTAAGTGACTTCTGCAATCCATGGACATCTACAACTAACGTTCAACAAAGAAGGACACAGATGCCTCGTTACCTCGAAGGGTTAAGATAGAATATACTATATACAGTAATTAGTCTATAGAAAACTATAATACATATATAATAGAACGGAGAAGTTGGCGGAGCCCGCCTAGCCCCTAAAATGTCACTAACACGTCAATTCACACGTATAAATGTCAACACGAGATGTGTTTTGACGTTACAATCGTTTCCAAATTTCGCATGCAAAGATTTAGAAAATGCCGAATTGCACGCTATTTACAAATAAATATGTATTAAAATCTGTCTGTCAACACAGCGAATCGGGTTTGTAGTAGTGATAATACGACGTTATTGCTTGTATGTGTGCTCCCGGAGACGCATATCGTCGTATAAAATAAGGTTGACAGCCATTCTATTGTTTATTATAGTATTATATTGTTATATTATATTTGTATATTGGAATACAGGATTGCACGCACTCTTGTGATCGTTACAGCCTATTTAAGTCTACTGCTGAACATAGGCTTCACTATACATTATCTCATAACGGAATATTTGCCATAGTTGCCACGGGCATTTTTTTATTGACGTGATAACGTCAAATAAATCGATGAACGCCGACTGCACGCGCGAAAAATGATGACTCATTGTCCCGTAATGCACCAACCAAACCGAGCACGATCGGAGCGAGAGCGCGGCACGAACGAGCGAAAAGCACGATCGGGGAACCTACATTGGCTTGAGCGTGTGCAATGTAGATTTCCTTTAACTCCTTCTTTGTATCCATACAAAATAGTGCTAATTCAATAAAAATAATTCAATTTTATTCATAAAAGTATGCAATCATTTCATCAATGTTTTGTTATGACGTTGTCACGTTAAACTATCGTCCGTAAACCGACTTTACAACCATTTTTTTAAACGATTTTGGAAAGACGCTTCTACCTGTTTTGTTGTTGATTTGTTTCCATCTATTACCTTTTACGAGACCCACAAGGTGATATAGAGTAGTGAATATTCCTACACCGTGGTACGTAACCCGTTTGCATGTACCCGTTGGACAGAAAAGTAATAAAATGCATATCTATATATGTAGTTAACTTATTTACTTACAATTTTTTACAGCGTTGATGCGCGACCCAATCCTCCAGGAGAAGAGACAGGAGCACGTGATGTTTCAGAAATATGCTCTAGAGCTGCTCGAACGGGTTTCGGGCAAGAGTAAACACATGGGCGCCGAGTTTGAGACATCCCTAGCAAATATACATAGAGTGAGTATATTTTTGTTTTTCTTATTAAAGAGGATTTGTGCTTAACACATCATGTAAAGAGTGTGTATTAAAGTAATTGATGTCTATATTATGATAAATCAATTTAAATTTAAAGTTGCAACCTATATCCCACTGCTGGGCACAGGCCTCCTTTCATTTTTGAGAGGGTTTTTTAGACAAGGAAATGTCCGCTGCGCTGCTGCAAAGCGTGTTGACTAACTTCACATGCTTTCGAATTTGTTTTCTTATTTCTCAGACATGCAGGTTTCCTCGCGATGTTTTCCTTCACTATACTAATTCTCTATGTGAACGAAGTAGCGGGCACAGCTGTAGGTTATAATAGGTCTGCTGCCACAAGAAAAATGCATTTATCGTTGTAAAATGCAAATATAGTTGCACATGTGTATATTCTTTTTTCCCTATTATAAGCCAGTACTTAACTGAAACCCTACCTGATAAGTAATGAAGTCCTAGATGATAAATCCTAGATGACGACACCCAGATTGTAATCGAATTTAACTTCTCAACCCCCTAGCGATCTCATGAGACCGCGGCCATATTCCGTCAAACGCCTACCGGTCCCATGAGGTCGCACCCACCCACAGCACTTTCACCCATAAAACTTATATAGAGACTACTTTTCCATGAAGAAGTTTAGCATTATATATATATATATATATATATATATATATATATATATATATATATATATATATATATATATATATATATATATATATATATATTATATATATATATATATATATATATTTATATATATATATATATATATATATATATATATATATATATATAATCAATATGAATTACTCTATTCTCTAGTGCAATAAAAAAAAAACTGTTATTGAAATAATACTAGTTTTTACGGAATTTATCGCGTATATTTAACTTTTTAAATACCCGACGTTTCGAACGCTTTACAGCACTCATGGTCACGGGCGGGACTGAGATGTTCAACGTCCAGATGTCATAGTTAACCGCGGTTACCATAGATTAAAATTTAACTTTTGTTCCTAAAACTGTTATCCCATGAATATTTACTTACGATCTACGTTCATTTCGTACGCCATTTTCGCGTGAATGTTATTATGTTGATTTTTGGATTTTTCTAGTGTTTCATTAGTGTTTTAGTATGGTGTTTTATTATAAAATTGTAATGAAAGTTTTTGTGTAAATATAATTTATCTTTTTAGGTAAATAATTTCGAGTAATATATATTGAAATTAATATGATTTTCACGTAGCCGACATTCGCTTGATATGTTTTTTTTGTTATCAAAATACAATAAAATCTTTTAGTAGTGACTTTTTTTTGGACAACAAGATAGAAATTTTTGTACAGATTTTATAATGCTAAACTTCTTTATAGAAATAGAAAAGTAGTCTCTAAATATAAGTTTTAATGGTTTTAAGTGCTGTGGTCGGGTGCGGTCGCATGCGACTCTTAGGATTTGCCGGGCGCGTGCGACTGCATGGGATTTTTATGGCGTTTGAAGGGTTAATAATAATGTAATCTACTGGCCAATTTCGCACAGAATCGTGTTCTAAATCTGATTTAATTTAAATTTCAAACTCCTGAAACCGTAGCTAGCGCACAATCGAATGGTGATTCAAATTGAACGAAATTTTTCAGCGGTCCGCTGCTAGATTTAACTCTACGCAGAATGAACTCGTAGTATTGTTTCGCGCCTAAGTTGACGTCATGTACCCGGCACTAGCGCCATCTAGTGTCGGGGACGAGAGCGAGGGGAGCTTTCCAGAAAAGACACCAATAATCTTTCAACCGACAGCGCCATCTAGTATCGAAACGAAGAACTAAGTTTCTAGAAGCCTGAACTCGAACTTTCGATGCTTAGTCGATTGGCGCGCGTATTTACTTGAATATTCTGGAATATTCTGGTTGTTTTCGTGGAAGAGCCCTATATAAAGGCGCTGCAACCGCGATCGGGGAAGTATTGAATTCGGCGAGACAAGCGAATCTTCGGAGCGAAATAAAGTGAATTAGTGTGATTAATTATTAGTGTTTTAAGTTTTAATTGGTGTAAAGAAAATTAAAGTGTTAATTTTGGGTAATTCTATCGGCAATTTTTATTGTCACGAACCTCAAGCTCGTAACAGTATTTTAATGTCTTGTAGATGTATGTTGAATTTAATAAAATTCCCAGAAAAATCGACGTTATGGGAGTCTGCAGTCTATGAACACGTACAGGATTGCTCCTGTCACTACATTAGATTTCATAGACTCTAGATAGGTGCACTTTACGAGAAAAGATATTTTTTTAAAGTACTTGCTGCATAGTCGAATATTTTCTTTTGGGTACCCATTCGTCTCTATTTATTATTTTCAACAATTATTGTAGAACATCAATATTTTGTGAAATTCTGCCACAGCAGTCACTTATCAGGAGCACTGTGTGCTCGTTTGATATTTACTTACGGAACCCTAAAAATAAAATTTAAGCTGCATATCGATTTCGCCCTCCGGGCGCGCGGGTCATTAGTGAACGCGCTGAACATTGCGTTCCGCGGAACGCGTTCCAAATGTTCGAACTATATCAAGTGCACCTGGCGCGCGTGTCAGCTGTTCCAGTATTTTACCGATCAACATGGATGATATTGTGTA
Organism: Parnassius smintheus behrii; assembly: GCA_036936625.1. Taxonomy (NCBI): domain Eukaryota; kingdom Metazoa; phylum Arthropoda; class Insecta; order Lepidoptera; family Papilionidae; genus Parnassius; species Parnassius smintheus. Next base: position 26,656,123 of record JAUPFT010000027.1, read on the forward strand.
CGAGCAGCTGCCACTTTCATAGTTATAATTCTCTCTATGCACCCTCTGTGATCGCTTTATTATAATAAAAACTACTTTTGTTATTCCACAGCAGTTCGTTCGGAAGATATAATTGTATCAATTTACGGCAACTTTGGTTATTCATAGCTGGGAACGCAACGAACACACGAATGAAGAAAACAATTGTCCCAACCGATGCGCGCACCAAAACTTAACTACTTTGATACGCGGTAAAAAACCGACACCAGATGGAACGGCCCGCTCTAGGTACGAATGTTCCAACGAACAATTAGGCTCGCGTTCCAAGGCGGTATCCAATTCACGTGGCTGGAACGCGTGCCAATGTTTGACCTCTTGGAGCGCATAATTGATACGCGGCTTTAGTAAGTTGAATAAGGCTGTATGCTAGGCATATGTTTGCCGGTTAAAGACATTTCGTCAATCTCTTAAAAAATGAGATTAACACTCGCGGGATTTCACGTATTTGTAATTATTATAAAATCAATTCATATGCAAATATTATAAAATACCCTTTGGCATGTGTATTTAAGACCAAGTTCTGTCTAGCAAATCATATAAGAGCAAATAATAGGCAAAATCCATAGTTCCTAGGGTCGCTGTCAACGAAATCGATGGGGAGGACTATACTATACTATTATAAAATGTGATAATTTTTCTCATCCAGTTTAAGTACAAATTGTCTGTACATGCTCTATAACACAGCACTTAGACAGCTAACATTTAAACATTTCTTTAGACATAAAAATTTAAACATAGCTTATCTTTCTCGCTCTAACATACGAGTACACTATGCTCTTTCTCTTTTGCAGTGCCAAACTATTCTAAGATCAGTTTGTAATAAATGTATGATCGTAATGGTATGATGCGTTGCGCAGGCGAACGTGGTGGCGCAGACGCGCATCAACTACAACGAGCGGCAGCTGCTGCAGCTGGTGGCGGCGCACCTCGCGGCGCGCGGCCTGCGCGAGAGCGCGGCGGCGCTGCAGCGCGAGGCGCGCCTGCCCGCACCCGCGCCGCACGCTGCGCCCGCGCCCCCGCCGCCGCCCGTCTACACGCCCTCCACGCCCACCAGGGTCGGTACACACACACACACTAGTACATGTTTCTCACTACCTACTCATTTTATTATTTTTTAATAGGCAACAAGTTTTTGCTTTTTTGCCAGTTTCAAACTTTGGTTTGTTGGTGATTCTTTAATTAAGATACGCAAAGGTCTTTGACCATACAGCCTAGTGTGATTCATATGTTGTTGAGTCTATCTGGCTAGGTACTATCCTATTACCACTTTCAGACTGGAACACATATTGCCTTACCTTAGTCCTCAGAGGTGAAAACGCATCTATAGCGTTATTTATTTGAAGGTGGCTGCAGGTCCTTGAACTGCTCTAACCACTTACCATTCATGGTAAATGCTACGAAAGTGCACAGTCAGGTCATTTGTCAGTTAGGTTTTATAAAAATAAAAATTTGTTCATAAAACTGTTCACAATAATATGCTGATGACTTACTCTACACCTTTGATACACAAAACCGCTTTTTCTTCTTCTTCTTCTATCTAACTTCTCGTTATACCATTATTTTAAGGATAACGTGGGAGCAGTTATCCGCCGTCAATTATGTTCCCTCCAAAACTCCATACGGGACACTACACTAGGTTGATCAATATTAAATAAATATCAACAAGGACGTGGATTTTCATCAAATACAAAACAAAAATGTCAATAATTCACATGTTTATTATTTTAATCACACTTCCATTCGTGACGTCATGTTCCGACTTCAGATTATATGCTCGTTATAGGGGTTCTGATGTTTTACTTATTGTATCATGGATGTTAAAACATCGATATTAAATCTCTTAACATAGATAATTTTCGAGCACTTATACGCACACGAGCACACACACACTCCCACCGTACACACACTGCTTAAATTTCACACAATGTGCTTGGACTGATTTCTAACCATGCATATTATACTACGCGTTCATTTCGAGTTTGCCATCGTAGATCGTTACGACGTCACAGCTGACGGTACCGTAGACGAAAAAAGTCATCATGTTTATGTTTTTTAGTATTCATATTTTCAATAAAGTTAAATAATAACGTGTTCGATGAAATAAAATATTTTTTGAATGATGATGATGATGAAATAATAACGTGTTCGATAAAATAAAATATTTTTTTATAGTTTTATTTTACATTTTAAATATATCAAATTAAAGATTTTCGCAAGACCTTTCCTCTTTTACTCATTGTAACAGAACAAATTAACGAATATCAACAGAAACAAAAACAAAAAATCAACAGTAACAAAAACAACAGCAAAAACAGTAACAAACTGGAGAACGTACGGGAGCATAAAAAACGGACGTAAGTACACTTCGACGTTGCTTACGGTACTAAAAGGGCGACGCTTGAGGCGCGGCGGGAGGTAACGGAATTCTTGAAGTGAACGACTAGTAAAGCCATGCTGCAGCTATATTACTGGTATAGTTGTAGTAAGTACTGGGTCGGCTCGATCGGGGAAGGACCACGCTCGTATGGTGGGTGTAGGGAACGGGAGACCCTTTTTACTGGAAACGAGGCGTTCCATCTTAGTCCTCACGGGTGACATCGCATGTGCTTTTTGATTCGTAATCGAGGATAGATGTAGATGTCTATGGGCCACAGCAACCATTTACCATCAGGTGAACTGTGTGCTTGTTTGTCAACTTTATCTTATTAAAAAATATTTCAAAGAAGTGCCTGTCGTCACGGGTCACAAGTTGCCTTTAATTCTTTTATAGAAACAAAGGTAACAAATGAGCACTCTATTCACCCGTTTAAATATGCTATGTGTGGACAAATGTAGTCCTCGATTAAAAGTTAAAGTTCTGATGGTCTGTCGCCTCTTATAAATAAGATACAACGCCTCGTCACTAGCAAAATGAGTCTCCGGTTCACATACAAACCACAGCAACTTTATTCTGCCATTTTACATTGGAGCTCTGTGATCTGTGAGAGTGTGACCTTTTTCTAATCGAGTCCTCATAATATAGCTGTCAATGTCGCCCTACCATGTGTAAAACACAAATAAAATTTACTGTTATACTCATATATCGATTGATGCCCTTCAAAATGTTCAGAAATGATTAAAGATATTAAAAAATCTATGGAGCCTGGGTCAGGTCTTTGTACACTATACTCAAAATTAGGGAAACACATTTTAAACGGTTCTCAAATGTCCAATTATTTGATAATGGTTTGTTTGAAATTACACTTGAAATTACTGTCGTCATTGCAAGCTGTCGTTTTTATTGATTAGTGACGTTTGATATATTTATTTCACACATGGAGGTTGTAACAGAAGAACGATCCCTACGTACTAAAGCGTAGCCCGCGTGTCCTTGAAAATTGTAGAATGTATAGCGGCGCTGACGTCGGTGAGTAGTGACTGCGAAGTTAGCTGTATATGAGTACAAGTAGGTGAAGTTAGTTGAATAATGTACAAATTTTCTCCGCGACATTGGTGAGAAAATTTTCATGTTCCGTAATTTTGTAATTTTTGACAAAAATAAACATTAAAAAATATTATATTTTATTGTGCGTGGATGTGCAAGTGGTTTAGCATCTGATCGGAAAAATAGCTGAAAATGACTTTTATTGAGCGAACTTAGCGATCGCGGCGCCTCACTTATGGTGTCCATATTTCTGGGACACTTTCTACGGCGATCGTTCTCCTGTTCTCTGACCTCCATGATTTCATATTTTTGACACTGTTGTGATAACTGATTGTTTTCTTTCTATGATCAATGGTCGCTTTATGGTTTACCGTCATTGTTTATAAGCACAGAGTAACTGAATCGGTAAGACGCCGTGTTGAATGTTGATAAAAATAATTGATAAACATCAATTGTTTACCACGACAGGATACATTATATGAATTATCTGTATTTTTCCCGAATTCTAAAGCTTTTTCTCTTTTCTTTGAGGTAGTGTACCTGGCCCATTTTGAAACATCTGCTTTTCGTCAATTTGTGTCTGACTTAACTTTAACGTCTCCTTTTATCTAAGAAACGAATGAATGTATAAAGAACGTTCGTTTTATCCGCAGCCACGTTTGTCCGTCACGCGAAACAGCAGCAACAGTTCGCTACACCGCGACAGCATCGACCACAATCACCAAAGTATGAACGTGGACAGCGACAGTCCACTACCGCCGGTCATAAAACTTAGGTTAGTTTTATATCTGAGCCGAGCGTCATTGACGGACGTAGTCGCCTCTGAAGTTTACAGTCCTCGGTACTATCGACGAGAGTAATAATGTCCTCCAGACCTGATTTCGGTCAGGGCGGTCAATCTTAACGGCAACTAGTTATCTGCTCAGGACAGGATTTTAGTACACGAGTGTATGCGCAAGTACTGGTGCACTCTTTATTTCCTCCCTATCATAGAATAGAATAATAGAATAGAATAGAATAATTTTTATTCAATATACATTACAAATAATTCTTATTGAAAGTCAATATTTTACGTTACCATAGTTCGATGGAACGAAAATTCGACATGATCAGAAAGAGATCAGACGTAGAAACAACGACTTTTCGTGCTTTCCGAGGCACGAGAGTAAATACCGCCAAATTACTTCCCTGAGAATTACTCGACAGAAAGACCCATTAACTCATTTTGGCCTGTGTTAATGGGTCTCCGACACTAAACAAACACCTTATGCTATCTTATGTAATGGGCTTGATTATATCACTTTCAGAGTCTGTGAACTCAACGTAAGGAGAATGTACAAATTTCCCAAGTAATGACTGCTTTCTAGAGATTTTTTTTGAGTTAAAAGTGTTTTGGTAATGATAATATAAGAATCTGCACCTAATAAAATTAATTGACTTTTAATTAGTTATCTCTTTTGGTATGAACACGAAGGAGTACGGTAACCATTGAATACTATAATACACAATAGAATGGCTGTCAACACTATTTTGTACGAGGCTTGGCGTCGCCAAACCCGATTCGCTGTGTTGACAGACTGGATCATCATTAAAAAAAATCGTTGAAATTTTAATACATATTTATTTGTAAATAGTGTGCAATTTGGCATTTTCTAAATAATTTGCTTACTAAATTTGGCAATGTCAAAACACATCTCGAGTTGACATTAATACGTGTGAATTGACATTATAGTGGCTACACGGGCTCCGCCCACTCCCCCGTTCTATTATGTATGTCTTATAGTATTTTATGATGATAACGAATATCCACTTGTCGTAAAAATATTAACATCTCTAGAAATATCTTTTAAAAGAAAGTATTACCCTCACTAGAAATTTCTCCTACATCGTAGTTGCGTCTTAAAACCCGGAGTAATTATACTTGGCTATACATTAAGTTACACGTTCCAGTTAAAAATGAACCTTGTTATCTCAACAGGAAAGTACAAAACAGCACTTCCAGTGGACCACCAGCGGAACACAAACGCTCCCTCCAGAAGCAATTGAGTGTGGCGGGAGGGGAGAGGGCCCCATCACCTCCGCGCGTCACTCTTCACTCCATCATCACAGAGTACCTCTATAACCAGCACGCACTTTGCAAAAACCCAGTTGTAACATGTCCGCAGTTCAATCTGTTCGAGTGAGTATACCTTATTTAATAATGTCTTTATATTAATATGTGAAGAGAAAACTTTTTACCCCTTATTAAGGATATTTCATACACAGAAAGAAGTCGCAGTGTTGTCTAACTCCTTCAGTATCCAAGCGGTTGAATTCAACCGTGGCGCTATTCCGTCAAAATCCAAGCGGTCGGAATCGACCGCGCACACCCACACAGTTTAAAACATTAAAACTTATATTTAGAGACTACTTTTCTATGAAGAAGTTTGGCACTATAGAATCAATGTGAAATGTTCTATCCTCTAGTGCAATAAAAAGTCAAGTTATCCTATGGATATTTATTTATAATCTACGTTCATTTCATACGCTATTTTCGCGAGAATGTTATTGTGTTGATTTTTGGATTTTTCTAGCGTTTTATTATAAAATTGTAATGAAAGTTTTTGTGTGCATACAATTTATCTTTTTACGTAAATAATTTCGAGTAATATATATTAAAATAATTGTGATTTTCACGCTGCCGACATTCGCTTGGTATGTTTTGTTTTTGTTATCAAAATACAATAGTCTTTTTGTAATCAAGTAAAACTTGACTTTTACGTAGAGAATTTTGTATAGATTTTATAATGCCAAACTTCTTCATAGAAAAGTAGTCTCTAAATATAAGTTTTGATGGTTTTAGGTGCTGCGGGTGGGTGCGGTCGCATGCAACCGCTCGGGATTTGCCGGGCGCACGCGGCTGCATGGGATTTTTATTAGAATTGAGGAGCTAAATAGTTTCCTGTTCTATTTTGCTATCTTTAGGGGTGGAATTTTGAAGTAATTTTTTAGTTTTGTATTTTTTTAGTCTTTGTAATTTGAAAGTTAATTAAACGAAAAAGCGACACTAAAAAGAGACAAATGTATACATCTATAGGATTTAGCCTGCGAGAGAATGAGATAGAATACAGTGTACAGTGTTTCCTATCATCGTTAAAAAAATTAACAATTATTTTTGTTTTATTTATTTATTTATTTCAACCAACAAGGTTCATTGATCAACAATCCAAAAGATCTGATTGATCTTCATCGGCTCATTCACACCCGCAACGCTCACCAGGGTACCTGCTCTAGGACTTATCTGCCTAGAATGCTTCCATTTTCAATATGAATAAACAGTTTATTCATATTAGTAGCTAGTTTATTATATTGATTTGAACTTATAAAACAAAACTTAAGTTTTCGTTTAAACAATCTAAGTTTCCATCATATCATTATAAAAATACCCCCACCACGCGGTTTCCAATGCCAGATCTATTTAGGGAATTTTTGTCGAGCATGCCGGTGAGCATTACGCACGTGACAGTTCCACTCCAGTATAGGTTGACCACGCTTTCTGTCTATCTCTCGGTTGCGATCACTGTCGTAACTGCACTTAGAGGCCTCACACAGTGTATTAATAATGGATATTAATGAATCTATAATTAATTAATAATTTATCTATTACAGATCGATGTGATAAATTTATCGTACATATTATCACAACATCGCAGTGACTTAGTTCATACGGGAACTCGATTTCTCTTAATTTGTCATTATAATAGGTCCACATATGAAATTAGCGTTTTATACGGGAGGAATATAAAGTCATTTTTTTTTGTAAAATATATTTAATTTATCAAAGTATGCACCGTTGTTATCTATGCACTTTTGCCATCTCATAAGTAGTTCATTAATCCCTTTACTAAAAAAACATGGCGGCGAGAATCAATAAACTCTTTGAAGGCGGTTTGGAATTGAATTTTTTCCTTGTAAGAAGTTGTCCAAATTCCGGAAAAAATGGTAATTTGATGGAGCAAGGTCCGGGGAGTACGGTGGATGTAGCAGACGTTCCAATTGTAGCTCACCCAACTTAGTGGTTGTTTGTTGTGCAGTGTGTGGTCTTGCGTTGTCGTGAAGCAGCAGTAGCCTAGAGCGATTGACCAATCTCGGTTGTTTGGCAGTTAGTTCTTCCTTAACGGTTTGCAGTTGCTGACAATAGATATCTGCCGTAATCGTTTGGCCAGATTTTAGAAAGCTGTAGTGAACGACAGCTCAGTCTAGACGCCTTCAATGACCGACTGTAGGAGCCGATTTACATTTCGAAAAGTACACCAGCGAGCTTAGTAACAGGGCAGTTGACTGTAAATGGTTAAGTGGACAGTAGCGTTCAAATATCTTAAGAAAGTACTATTTTGTATATTGAGGGTTGAACGCGAAGACGTTGCGTCCTGTCAACTTATGCACCGAACTAAACTCGCTCGTTCACACAAGCGGTGAGCTTAGTTGCGGGTGGCGGAATACGCGCGGGAGGGCAGGGCAACACTTCAAAGTTAACTCGCCGAAAAATAGACCGGCGGGATTTAAATTGTTAACTTGCTACTTCACTAATTGCGGTTCAAAGAAGTTTTTAAAAAATTCAACCGTCCCAATAATTCAAAATCCTTATTGTAATCTATTCAACACAAACATTTGTAACATTTAAATTAGTGTAATGGTGGCAGTTGCAAAATTTTTACATTGATAGAAGCATGGAACTGAACAATTGAAGAAATAAATCAGCGCCCTACCAGAGGAGCGTGACCTTCGTGTGATCATTCGAGGACTCCCGAGTGAACTCGAGACCATTAATATTTTCGATGGTCCGGATCCGGTCCGGGAAGTGCACAGAATGCACCACCAGACCGACAAAAATCTTCTCCGCCTTGTCATTTTGGACATGTCTCCAGAAGGCAAGATGTTCAATGTCGGACGAACCTGCAACCTAACCGGATTTTTTTTTTGCATTTAATTGCAATAGAAGCCTCCTGAAATAGGGGCATCGTTGGCCAGTACTACCGATGCCAACTCTGCGGCCACTCTACTTAACTCGCCAGGTTCGCAAGTAAACTCGCCACTGTACTTGTCGAAGTGTAAATTGGTTTTTAGTAGTAGTTAGAGTGTGGTATACAATGATTTCAAAAGGAAGGATAATATTTAACTCATAACTTTTTCATACAAGAAAAAGTAGCGCATCTGTCGTAATACAAACGTCATATCAAAACACGACGTAACCAGGGTCGGGTTTCGTAGTGTAATTATCCTAATTGTACCATTTTTTCATAGTTTGTAGCACATAGTATCGTAATAATACTTTGCGAAAATACCATAATTTTAACTAGGGGTTGACTTGTATTATTATTGGGTCCTTTTACATTCTGATATTAACCCTACAATATCGAGAATTTCTGTATTGTACATGAGTACCCTGTTTTTTTAATAAAATTAGAATTAGCTCCCTTTCTGGTCAATCGATGCTCGATCGATGCATTTATGTTGCATCCTTGATACAACTATGGTGAGGGGCTACCACGATAAAAACTATGCTCCGGAAGCGATCAGTTTGAAAACAGAATTTCAAAATATTTTATGGATCAGATTTTCAGATTCAATTAAGCAGACATGGTTTCTTTTGTACTCTTACTTTTAGTTTTACCCTTATTGAATATAAAATATATTAGGTACCAATATTCAAAATTTAATTTACACTAAGTTCTTTAGACATAAATTAAACAGAAATAAAAATAAAACCGTCAAAAAACGAAACGTATAGATAAACAAGACGCGTGACGCCGAAATCCCGGCACATGTGAAAAAAAAAGAAACATGAAACGTTTTAAACGTGATATAATTTTTTTTAAATAGTATAATTTTATTTTTATGTGCAATATTTTTGAGGGTCTGAATCCGGCCCTGGCCTAATCTTGGTAACGTAACTAAACTAAAATATGTAAAATAAAACTTCAAAATGCATTTATATAATAATTTAATTGTAACTAAATTAATACGAGGGCGGCACTGAAAATTTCGGGAATCAAGGAAATGACACAACATTACTATTTAAAAATGTATTTATTGCTTTTCGAAGTATTCTCCGCGAAATTTGACACATTTTTCCATACGATGGAACCAATCATTGAAGCGACCATTCCATTCGGAAGTTGGGGTCTCCAAAATGGCCGTTTTGTAGGCGTCCACAGATTCTTCAGGTGATGAAAATCTCTGTCCACGCAATTTATTCTTTATTTTAGGGAATGTATAGAAATCATTAGGGCTTAGGTCGGGGCTGTACGGCGGATGGTCTAATAATTCTATGTTTTCTTGCTCTAAAAACTCTTTTGTTCTGTGTGCGGTGTGAGAACTCGCATTGTCGTGATGGAGGATGATGCGGCGGTTGCAGTTCTCTTTACGGAGTTCGGAAACGACCTGCGGCAAACAAATGGTAGCATACCATTCTGCATTAACCGTTCTTTGTCTCTCAAGAGGAATAGTCGTAACATGGCCGGTTTTGGAGACGAACGTGGCCACCATTTTTTTTTTTGCAACACATCGTGAACGAACAATTTTTGTTGGCTTTAACTCATTTTCGAACACCGAAACTCGTGACTGGTTTTTTGTTTCGGGTTCGTACGCATATATGCAGGATTCGTCACCCGATACAATGTTGTATATAGCATTTGAGGATCCTGCGTGGAATCTTTCGAGAGTTCTGACCCACCAAGTAACGCGAGCCGCTTTTTGCTCTTTACAGAGTGAATGCGGTATCCATCGGAAAAACAACTTTTTTACACCTAATTGTTCATGGAAGATTATTTGTATTTGACTCATGCCAATGTCTAAAGTTGCCAGAATTTCGCGGTATGTCACATGTCGATCTTCCTCAATCAGTTTACGCACAGCATCTACGTTTTCTTGGGTGACTGCAGTTTTTGGACGACCTTGACGGAGATCATTAGCTGAGCTTGACGCGTCCACGTTGAAATTCAGCAAACCAGCGATAAATTGTGGTTTTGGGTGGGGCTTCATCACCAAATACAGAAATCATCCGGTCAACACACTGTTTTGTGTTAAACCACTTCTAAAGTCATAATAAATCATCGCTCTTGAATTTTCTCGAGTCAATTCCATTTTCTCAACGACTAAACAAGTTTGACAAAACCTTGTGAAAAGACCGAGAATCTTTTTTTAAATAAATAAATGGTATTCGATTTTTAAAACCAAGGAGTTTTCAATTAAAAAGATTTTAATATGACGGGAACAGTGGAAATATTCCATTCCCGATACTTTTAGTGCAGCCCTCGTAATACAACTGTCAAAGTCGCTCCACGATTTGTAAAACAAAATAAAATTTACTATTATACGTCGATTGATGCAGTCACTACTCACCGACTATTCCATTCCCGATACTTTTAGTGCAGCCCTCGTATAAGGTTATTTACCGATGATTCGATATTGCATGTTTATTTTAAGTCTTTGTATCGTAATTTTGCATTCTTTTACCACGTAACTAGATATATTTGTGACAGGCAATCTGTCAAAAAATCAAATCTGTCCTGCGCGCGCACCACTGTCGATTCGCCTTGACCCTAAACTGTAATTTTGAGGCCAGCGCACTGGTCCGTTTTAGTTGTTCGGTCGGCCCGGTCCTTACGCTAGTAATATATAAGTCAATGGTGGTATAGTGTTTGTTGTGTGCGTGTGTGTCAGGCCGCACAAGTGCCCGGAGCCGGCGCGCGGCGGCACGCTGGCGGCGCTGGCGCTGGGCGCGCGTGGCGTGGGCGCGGACGTGGGCAGCGTGTGCACGCGCGAGCTGCGCCGTGAGCTGGGCGCACCGTTCGCGCGCCGCGCCTACTCGCGCCTTGTGCACGCGCATTTCGCGCCCGCGCGCACGCTGCGTCTGCAGGACGACGACGCCTTCTTCACGCACACCATTTTCCACGTGAGTACACGTGCGCAAGCACATGCGCCTGTGTGTGTGTGTGTGTGTGTGTGTGTGTGTATGTGTGTATGTGTGTATGTGTGTATGTGTGTGTGTGTGTGTGCTACAGAACGCCCGTGCGCGCGCGCCAAGACTGCACCATATTCCACGTAAGTATCACGCACACACGCACACATGCACGTACTCTACAACACATGCTATCGCGCGCACACTACGTGTAAGGGCTGCGACGGGACCCCACGTGGTCGGTTGACAGTAGTTGATAGTAAATGATAGTCAATACTGGGAAGTTGATAATTGATAGTTTATTGATAGAACCAACTAAATCTAATTTAAGGATAGATGGGAAATGATACTGCGAGCACGCGTGACCGGTATTGCTGGGCTCAATTAGCGCACTGACTCAAAATGCGTTATTGTAGCGTCGTAGCGTAAACTGCCGACGCCACAAAAATGTACGTGCTGCAGCCCGTACACTACGCTTGCTAGACAACGACACCTTCACGCGCACCATATTCCATATGAGTACTGCACACGCGCACGCACGTGTGGAACGTATTCTGCGCAAGTGCTCTGCCACCACGCAGTCAAGCACACAAACTATAACGTGCACTACTTCACAGACCATACTCTCACATACCATGTAAGTCGTACTTCACTAACACGCTACAGAATAGGAGCTATTACGTACTAGACCTTATATAATGATGCGGTATGCGGATGCAATAAACATGCGGTACCTTGAAGATCACCAGCTGATTAATGACCGCCAGTACGGTTTCAGTTGCGGTCGCTCGGCTGGTGATCTTCTGGGTTACCTAACTCATAAATAAGCGGAGGCAGTAGAGTCCGAGAGGGAGGCGTTGGCCGTTAGTTTGAACATAGCGAAGGCCTTCGATCGGGTTTGGCATAAAGCGCTTCTTACGAAGCTTCCTTCCTATAGGCTTCACGAGAAATTGTGCAATTGGATGACCAGTTTTCTTGCTGATCGGAGAATCAAGGTCTCAGTAGACGGCGCATGCTCCGATTACAAGCCCATTAAAGCTGGTGTTCCACAAGACTGCGTGCTATCACCAACGCTGTTTCTTCTGCGTATCAATGACCTGTTGCAAACCGGTAACATTCATTGCTATGCAGACGACAGCACTGGTGATGCTTTATACACTAGCCTTGCCAATATTTCTCGGGAAAATGTCGCAGAGTACCGGGACAAACTTTGTCTGAAGTCAAGACTTTGTTGAACAAAGTCTCGGACAGGGGATGGCTAAATCTTGTCCAGTTTAATCCCCAGAAGACACAAGTTTGGGCGTTTACCGCAAAAAGAGCCCCTTCGTCGTATCTCCTCAGTTTCAAGGCACTCACTCCCCTTGTTGCTTCAGCCAGTGGTAGAGTTTTTTTACGTGGTAGAGCCATGCTGCAGTTATATTAGTAGTATAGTTGTAGCACGAATGGGTCGGCTCGACCGGGGAAGGACCACGCTCTCACAGAATACCAGCGTAAAATAGTAGCTTAATGCTGCTGTATTTCGTATGGTGAGTGTAGAGAACCGGAGACCCTTTTTACTAGAAACGAGACATTCCATCTTAATCCTCACGGGTGACAACGCATCTACATTTTGATTCGTAATCGAAGATAGATGTATATGTCTATGGGCCACAGCATCCACTTACCATCAGGTGGACTGTGTGCTCGTTTGTCACCCTATCCTATAAAAAAAAAGCCAGTATTGGAATCCTCGGCATCGACATATCGAGTGAGGTGCAGTTTCGTGGTCACCTAGAAGAGAAGGCCAAATTGGCCTCACACCGCCTGCAACTTTACAAGGCGCAGGTTCGGCCGCACATGGAATACTGTTCCCATCTCTGGGCCGGGGCTCCGTAGTGCCAGCTCCTACCATTTGATCGCATCCAGCGCAGAGCTGTTGGAATCGTCGGCGACCGAGTGATTTCCGATCGGCTTGACTTACTGGCACTGTGAAGAGATGTTGAATGAGTATTTTATCGCATCTACCACGGGGAGTGCTCTCAGGAATTGTTCGGACAATTTCACCATCGCACATCGCGACAAAATTGCAATACCATCCATACCATCTGGATGACTGGCAGTCCACCACCGTGCGATTTAAAAGAAGTTTTCTTCCTCGCACAGCTTCCTTGTGCAATCGACTACCACCAGAGATTTTTCCGGACCGATACGACTTAGGGACCTTCAAGAAAAAGAGCCCACTCCTTTTTAAAAGGCCGGCAACGCGTCTGCAATTCCCCTGGTGTTGCAGTTGTTACTGTGTAATCACTTACCATTAGGTGATCCGTGTGCTCGTTTGCCCCCTCTCCTATAAATATATATATATATATATATATATATATATATATATATATATATATATATATATATATATATATATATATATATATATATTTATATATTTATATATAAAACTAAATGTCTTTATGCACGCTGTATACTCAACCACACACACTTGTGTGTCTGTGTCCTTGTGTGGGTGTATGTCACTGAGCGCTTCTACGCACACTGCGACTGCATCATATTCTAAGTAAGTACATCACACCGGCACACACGCACACACACGCAATTTATATACTAACATGTATACACCAACACCCGACAAGAGACACACTATCATACACTACCTAATTAAACGTCCTTGCGCACGCACACACTCCCAGACACTAATACTACAACAGGAAACTTGAATTACTTTGCATACTGCCTCACTAGGTAAACATGGGTGCCAACAATCACGGTACATATTAATTATACATCGAAATATATATACATATATATTTCGATGTATAATTATCTGTTATGTTGCCGCCTCGTTGGTCTAGTGCGAACTGCTGATCATGAGGTCCTGGGTTCGAATCCCGGGTCGGGCCAAAAAAATAAATTATTGAGTTTTTCTGTCAAGTAATTCTCAGTAGTTGCTCGGAGTCAGGAAGTTGGCGGAGTCTCACCCCCGTGCCTCGGAAAGCACGTAAAGCCGTTGGTACTGCGCCTGATCTCTCTCCGGTCGTGTCGGTTTCCCGTCCCATCGGATTATGAGGGTGAGGGAATAGAGAGTGCACCTGTGCTTGCTTGGGCACTGTAATCCTGTCCTGCGCCGATGGCTAGCCTCCGTTGAGGCAGGCCGCCGTGGCCGAAATTCAGTCGGGAGGACATTATTATTATTATTATTATTACATCGAAATAAGTGTGAAGTAAAAAGATCCAACTCACCGTATGATATATGATCCATAACCGTTTTGCCACCAGAACAGCGTTACTTTGGGATGAAGTGATCTTACAAATTTGATAGCGTTACATTTTTAGGAAAATATAAAGTTTAATGTGTATTCAAAAATATAATCTATATTAATAAGATTCAAATGAATAAACTATGCCATCAAAAACATAACTTGTAAAAAGAAACAAGTCTCGCAACTCAGTTCTTCTAACGTAAAAAGTTATGAGATCCATGTAATACCAAGTCGGTTAATTTATTCAGTCCCTACTTAAGGGCCCTTCTGTTGTAAGTTATTACGTAATTAGCTAACCTAACAACATTTTATAGTGACCATATCAATTTAAAAAAATCTCTTATGTTTCAAATAGATAAATTGTTTTGGCCATCGCATGAAAACACAATGTATCTCACAAGTAATACATACATTAAATTAGATTGCTTAAAGCTTTGTGTGAGTGCTGATTGCCTAGTGAAATTTGAAATATACCATGTTTATACAATGCCTATTAGGTTACTGAAAATTCAGGCTTCTAGTTTTATCCACTATAAAGTTATATGGGGTCGAATATGGCCTGAATTGGTTCGAGAAAAGTATGGTACGGCCGTGCCGCTTTATTGCTCGACTTGGCGGGGGCGCTGCCGTGCATCCAGATA
This sequence comes from Parnassius smintheus behrii, assembly GCA_036936625.1. Classification (NCBI taxonomy): domain Eukaryota; kingdom Metazoa; phylum Arthropoda; class Insecta; order Lepidoptera; family Papilionidae; genus Parnassius; species Parnassius smintheus. Next base: position 26,671,420 of record JAUPFT010000027.1, read on the forward strand.
CTGAAAATAAAAGAATTAAAAACAGAGTTTAAAATGTGCACCATATTAAAAAGGCCTCAACAGGCATTGTTTTATGTGTAGAGATATATACTAAATTACTAAAGAACCGAAATATCTTTTGTTTGAATTGTTACTTATCGCTTATGTGTGACTGACTATCTGTGTATGTGTCTTTACCTCAACTAGTGACATCTGGTGTAAGGGAAATTACATATACATAAACACTCACGCCTGTCACCCAGAGGGGTAGGCAGATATTACGGACTTCTATTTGGCACGATCCTGACATACCTCTTTCGCCTCCTTTACATCCATATATCTACGCATACATGCTCGTCAGTTAAGGGTACTTCTAACGTGGACCATTTACAAAATATCGCCAATTTGGTCGATAAACTTTTTTCTAGGGCGTCCCTTCCCGACTCTGTCGTTCACATCCGCCATATAAATTTGCTTTGTCACTCTTTCCTCATTCATTCTTTATACCATATATATGTCCAAACCACCGAAGCATTCCTTTCTTAATCCTGGTCACAACACCATCTTGCATACCACATTTATCTCTTATCACGCAATTTCTCACCCTGTCATTCAGATTCAACCCTAGCATACTCCTTAAAGACCGCATTTCTACAGCATTTATTCTACTTTCGTGCTTCTTCTGCCACACCCAGCTTTCACTACCATATATTAAAGTAGGGACTAACACAGAATTATGAATTACCATACGTGCCTTTTTTGACACATTCTGCCATCCCTGCTAAATACACATCCCGAATACACAAACCGTTCTATACTTATTTCACATACTGTTTTGCTTTCTTCTCTTTCAAAAAACCATCACTTTCGTCTTACTTGTGTTCACTTTCATTCCCCTTTTTTTTTAGGGAAATTATTAGCCCTTATATGTACGAGTTACGTTGTAACGAATGGGTTGGCTCGACCAGCGATTGCTACGATGTTGCAATTTATAAATGATTAAAAAGGATCATAAGTTTTATTATAAAAACTTGTTCTCTTACAGCCAACGCAACAACAATTACTTGCCGCGACTTCGTCCGGCGACATCCGGATATTCAACCTGTTCAGCGGCGCAGAAGAGAATTCCTATCAAGTTCACGAATCTTATATATACCATATGCAGGTAAGTGTTTTGACCAAGTAACACTCTCCTTTAAATATTGTGGCTATAGATGGCGTTATAAACTGCCTCTATACTCGTTTAAGTAACACGTAAAATCGATAGTTATAGGGTATGTTCCGAAACGTTTCCAGTATACTGCCATACGCAAATGACGTCATCAATTAACACCATATTGTACTGGCGTGCCGCCGCCATATTATGTCGGATATCCGGTCATATTAAAACAATTTTTAATTGTGTGTACGCTGAATGAAGCATGCTAGAATTGGTTTTTATTTATTCAAATACAAAAAATTATAGAATAATTGTTGGTATCTCCATTAGGAGGATATAATGATTTTTGGAGCACAAAATGACAAAATAATCGCCAACACTTTTCCAATATGGCGCAAATATATGACGTCATATACTGTCCTACGTTTTGGAACGAATCACTAATATAGCGTCGATTTATGACGTCATTTACATTGGACAGTACACTGAATTCTATTTGAAACATACCCCTAATAAATCCTCTGGTATTATACGCCAATTTTCCCTTCTATGGTAAAGCCAATATCCGGCAGTAGACATGTCATTCATTCATTTCCAGTGACCCGATCATTCAAGTATAGATTCGTCTTACAATCCGGTTCATTGAGGTCGATCATTCAAATGGATTATTTCTAGTTTCAGTACTCTGTGATCTGTAAGACCTGCTCGTCGACCAATTCTTTGATCGTAGGTCCTGTTAAATCGCTTGATTCGATACGTTCAAAAAATATAATTTCAATCAGCAATACGCAAAGACGCGACCCGGGTCAAATGAACGAATCATTCACGATTGACACATGTCTATCGTGCAGTTGACATTTACGGGCTGATGAAAGTGGAGTACATGTGTGTTTATGTTTCTCGCAAACTATGAAATAAAGTTCGGTTAGGATATTACGTGTATTAACGGCGTAAAAATATCCAATACCCATCTAATAGTCTACTTAAGTTTTAAATAGAGAAGAATAAAAGAGTCCAGGATAAACGTTCCGTTGCCTCAGCATCAGGATTTTTTTATAGAATAAGGAGACAAAGAGCACAGTCCAACTGGGGGTAAGGCAATACCGTGACTCATACTTCAAAATATATCTTATTTAAAAATAAAAATGTAGATGCGTAGTCTCTCATCCTTGACGACTAAATGAAATGCCTCGTCTCCATTGAAAAGGGTTCCCGGTCCCCTACAGTCACCATACGAAACATAGCAACATTAAGCTGCTATTTTACGCTGGTATTCTGTGGGAGCGTGGTCCTTCACCGGACACTCTACCACGTATAAATTTCCCCACGATATAATAATATGGTTACCCTTACTCTCTAAGCTACCTTTAAAAATGCTCTTGTAAGAATGTATGCAATCACCGAATATATTTCCAGGCCAGCAGAGACGGTCTACTGCTGCTAGCGTCCGCGACGACAACGTGGCGGCCGCTATCCGCGCTTTGGAATATGAAGGAGTTCGAGCAGCTGTTAGTACATCGTCAAATGCATTAATCATTCGAATCAATCGTTCACCTTAGTACATCGTCAAATCCATTCATCATTCGAATCAATCGTTCATCTTAATGATCTACTTAAACATTGTGATATATACGAGAGTTCCATATGTGTGAGTCTACATCTAGACTGCAGAATACATTTGTCCCAAAACAGTTTGGTATCTTAGATGTCCTTTTCTATTTGTTAAATATATAACCGAGTAGAGGCGGTATAAGAATATCCACTACCCACTATATACTCATGTGGTAAAAAAAGAAATTTTGAAAACTACGGTTGCCAACTCGCTTGCCAAGCGTGGCAACCATAGAATACTATAATACACAATAGAATGGCTGTCAACTTTATTTTGTAAGAGGTTTGGCGTCGCTAAACCCGATTCGATGTGTTGACAGACTGAGTAAATTTACACATTTTAGACTTTTGATTAATGTTCAAGACCATCATTAAAAATCGTTTAAGTTTTAATACATATTTATTTGTAAATAGGGTGCAGTTTTGCGTTTTTTAAATAATTTGTATGTAAACTTTAGAAACGATTGTAATGTCAAAACACATCTCGTGTTGACATTCATACGTGTGAATTGAAGTGTTAGTGACATTTTAGTGGCTACGCGGGCTCCGCCCACTCCCTCGTTCTATTATGTATGTATTATAGTATTCTATGGTGGCAACTATGGCAAATAGATTATTTTGGAGAACAAATAGGCGATGTGATGATAAGCATATGGTTGTAGTTATAGTACACTAACGCTGTCTGCCATAAGTTCAGGCTTACGTCTAAAGAGAGAGTACTCCTAGTACTGGAAAATACGCTTTAGATCCAGAACACCCATCCTGAGCACAATAGGAGAGACTTATCAGGCCCACTCGACTTGATGACATCCGGGGAAAAAGTGCTTTGCACACTGAACACCGTGTAAACCGCACATCTAGCATTAAGCGATCACACCGCGGCGTGATGAATATCTAACACATGAAAAATGTTAGTTTGGGTGACTAGATAAATATTATTAAGGCTGAGCTGAGCAGGAGCTTAAAATTTCTGAGAGGCTTTTAGAGAGCACGAAAGACTTCAAATGTCGGCCCTTTTTTAATTTTCCAGACGTGTAGTTTTCATAACGATGTTTTGTTTTCCGCCGAGCTGCCACTTTATGTAAATCAGCACATGCATTTGCTATTATCAATTTATTGGTGATGGTAGAAATGAAACTCGAGTTAATTGTATATTTTAAAATTTATAATAAGCATCCAGTGTCAAAGTCAACACAACTAATATTGGTACATCTTCCTGACAACAGTCAAAAATAATTTAAAAATAACTGAAGTTGCTGACTCGCCTGCCAAGGTGTGGCAAATGTGGCAAAATATCCCCTCTATGCGGCAGTGTATGGGGAGGCCCATAGAATACTATAATACATACATAATAGAACGATAGAGTAGGCGGAGCCCGCGTAGCTACTAACATGTCACTAACACGTCAATTCACACGTATAAATGTCAACACAATCAATTGTTTCCAATTTTCGTGTCAAGCGTCGCTGCATGCAAATTATTTAAAAAATTGCAAATTGTGCAATAATTACATGTCGAAAGAACAGCCGGAAATGTAATTTAAATAAAGGAGACATTCTACAACCAGTAAGTCGGAACTATATATTTTGTGAATATTAGAAACAAAATTAAAGAACATAACAACAATAACATTAATCAAAAGTCTAAAATGTGTTTTTAGTAGTGATAACTAATAACACGACGTAATTGATTGTATGTGTGGTCCCGGATACACTGATCCTCTTACAAAATAGGGTTGACAGCCATTCTATTGTGTATTATAATATTCTATGGGGAGGCCTAATTTCGGCAGTGAATTCTAGATAGGCTGTAATTAGTAATTCATTACAAAAACAAGTAGGTTGCCATATCAGTCTCGGCCTAAGGCGCCATTTAACTTTCTCCTACTAAAACTACCGTGATTGAGTGGAATATATAGATAATTAATATTAGAGTGTCTGTTTGTAATGTCAAAATAACATCTTTTTATTGAATGTATAAAAAAGTATGTTATGGTACCTATAACAAAGACACAACTTTTAAAACTTGCCTGGCTATTTGTTGGTTTGTTCTGGCTAATTTCCGAAATGGCTGGAGCGATATTGATGGAACCTTTACTGGCATTTACTGGAGGTTAGAGAACAGGAGAACGATCCCTACGTACTAAAGCATAACCCGCCTGTCCTTGAAAATTGTAGAATGTATATAGCGGCGCTGACGTCGGTGAGTAGTGACTGCGAAGTTAGCTGTTTATGAGTACAAGTAGGTGAAGTTAGTTGAATAATGTACAAATTTTCATTTCATTTTAATGAGAAAATTTTCATGCTTCTTAATTTTGTAATTTTTGACAAAAAGCAAAGTTTTATTGTGCGTGAATGTGCAAGGGGTTTAACATCTGATCGGAAAAATAGACTGAAAATGACTTTTATTGAGCGAACTTAGCGATCGCAGCGCCTCACTTATTGTGTCCATATTTCTGGGACACTATTTTCTACAGAGATCATTCTCCTGTTCTAAAAACTTCATGGGCATATAGTTTGGAGTAACTAGGCTACTTTTATTTTAGAAAAATAAATAGGGTTACGCGCAAAAAAATTTAAACCCACTATATCCAATTGTAATAAATTCCACGCGGACGAAGTTGCGGTGAACAGCTAGTCTAAAATATTTTACGTACGTGCGTACTACACGAGTGAATAAGAAGCGTGCGCCGTTTCCCAGCAGCTTCCAGCTGGACAATGAGGAGTACGTGGAGTTCTCGAAGACGTCGGATGAGCGCATCATCGGCACCAAAGGCGAGACGGCCACCGTGTTCGACACGCGCACGGGCCGCGAGCTCATGACGCTCACGCCCGCCATCAGCAACCAGTACGCCAAGAACCGCGCAACCTTCAACCCCACGGACGAGCTGGTGCTCTCGGGTACAAGCGCTACATACATTGTTTTATACTGAACAGGATGACACCCGAGCACACAGTCCACCTGATGGTAAGTGGATGCTGTGACCCATAGACATCTACATCTATCCTCGATTAAGAATCCAAATGCAGATGCGTTGCCAGCTCTGAGGACTGAGATGGAATGCCTCGTTTTTAGTTGAAAGGATCTTCGGTTCTGCACACTCACCATATCAAACACAGCAGCATTGAGCTGCTATTTTACGTTGGTATTCTGTAAGAGTGTGGTCCTTCCCCGGTCGAGCCGACCCGTTCGTGCTACAACCATATTAAAACTGCAACGCTCTTGGTATTACTTTTTTAAGTCACTACTCTACTGTCACAATTAAGCTAGGGACAGACTGGTCCCACGTACACAACATATGAAATACAACGCTCCTATGTTAGTGTACACACACTTGATTCGTTTTCGTTCAAAATCATGAGACCATAATATGTCATAAAGCGTTGCGTACGTTGAATACGTGGGACCAGTCTGTCTCTGCCTTTAGTAGTGAAGACGTAAAGATAAACTTCCAGATTTCGAAACATCAGGTATCGAACTTACGACCGGCCGCGTCGAAGTCAAACGTGTACTGTGGTAATGGACTGTGAAAAGCTTTCAAAGTACCAGCAAGAAACAACCTGTAATTAGCTGTTCTGATTTTATAACTAAAAACAAAACCGAAAACTTAATGAGAAACATCATTTACCGATACACGAACGAAACTAACTCTAATTTATTTGATTTAAAGAAGTGACGGTCACGAAATTATATTTCAGGTAAAACATTATTATAATTATACATTTATAAGGTTTTTCCCTTTGACTTGTAAACCAAAAAAGTTTGCTACTTTTCAATATAGAAACTGACGGAAACTAAATAAAGAATCGTGAAGAAATTCTGCCTGTCTGCAAAAGCCACTTACCCTCAAAAAGATTTTTAAAAAACACTGACCTTTATTTCAAACATCCTCCTCAACATTATCATCATAGCTATGGAGTGTAGAAGTAAGGAGAACAATCTCACATAGTAGAATAGTTGAAAATGTGTTCATCTGTAAGCAGTAAATAACAGTTCAAAAACTCTCCACAACAGCGCAGGAGTAGCTACTGGGATGAAATTAAATAAGCAGTTGTCGATGGTGTGAAGTGTGCTGCTAAACTGCTCAGTAGCTCTAAAATCTAAAATAATTTTATTCAGCAAATATAACCTCGAAAAAATCGTCTATCCCACTAATATTTTTCGGCACGTTCTTTAAATTTTACCCCGTAGCTATAGTGGCGCCACCCTTATTTGAAGGTTTCTATGGACACTTTTTAATACACAGTCTGCACTCCTTACTTCTACACTCCATAATTATGCCATTTGTTCAGTAACGTTTGACATTAGACAATCTATGGTTCGTCTTTTTATATCATTGAGACGCCACATTGAAAGTTGACTAAAGTAGTTGTTTAAGAAAACATTTTGGACCACTAAGTGTATATTTATAGTTTACATGTATGTTTCCCGGATTACACGTATTTTCCTCAGTTTTTGGTTGTAGTGTATATGGACCTGGACGTTTTGAAACATCGTATTTAATAAAGGAGGTGCAATAAGCGCTATTATTCAGTGATAAGTGCTATTATTCACTCCATGATCATAGCCTTTTAAAAATCCACGGCCGCACATAAGCCACCTGCATCCATCGACTTCCTGCAAGTCTTAACTGTGACCTGTGACTAGGCAGTCCCTCCATCTAGTGAGAACCTGTCTCCCTTTCATCTACTGTCGGTTGTTCAAGTTATGCAGCCGGTGCATTGTCACTTCGGCTTATTGATATATGAACTTTATTTCTCTCAACAGATGGCGTGCTGTGGGATGTAAATACTGGCAAGGAGATACACAAATTCGACAAACTGAATCAAACACACAGCGGCGTCTTCCATCCCAACGGTCTCGAGGTAGATAAATGTTCTTACATGTTGAATGATTTCATTTACATTACACTCTTATAAGTACTAAAAAGCCGTGGTAGCTCAGATGGTTAACGCTCGCTGTAAATATAACAGAACGCGAGTAACCCGGGTTCGATCCCCACCGGCACCAATGAAATTGTTAATTGCAATTTTAAGTGCTGATTTACCACGTGCTCGCCGGTGAAGGAAAACATCGTGAGCAAACCAGCATGTCTGAGGAATAAGAGAAAAAAATATTTCGAATACATGTGAAGTTCGCCAAAACGTATTGGGGCAGCATGGCGGGCACTTCCTTGTCCTAAAACCCTCTCAAAAATGAGGGGAGGCCTGTGCCCAGTAGTGGGACGTATGTAGACTGTAACTTTACTTTTAACTTCACTTATAAGTACTAAAAGAGTGTAATGTAAATAAACGACCCTTAGTATCAGTACGAAATTAAAGTATTTTTACTATGGCAACTTTGACGACTTTCGGTCCTAAAGTCGAGTCCAAGTAGGAGCTAATTTTTAATCGATTAGTAAAAGATTTGGATATAAATTGTGTAAAAACAGGTAAAATCAGCTCGCCCACGGTGCACGCTGTGGTGACCAATAATTAAGACAACATTTAGTTTCTAAATCCTAAAATAGGAATATTGTAATAAAATGATAAAAAGAATAAAACAGTAAGATTTCTAATGCTATGTAACATTTACTTTTACTTAGTTTCTTGCACTTGCACTGACTGAACTCATGAACTGACAACTGAATAATATATATATATATATATATATATATATATATATATATATATATATATATATATATATATATATATATATATATATATATATATATAGGATATATATAACAAAACATAAGAGAGTGCACTCTAGCATTATAAAAATGGAAATACAACTTAACCATAAACAAACTGCATACAAAAAGCACCTTTAAATTTATTAATAACATCTAACAGTAACATCTTAATTGTTGTTGGTTATCCTAAATGAAAAAAATATAAATAAAACTAATATTTTTGATTATCGAGTCCGGATGTGTTGTGATTTCATAGAATAAGGGTGACAAACGAGCACGCGGTTCACCCGATGGTACTTACCATCGGGTGGGCCATAGACATCTACATTTATTCTCGATTGAAAATCAAGACGCAGATGCGTTTTCACCCCTGAGTACTAAGATGGAATGCCTCGTTTCCAGTAAAAAAGGGGTTTCCGGTTCTCTGCACTCACCATACGAAACAGCAGTATTAAGCTGCTATTTTACGCTGGTATTCTGCGTGAGCGTGGTCCTTCCCCGGTCGAGCCGACCCATTCGTGCTACAACTATGCTACTAATATAACTGCAGCATGGCTCTAGCACTTATTAAAATGAACACACATATATATATATATATATATATATATATATATATATATATATATATATATATATATATATATATATATATATATATATATATATATATATATATAGATAGATAGATAGATAGTCATAGCATAACTACTACCTTCGAATGGAATTAGTTGTAATGATGTTATTAAATGAGACAACCATTATGTTTCAAGTGCTGTTTGTTACTGCCATAAGTTTATAACAGATATTACATTAGTGGATACCGTGAGTCACACTACATAATATAAACATATTTATTTGTTTAGAACTGGTGAAAAGACATTAAAAAGCGGAATGTGCAAATATTTTGTTTACTGTTTATACGTGGTAGAGCCATGCTGCAGTTATATTAGTAGTATAGTTGTAGCATGAATGGGTCGGCTCTACCGGGGAAGGACCTCGCTCTCACAGAATACCAGCGTAGAATAGTAGCTTAACGCTGTTTTTTTTGTTTTTTTTTTTTTTTGGTGAGTATAGAGAACCGGAGACCCTTTTTACTGGAAACGAGGCATTCCATCTTAGTCCTTACGGGTGACAACGCATCTACATTTTGATTTGTAATCCTATAAAAAATGCAGCCGAAAATGGCGCACTGATTTAGGGTAACAAAAGGATATTTACTCCTTTTTTTGAAAACACCAACATTTTATCAGATGGAAAAACAAGTACTGGCAAATTATTCTGCTCCTTTGCTATACGCATGAACGACAAAGCACATCGTTCGATTTGAATCTCTATGGCATGTCGACAGTAAAGGTATCAGCGTCAGCAAGGAAACCAGCCGTGACCACCAGACAGATGATGGAACGCAGAAAGAGGAATTAAGTCATGCAATTTATACGCGCAATTATCATTATGTACAACGTTTTTTTTTATGATACAGCATGCGAATTTTATCAGTAATTTACTTTTTAAGCTAAAATAAAATTAGGCTGCAATTTCGAACTTTTTATTTATTACACGGATTGCTTTCCAAATCGATATCTAAGCATCCGTGTCTTCTTAGATCACGTATCCGTTGTCAGAATTCAAAAAGTATCGTTCCGTCTCCGATCCGTCATTGGAATACAAAAAGTGGCCGCCATTTTGAAAAAATCTTGTCATTTATGGAATGTAGAAGTAAGGAGTAGAAGTAAGAGACCATGAAGGTTAGAGAACAGGAGAACGGTCGCCGTAGAAAGTTGTGTTCAGAAATATGGACACCATAAGTGAGGCGCTGCGATCGCTTAGTTCGGTCAATAAAAGTCATTTTCAGTCTATTTTTCCGATCAGATGCTAAACCACTTGCACATCCACGCACAATAAAATATTTCTCCATTTTTTAATGTTTCTTTTTGTCAAAAATTACAAAATTACGGAGCATGAAAATTTTCTCACCAATGCCGCGGAGAAAATTTGTACATTATTCAACTAACTTCATCTACTTGTACTCAAAAACAGCTAACTTCGCAGTCACTACTCACCGACGTCAGCGCCGCTATGTATTGTACAATTTTCAAGGACAGGGGGGCTATGCTTTAGTACGTAGTGATCGTTTTCCTGTTCTCTAACCTTCATGGCACAGACTGTGTATTAAAAAGTGTCCATAGTGTGCGGGCAAGTGAAAATAAATAGACTAATACGTAAATAAGACGAACATTTTTATGTTAATGGAATAAATATTATAGTTTAGAGTTTGTACTTAAATAGGATATAAGCGTTTATGTTGTGTTAATAAAGATTATAGTTTAAAGTGACACATAAAATAGGATATAAGCGTTTTATATAAAGAAAATAATAGTGTAGAGCTTATATTTATGTAATAGAATTAGTTGATCACTTTGTATAATATATAACTACGAGTAGCTTAAGGTAAACAATGCAACTCAGCCCTGTCGCGCCTCGCGCTGATTGGTCGACGCCGTTGTACGGTACTTACACCGTACCGATCGACCCGGCCGAGGTAGTATAAAAGAGGGGCGATTTTCGTCGTTCGACACAGTCGGCGGCCAGCTCTCTCAAGGAAAACACCGAATATAGAAGAAAGACAAAAGTCTCAGTGGTTTTATTCTCCACCAACCCAGCACACAAATGTGCTTGTAGGGCACATTTAATGGTCCTTCGAGCCGGATATTGTGGAAAATAATTACCTGAAGACTTCAAATAGTGCTACAACGAGTTAAGAAGACTTCTCGGAAATCGTTTTTAAGACTCAAGATTATTCGAAGAAAAAGTCAGCCAACAGCATGGCCGTTACGCGTTCTGAGGGAAGGGGCAGCAAGCCCCCGTCGTCCAAGGCTACCACCTCGGCGACCGGTACCACTAGTGCGGAAGCCAGTACGGAATCGACAGCTACAGGGACGACCGCCACGGAGACTTCGGAGTATACAGACACCTCCGCGGCAACTGATCCATCCACCGTGACTTCCGCCACCGCAGCAACCACTTCGTCCGCCGCCACCACAGCCGCAACCGCCACCCCCGCCGCGCACCCCGCCAGCACCGTCGCTCCTTCCGTAACACCATCCGCGGCGACGACGCTAACTGCGGGTGCGAAGGCCAAACAGCTGATGAAGCCGCCTGCTAATGTCACCAGAGCAACTCGCCGAGAAACAGAAACTGATACAGTGAAGCGAGCCATAAGAAGCACCACCGGTCCATCGAAGCAAACCGGATTACAGGAACCCCGCCCGCCCAGCAAGAAGGGAGGAGGGGGGGGGATCTACACACAGTAGAACGAAGCAGCTCAAGCTTGCAAAGGCGAAAGAAGATTTGCTACGCCTTCAAGTGGAATTAGCCGCAGCACGTCTTGCTGCCTTGGAAAGGGAAGACTCAGAAGAGGAGGAGGAAGAAGAAGATGACGCCTCCCTCTACTCAGAAGTCAATGCAAGAGTGGACGACTGGTTGAAAAATCAAGTGAATCGCCCGGTGTTAGCAATCACCAACGAACCTCACCATGCCATAGAAGAACCAACAACCGCCCACGCAGAAGAACCAAGGCAGAAAAAGCATGAAGAAACACATCAGTCACCGGCGGGAGGTCAAACTGACGTAGCCCTCCTAGCTGAAGTCATCACTCGGGCTGTCAACGCCCAAACGACCTAAGTTCGTCGAGTTACCATTCTTCAGTGGGTCTCATCAGGAATGGCTACCTTTTCGCGCCGCCTACTACGAGACAGAAGCAACATTCAGCGCAGTTGAAAATACGAATCGACTCAGAAGAAACTTGAAAGGGAAGGCCAAGGAAGCAGTTGAAGGCCTACTTATGACCAACGCACACCCGGCTGAAGTAATGAAGACTTTGGAGTCAAGATTCGGAAGACCAGAGTCAATAGCCATGCTGGAGATGAAGACGCTTAGAGGTCTGCCGCGCCTTACTGAGTCACCAAGAGACATATGCATATTCGCCACCAAGGTCTCCAACGTAGTGGCGACACTGAAGACTTTGGGTTGTTTTAACTACATGTACAATCCTGAACTCGCGAAGACAATAGTAAACAAACTGACGCCAACTCTGCGTTATAGATACTACGACTTCTCAGCCATGCAGCCACGTGAAGACCCTTGTCTCATCAAGATAGAGAAGTTTTTCAAAAGGGAAGCAGAATTGTGTGGACCTTACGCGCTGCCCGGACAGATGACACCACCTACTACACAGCCGCACCACAAAGGAAGACTCAAAGGATCAACAACGTGACTGAGAAGACATACATACCAGGGTGCGTCGTATGTGAAGATACGGGGCACACCAACGCCACAGAATGTGAACAATTCAAGAAGTTAGATGCAAATGCAAGATGGGACATGGCCAAGTCCAAGCGCCTCTGCTTCAGGTGTCTTCGGTATAGGAACAAGACACACCACTGCCGACCCAAGTCATGTAATGTCAACAGTTGCAAGTACTCCCACCACAAGATGCTGCACTACGAAAAGAAGTCGGTAGACACAGAAGCAAAAGAAAATCAAGGGGCAACAGAGGTCATCAACTCAACGTGGACCGTCAAGAAGCAATCGTATTTAAAAATCCTACCGATCCAGGTTAAAGGACCAAAAGGAGCTGTCAACACCTTCGCGTTGATGGACGACGGCTCAACAGTTACGCTCGTCGACGATAGCATAGTAACAAGCGTCGGAGCAACGGGCCCCATAGACCCACTGAAGATAGAAACCATCAACGACAAGAAAGTATCGGAGTCAGCATCAAGGAGAGTCACTATCAAACTAAAGGGGCTCAACGATCATAAAGAGCAAATACAAGCACGCACAGTTAAGAACCTGCAAGTCTCATCTCAACGGGTCCCACAGGGACTAGTGGAGGAGTGTCAACACCTCTCTGATATCCAAGGACATCTCACATATGCAAACGCAAAGCCACGAGTGCTGATCGGTCAAGATAACTGGCATCTTCTGCTGACATCAGAAGTAAGAAGAGGAGACAAGAACCACCCAGTGGCATCTCTCACGCTAGGTTGGGTACTCCACGGAAGCCAGACACGAAGCTTCGGACGGAACATCGATTTCGTGTCACACATCGCAGAGGATCCAGACGAGAATCTAGAGGACCTTGTGAAGCGATACTTCGAGATGGACGCACTCTGCATAAAACCCAAGAGACCGAAGACTGATCCAGAAGAACAAGCACTTCGTATCTTGGAAAAGACCACAACAAAGATAGAAGAAGGAAGATTCCAGACCGCTCTTCTCTGGCGCAAAGACGATGTCAAGTTACCAGACAACTACGAAAACTCGCTGAAGAGGCTCTTCAATATAGAAAAGAAGATAGATCGTGATCCTACTTTAAAGAAGAAATACGTGGAACAAATGGACGCTCTCGTCGCAAAGGGCTACGCCGAACCCGCCCCAAAACAGAAGACAGCTGACAAGACTTGGTACCTACCTCACTTTGCAGTAGTCAACCCAATGAAACCGGAGAAATTGCGGGTGGTACACGATGCCGCAGCCAAGACCAAAGGGGTGGCACTTAATGACATGCTACTCAAAGGGCCTGACCTACTACAATCGCTACCGGGTGTCGTCATGCGCTTCCGACAACACATGATCGCGGTTACGGCGGACATCAAGGAGATGTTCATGCAATGACTTGCATGAACATCTCCTTGATGTCCGCCGTAACCGCGTAACTTGACCGTTGCGAGAACAAGACAGGGACGCACTGCGTTACCTGTGGCGTAGGGATCGACGAGACAACCAACCCCCGGAAGAATACAGAATGACATGATGTTCTCTTTTGGAGAACTGTAACAGCAGTAGGCGAGGCCCACCTATCCCTCATTATGGCGAAAGCAAAGGTGGCACCGTTAAAATTGACGTCCATCCCAAGATTGGAACTACAGGCTGCAGTCATGGGCACCAGACTCGCAGAAACAGTAGTCGAAGAACACGAGAGGAAACCTGACCGCAAAGTATTCTGGACGGACAGCAAGACAGTACTAACCTGGATAAGGACAGGGTCACGTTCATATAAGCCCTACGTGGCTCATCGTCTAGCAGCAATAGAAGAAAGTTCCAAAGAAAAGACTGGCGCTGGGTGCTGACAAAGCTAAACGTGGCGGACGATGCCACACGAGACGTGCCAGCAGCATTTAATAAAGACCATCGATGGTTCAAAGGACCTGACTTCTTATATCTAACAGAAGACTTCTGGCCGACGGAAACCGCAAGAGCAACAGCGGAAGAACCTTCCGACGAAGAAAGAACACATCACGTGAGCAATAAAGGAAGATTGAAGCTTGCAGAAGGTCTACCTGATCCAGCGAAGTTCTCCAACTGGGACCGACTCCGATACTCAACCGCACGTGTTCTACAGTTCATTCAACTCTGCAGAAACACCAAACAGAGAGTCAACTACAAACGAACAAAGAAGAATAAAGAGGCTGATCCCACTTGGAAAAAGAACAAAGCTACCGTAAAATATCAGGCGCACACGACAACAAAAAAGCGGTCACCAGAAGACATAAAGCCACTAATGGTCTCAGCCGAGCTTCTTAAAACAGCTGAAGAACTACTGATGCGATCCTCTCTAGAAGAATCCTTTACGGAAGAAATAGACAGCCTAAACAGCGGGAAGCCGATCAACAAAGAGAGCCGCCTTCGCCAGCTCAGCGTCGAGTCCATAAACGGCACACTACGACTTAGAAGTCGTATTCGAGCCGTCTGCGACATGGAAGAAAAATTCAAGAACCCGATGATAATCGACGGTGATCATCATACAGTCAAGCTCTGGGTACAGGCTATACATCGGCAACTCCATCATGCCGGTGTAGAGGCCACAGTCAACGAGTGCCGGCAGCAGTATTGGGTATTGAGACTGCGCCCTACCGTACGCACAATACTACGAAGATGCCTATTCTGCAGAATGAAGACGCAAGTACCGCCGCATCCGAGAACAGGTGACCTGCCAACATGTCGCTTAGCTCACCACAAGCGCCCCTTCACCTACACCGGGGTGGACTATTTCGGACCCCTTTCGGTGACCGTCGGACGAACTCGACAAAAGAGATATGTGGCCATTTTTACATGTCTCACTAAGTGACACTTGTAAAAGACTGGAAGTCGCCGGCTCACTCAGCGCTGACTCCGCGGTAATGGCCATAAGACAAATGATCGCGCATCGAGGCTGCCCGACAGAAATATGGTCAGACAACGGCACCAACCTGAAGGCAGCCGATAAGGAACTACGACAGGCGGTCGACGCAGCGACCGCAGAAGAAGCAGCGAAGAGGACTATCTCCTGGCGCTACATCCCGCCTGGAGCTCCATTTATGGGCGGAGCCTGGGAGCGAATGGTTCGCTCCGTCAAGACCGCTCTCATCGCGACGTTGCACGAACGTCATCCGACAGAGGAAGTCCTCACGACACTACTAGTAGAAGTAGAATACACAGTCAACAGCCGCCCGCTGACTCACGTCTCAGTCAGTCCAGAGGATCCTGAAGCTCTCACTCCTAACCACTTCTTGTTGGGAGGACCGGGACGAGTACCACAGCCAGGCACTTTCACCGAACGAGACGCCCTCTTACGGTCAAGTTGGCGAGCTGCGCAGAGGCTAGCCGACATCTTCTGGGTACGCTGGGTGAAGGAGTACCTCCCTGAGCTCCAACACCGGCGGGAGCCCCACGGACGAGGCCAAGCAGTACGCGTCGACGACCTAGTACAGATCGTCGATTCCAACCTACCCCGCAACGTGTGGATACGAGGAAGAGTCATCGCTACATATCCGGGTCCTGACAACATCGTGCGGACAGTGGACGTGCTGACCAAGGGAGGTGTCCTACGCCGGCCAATAAGGAAGCTGGTGATCCTGCCTCTATCTACGGACGTCGAGCCCGCACCGGAAGCTGATGCGACGCGGTCGCACGGCGGGAGTGATGTGCGGGACAAGTGAAAATAAATAGACTAATACGTAAATAAGACGAACATTTTTATGTTAATGGAATAAATATTATAGTTTAGAGTTTGTACTTAAATAGGATATAAGCGTTTATGTTGTGTTAATAAAGATTATAGTTTAAAGTTACACATAAAATAGGATATAAGCGTTTTATATTAAGAAAATAATAGTGTAGAGCTTATATTTATGTAATAGAATTAGTTGATCACTTTGTATAATATATAACTACGAGTAGTTTAAGGTAAACAATGTAACTCAGCTCTGTCGCGCCTCGCGCTGATTGGTCGACGCTGTTGTACGGTACGTACACCGTACCGATCGACCCGGCCGAGGTAGTATAAAAGAGGGGCGATTTTCGTCGTTCGACACAGTCGGCGGCCAGCTCTCTCAAGGAAAACACCGAATATAGAAGAAAGACAAAAGTCTCAGTGGTTTTATTCTCCACCAACCCAGCACACAAATGTGCTTGTAGGGCACACATAGAAAACAATTAAATAATGGTGGCGGTATGTGGCTTAAAACATTAATCGCCGCCATCTTCGCCAAACGTCATGTGGTGTATGGAGTGTAGAAAGAAGTAAGGAGTGCAGACTGTGTATTAAAAAGTGTCCATAGAAAACCGTTAAATAAGGGTGGCGCCACTATAGCTACGGGGTAAATTTTAAAGAACGCGCCGAAAAATATTAGTGGTATAGACGACTTATTCGAGGTTATATTTACTAAATAAAATTATTTTAGATTTTAGAGCCACTGAGAAGTTTAGCAGCACACTTAAGCCGTCGACAACTGCTAAGTTCAGTTCATCCCAGTAGCTACTCCAGCGCTGTTGTGGAGAGTTTTTGAACTGTTATTTACTACTTACAGATGACCACTTTTTCAACTATTCTACTATGGGAGTTGGTACTCCTTACTTCTACACTCCATATTGTTATTAAACAAATACTCCTTAATAATAATGTTTTTAATACAAATTTGATATGAGAATAAAAAATTAGCAGTTGTTTTTGAATTTAGTTTCTGCACTTTTAACTTTTAAAGCTTATATCGAAGAGTCTGTGTGATCTATGAATATTGATTAAATGCAATTGATTTACTAACTGTAATCAATCAACAATTATATATTTTCAGGTGATTTCAAACACTGAAGTGTGGGACTTACGGACCTTCCACCTGCTCAGGACAGTGCCGACCCTGGATAAATCAGAGGTGTGTATATATATATTATCTTTGTTTTTAGACGACAGGTGCGACAATCGTACAAATGATTTGGCATTCTAGTGGTCAAATTATCTGTTCTAATACCTAAAGACGCCAACATTCGGCTCAACGCTTTAATTATTGGTTTCGAGTTATAAAGTAATGCCAGTAAAACTAAAACTTTAGTAAGTACCCTTAAAAAATATACATTTATTTTTAAGGGTACTTTCTAAAGAATTAATACATGGAAACAAAGATTCCCATCCAGCCCCAATGAAATTGAAAGTTCCAATTGTAAAGTGAACCACATACTCGGTAGTGAAGGAAAATATCGTGAGGAAATCTGCATGTTGCATGGAAAAATAATTAAAAAACACTTGGAGGAAATGTGGAGTCTACTAACACCGAATGGGATAGTGCGGTAGACTATTGCTACGAGCTTGAAGTTCGTGACAATAAAAATTGCCGATAGAATTACCTAAATTAACACTTTAATTCACTTTACACTAATTACAGTTAAAAACACTAATAATTAAAGAAAAGATGAAAACCCGGTACGACCGCAAAATGAACAACAAAGGGTTCGACAAAGATTCACTAGTGTGATTGCACGATCCAGCCCGCAGCAAAGGGAAATCTCCTAAGCTTCAAGCTAAATGGGACGGCCCGTACCGGATTGTGACCAGGATCAACGATGTAACCTACCGATACAGAAAGGCGCAAGAGGGACTCCTAAGATCGTCCATGTGGACCGCCTGGCGCGTTATTATGGGGCCGAAAATGCTCGGGACGAGCATGTCTTAGGAGGGGGCAGTGTTGCGCGAATAAGACGATGGTACTAGCGCCATCTGGTGTCGGGTAACAGAGCGAGGAGAGCTTTCCAGAAAATACGTGACTCTTCTTTCAACCAACAGCGCCATCTAGTATCGAACAGAAGAATTAAGCTTTCTGGAAGCCGCACACTCGAATTTTCTGCGCTTGGTCGGTCGATTCTAGTAAATACGCGAGCCAATATTCCGGAATATTCAAGTAAATACGCGCGCCAACAGACCAAGCGCACAAAATTGGAGTTTGCGGCCTCCAGAAAGCTTAGTTCTTTTGTTCGATACTAGATAGCGCTGTTGGTTGAAAGAAGAGTCATGTATTTTCTGGAAAGCTCTCCTCGCTCTGTTACCCGACACCAGATGGCGCTAGTGCCATCCTATTATTCGCGCAACACTATGTATATATAGATAGTGGAGTGGCGGTTTACCGTATAGTGGTGGTGTGAAAATATTCACTCAGTGAGGGTCGTAAGAGGAGATAGGGGGAAGCAAATCAGGAGATGGGCAGCAGCGTCTTTTTTATATAGAATTAAGGTGACAAGCGAGCACATAGTCCATCTATCTACATTTAACCTCGAATAAGAATCAAAATGCGTTATCACCCCTGAGGACTAAGATGGAATGCCTCGTTTCCAGTAAAAAGGTTCTCCGGTTCTCTACACTCATCATTCGAAACACAGTAGCATCAAGCTGCTATTTCACGCTGGTATTCTGTGAGAGCGTGGTACTTCCCCGGCCGAGCCGACCCATTCGTGCTACAATTATAATATAGCTGCAGCGTGGCTCTACCACGTATAACATCTTCCTAATAACGTCTAAAAATAAAAAGAAACTACGCTTGCCAACCCAATTTTAAAGCGTGGCAACTATGGCAAATATCCCCACTATAAAGCAACTCCTCTATAAGTTCATTGGATAGCAATTATTTCATCCTCACCGCTTGTTTTATATGGTTTAGAAATGAAATGAAATGATTTTTATTCATCATCGATTATTATAAAATACTTATTGAAAGTCATTTTTTATTTATTACTGGTTCGCAAAAATACCTCTGTCCTGGGAAGAACCAGCAAGAAACCAAGCGGATTTTTGTTAAAGATATTTAAATTTACAATAAATTCATTTAGTTACAATTTTTGAATGATTTTTTATAGAACCAGCATGGTGGCGATGACCTCATTCCCAGGGGTTACTTTCATTTATGTATTCATTTATTTATTTATAGATATATAGATAGTATTTATTTACGTAGAGGGGACAACAGCCCATTGCACTGAATAACTTCGAGATTTGGCAACATAATTAGGTGAAATTTGGAGCGCTTTGCATATGAAATTAGCGGGAAGTTCCAGGGATGGCCTGCAGGGTCAACCAATTTTTTTTAAATATCCCTTTGGGATTCTTGCTGGTTCATCTAAGGTCAAAGGTATTTTAAACCGATTGTGAATTAAACATAAGGGTGACCTTTAATAAGTATTATCTGTATTCTATATTGATTTAAAAATAGAACTATTTCTAATATTTTCTAATTTAATTTTTTTCTTACACGGCCAGTACATGGCAATACTTTACGTCAGTGTGTATTACTGTGCATAATTAAATCGCAGATCTGTTTGTTGGTCACGAAAATGTGATTCGCGTTTCAGGTGATCTTCAACCCGACCTGCACGGCTCTGTACGCAATCTGTTCGGATCAGGACTCGGAGGAGCGCAGTCAATTCGACACGAGCTTTAAGACCCTTGACCCATACGATTATTCCAGTATAGGTGAGTGAGTGATATTAAACTAGTGATTTTTTTAAATAGAATATGAATGACAACACAGTCACACACAGTCCACATGATGGTGAGTGAAAAAAATTGGTTGCCTGTAAAGTCGGTATACGGGCGAAAGTTTTACGTGACAACGACTTTGAGTGGTAAAATAATTTTAATGTGAATATTCATTCGTATAGTAGGAAGAAGGATGAAATAACACTTTTTATGTCTGTCTCTCTCGCTCTTAGGCGGGCTAACCATGCCCGAGTGGAAGGGACGCGTGCCTCTCACTCTTCACGCAGTTTCTTGAAGTGTCACCCGGCAAACCAATTTATAAGACGTTGTCACGTCAAAAGGGTCTTTGATTCTCTACATTTACTATACAAAACGCAGCAGCCTTGAGCTGCTATTTTACGCTGATATTCTGTGAGAGCGTGCGTACTTGGGTTGAGCCGACCCATTCGTGCTACAACCATAATGACTCTACCATTTATATACGGTGTAGAGTCATATTGCAGCTATATTACGGTTGTATCACGAATGGGTCGGCTCGGCAGGGAAAAGGCCACTCATGGAATACCAGCGTGAAGTATCAACTCAATGCTACACAGTGAGTGAGTCCACCAGTGACTTTATTCCTCTTTTTTCTCTTTCCATCTTTTTCGCAGAGGTGACAACGCATCTACATTTTGTTTCGTGGGTAGATATAGATATATATGGGCCTGCAGCGTGGGCGTGGCTCTGTTACGTACAAAATACAGTTTGTTGCCAGTTATAAATCGAGACTACGGTCTATGCTGTTTCCGATCGTATTAAATAAGCTATCATCTCCATCAGCGCCGTGGCTTAAATTCCAAACATATTGGTGCTCCCTCGCGTTCACTATGAAAGTACGCCTCCGACAGATGGCGGTGTAATCATTGTGTGGGAGGTTTTGGTGGGAACTTGTCAGTTGACGTACTTCAAGAAAAGAGCCTACTCCTTTTTAAAAGGCCGGCGACGCACCTGCAACTCCCCTGGTGTTGCGGTGGTTCATGGGCGGCGGTAGTCACTTAACATCAGGTGAACCGTATGCTCGTTTGCCCGCTCTTCTATAAAAAAATTATGAGTTAGTTTCTGCGCATGGGAACTTAGTAGAAAGACAAATCAAGTACTCCGATGTTGACACCAACCTTAAGTTTTATATCCGCTTAGGTGGAAGTCTTCTGCTGAATATAAGCCTTCTCCATAGATTAGATAGATGTTGCCATTGTTACTTTCCTATTTCAGTTTTCTTCTGTCGCCATCCAAACCCGCTGGGCGATAGGGGGCGGTAAATATTCTTACACCGCCACTGCACGGTTAAGGTGATATGTCGAAAATTTGCTGGTTTTTCTATTTCACTTTTTTTTAAAGTTTTATTGATTACGAACCAAATATTTGGTATATGATTTTTGATTATATGTCCTTGGATTGCATAAAAGAAAAACACGATAACATGTAATTTTATCAATAGAAAAAAATTGGAAAGTAGGCTGTGATTAGTTACATTTCTCCATGGCACCATAATATTCTTACGAATAAGTTCATGAAAATATTTTAAGGCATAGTGATTACTCATATATATGTTCTCATAAACCATAACAGTTTTGTCAAAACTATTATGGATGTTGTTTAGCGCTTACTTTAATTTTTTCCCGAGCGTGTGCACGATATAGCTATCTCATAATTTGCGTATTATGAATTCATTGCATCACTTTCATTTTGACACTCCCTCAGTCGTCAGTGAGCTTCACCGACAAAGGCATAAGCCACGCCCCCAAAACTACGATTCATTTTCAAAATATCCTCTTAAACAAATTTATATGATAAAGTATGATTTTATTTTAACTTGACACTGGCCAAAGTACAGTAATACTAGTATATTACCAAAAAAAAAACATTGTGTGACCTACTTATCTAAATTCAATGCACCACCAAAGAGCAATAATGTTAATAATATCGAATGTCGATCCGGCAGCAACGATCGACGTGAAGCGCAACATCTACTCGCTGAGCGTGTCGCGGCACGGCACGCAGATCTCGCTGGTGGAGAACATGGGCGACTTCGAGCAGGTGCAGGAGTCCTGGGTCAAGCTGTACGACGTTGGCCGCCGCCGCGACCACGATGATGACGCGGTCAGTGCGTGTGTGTGTGTGTGTGTGTGTACGTGCGTGTGGGGCGTACGTGCCTGTGTGCGTACTGTTATACAGAACCAAGGATAGAGTTTATTTAAAAATCTATTTATGACACAACACGTTATATTATAGTGAAATTAACTATTGAGATATAGGAAACTTAAGATATAGGAATAATTAAGAATTAGAATAACGATATTGTAACAACCCGAGACGGTTGGATGAGCCTAGGACTTGAACGAGACTAACCCTAGACTGGTTGTTTATCGGGAGATCGGTTGTATAGCATTTACATTGCAGTATGAAAAAACGCGTTAACCTAGGTCCTAAGATCGATAGTGGTTAGCACGTTTATTGTGTACGTGCGTATGTACGTATATTTACATGCGTTTGTGTGTAAGGGTGTAAGTTAACCAACTTGTGTGTACGAATTTATATTTGTCATAGATTCGCCAACCCTTTCGCGTCTTGTGATAGTGGGTTTTTCTATTCCTAATTAACCAAATTATAACAATCATTTTTAATCTTATATTTGAAAGATATTGTTCATTACACGGAGCGACCGTTGATTGCTCTATGTGGTTGGTTGTAAGAAATTATTTATAAGAGTTGTTCAGAAACTTTGATAGTATGACTTAGACTTCGGTTCGATTTACGCTTGTGGTGCGACAACAGCGCCGTCACAAATATACAGCCGCTTGATAAGCACAACTTTAAAAAAATACTTTAGCTTAAATCACAGTTACGAATGTTGTCATCAGACATGGATTTAAAGAAGAAACTAATATCTGGAACTACAGTTTAAGACACACATCGAAAAGGCTATCGCCGTACTAATCCGAGTGAATAGATAATTTCTATTAAAACTTGAAGAAACGCCGTCATAAGGTCTAAAATTGCGTAGCGCCAGCGACGATTAAAAGCGCTCAGAAATTGTCAGAATCTTAAAATATTTTTTTTAAATTGTTGATTTAAGTAATCAAAATAATGAACAAGTAAATTAAGAATATTGATGTTATGAATATATTTGAGTGATTCCCAAGCATACAGATTAAGTAATTTCGTTGTAATTTCAACTATAGTGATTTTTAGAGGTGTTTTCGCAAATAATTATGATCGAGTCAAAATTATACAATCGTGTTTTTGAACAATCAAATTCAAGATAAAGACATGAATTTACCTATATCAAAATTCCATTTTCGTTAGTGGTGTCATAGTCCTATACTATTCGATGAAAGGAGGTGCATTTTTTCACGGTGTCGCCTTAAAGAGCTAACAGTTATGAAACTCCTTTGATGTTAGGCGATGCCGCAGCCCGCTTAGATATTTACTATTTACGCCGTCATCGCAAATATACTAGGGGTTTTCACTGAATTGGGAATAAAATAATTTTGAATTTTAGGATACACATTATCATTAATTAACATTATGTACATACTTATAAGTTAAAAACATTTATTGAACAAGATCATTTTTCGTTTCTACAGTTAAAAAATACATCTACATGTGTGGCACTGTCTAATATTTTCGTGACACTTTCTTTTTTTACATGTTTGCAATTTTCGATTGTTGAACTTAGTTATGTAATGTGTTCGCATTCGGATGAACAATTGTATCAAAAAAAAGATGGAATCATAAGCATAGCCGTCATTTTAATTCAAATTGATTTCATCATCATCATTACAGTCCTTCACAAGTCCACTGCTGAACATAGGCCTCCCCCAAGTGACGCCACAAAGCACGATCCTTGAGCTACCTGCATTCATCGACTTCTTGCATGTCTTACCAGGTCGTCACTGCATCTAGTGGGCGGTCGCTCTACACTACGCCTATCGGTACGAGGCTGCCACTCGAGAACCTTTTCCCCATCGGTTGTCGTTTCTGCGAGCTATATGGCCGGCCCATTGCCACTTCAGCTTACTAATCCGTTGGGCTATGTCGGTCACTCCGATTCTACTGCGGATATCCTCATTTCTAAGTTTATCACGCAGAGAAACTCCGAGCATAGCCCTCTCCATAGCTCGCTGAGCGACCTTGAGCGTCCTCATACGGCCAGCAGTGAAGGACCACGTCTCAGATCCGTAAGTCATCACTGGCAACACGCACTGGTTGTACAATCTAGTTTTCAGATTTTGAGGTACACCTGACTGTGTCGTAATATCCGAATGCTGTCCAGCCGAGTTGAATCCGTCGATTGACCTCTCGGTCGAAGTTGGACTTACCTAGTTGGACTATTTGTCCTAGGTAAACGTACTCGTCAACAACTTCGAGCATAGTGCTCCCAACAACTACCTACCATTAAACATTAAACATGATCTTTATTTTGTCCATGTTCATCTTAAGACCTATCCATTCGGAGATACTATTGAGGTCATTGAGCATAGCGGTTAGATCCTCCAGCGATTCTGCTATAAGGACTATATCGTCGGCAAATCGACGGTGAATGATGTACTCGCCATTAATATTAAATTTACTTAGTAACTTGTATTACTGTAACAGTAATTCACCATTGTAGATATTATATTTTTCCAAAACGGCACTTAAATTTAGTTCAGTACTATAAAACACGCTTGCGACCACTGCATGTATTGTACAATAGATTTTCCTGGTTTTATCCACTATGAAGTTATAGGGGATGCAAAATGATCTGAATTGCTTCGAGAAAAGTACGGTACGGCCGTGCCGCTTTTTTGATCAGATCTTACAAAATGTTCATTGCTTTAGTGGTCGAACTTGATGCCACTGACTTGATTTAAATAGTGTCTTCATAAATATGTCATCATTGCAGGAGGAGGATGAAGAAGAGGAGATGGCTGGTGGATCTGAAAACGACGATGGATCCGACTCCGGCTCGGACAACGACGACGACTGTAAGTATAATGTTTATATCAGTTCTAAATTAAACAAATGAGTGGCTCAATAAGTATTACCTACAATCTCTATTGAATAAAAACGTTTCTGTTTGGTGGGTTTGGGTGATTCAGAAAACGAAATTCCACGAAAAACCTTTGGAAACTATTTCCCTCGTGAAATTTCATAAGAAAATTGAAAAAAATTTCGAGGGGAGTGAAAACTAAGTTAGAGAAAATATTGATGATAAAACTACATGGTGAAAAATAAAATGAAAAAAAAATATTACGGAGATTAAAAAATCTGTGCAATTAGGATGTTGTTCCGAGTACTATTTGGTAGATACGATAGCAGCGATGGGCAACCTGTTCGAATCCCGCACGAAATAAGTATTAGCATAGCCTTCAAATAATAGTTTTGAGGTATGTTGTTTTGACACACCAAATGCAACCCGAGACAGTAATATCTGGGTAAATTGAAGTCAGTTACAGTGTTACTAATATCATGTTATATTTTAATTAGGTAATTGGGTATTTGACAATTTAGTCAATTAAAATATTTTTACAAGATGTCAAAAAAACTTTTATGTTCAATTTAACATGACAGTACGAAAAACAGCAAAGGACAATGTCAAAATCGCCCTGTGGAATAAAAACATCGGACATACACGATAATTAATTATGTATTTTATTATATTTGTTGCAAATACTTTTATAACACTGACTAGTTGCATGCCAAAATGAACATTAAAAAAGTATTCTATTCGACTTAAAACATTAATCGCCGCCATCTTCGCCAAACGTCATGTGGTGTATGGAGTGTAGAAAGAAGTAAGGAGTGCAGACTGTGTATTAAAAAGTGTCCATAGAAAACCGTTAAATAAGGGTGGCGCCACTATAGCTACGGGGTAAATTTTAAAGAACGCACCGAAATAAATTTGTGGGATAGACGACTTTTTCGAGGTTATATTTACTAAATAAAATTATTTTAGATTTTAGAGCTACTGAGCAGTTTAGCAGCACACTTCGAACCGTCGACAACTGCTGTTCATTTCATCCCAGTAGCTACTCCAGCGCTGTTGTTGAGAGTTTTTGAACTGTTATTTACTGCTTACAGATGGACACTTTTTCAACTATTCTACTATGTGAGTTGGTACTCCTTGTTTCTACACTCCATAATGTGGTGTTTAAAAATTACTAGGGATGCCCAATCGATTATAATGGATCTTTTGAGTTTTTAATGAACAGTTGCATATTTTTTAATGTATGAGCGCTGAGCAATGTCCTTTATACTTTAATGTCAAGTACCTAAATTTATTGTATACTCAGCGATCCGCTCCGGCTTCATGTGGATGGGATATTATATTGTGGCGTCATTTAGATTTAACATAATTATCAAAGAAAAGTAGAAAAAATGTAGCCTACATCACATTGATAATGCTGAAGAAACAGTGTTGGTGATAACACACAGCCTTGTGGACCAAGACCAACACCAGCGTTAATAGACTTGTAATCGAAGTATGCACCGTCTACTACGACCTTGATGCTCCGATCAGCAAGGAAACTGGTGATCCAATTGCACGATTTGTCGGGAAGCCCATAGGAAGGAATTCTCGAAAGCAGTGCTTCGTGCCAAACCATACATTACAGACAGATATTTTAATATTATACCGTTATTTGTATGTGATAGAAGTACACTGTTAATGGCTATCAGTTTCTAACTTCCCGCAAAGAAAATTGAAAATTTTCAAAAATCAGGAAGATATTGTTTTTATATTGATTTTTTTTGGTCACGTAGAAAGAATGAATGAGGAAAGAGTGACAAAGCAAATTTATATGGCAGATGTGAATGGCCGAGTCGGAAAGGGACGCCCTAGAAAAAAGTTTATCGACCAAATTGGCGATATTTTGAAAATGGGCCACGTTAGAAGTCCCTTAACCGACGAGCATGTATGCGTAGATATATGGATGTAAAGGAGGCGAAAGAGGTATGTCAGGATCGTGCCAAATGGAAGTCCGTAGTCTCTGCCTACCCCTCTGGGTGACAGGCGTGAGTGTTTATGTATTTATGTATGTATATTGTTTTTATCGGGAAGATACCATTTTTCGAAATTTGAGTTTTCATAAAATCTTGACGTTTTGAGGTCACAGGAAGTGACCCTGACAATTTTTCGATGGTGTCTGTATGTATATGTGTGTATGTGTAGATGGATGTATGTAAACCTCATAACTTTTAGAAGTTTTGACCTTTTGAAACGAACTAAGCGGATTTCCAAAATGTTTCATCAAACTGAGATTTCCTATGAATTTTAACTAATTCACACCGGTATATTTTTAAAAAATCTCAAAAATAAAAATTTTGGAAAACAATTTTTTTGGAATAACTTTTTAACGGCTTTACCGATCGATTCCAAAAACTAATCAGCTTTTAACCTTGTAAAATCACGTCGATTGATTTTTTTGTTTATTATTCCGATATTTCATATTCAACGTCATAATTTGGTGAAATTTGGAGCGCTTTGCATTTGAAATTAGCGGGAAGTTTCAGAGATGCCCTGCAGGGTGAACCAATTTTTTGAATATCGTTCCCGTGAGCAACAAGTAATGTTTCGTTCTGTTCCAGTGGCTACGAGCTTGCTGCGCAACGCGGTGATGGGGCTGGCAGAGGGCGCCAGTTCCGGCGACGATTCGGCCGACGACGCGGAGGAAGTGCGCCCGCGAAGAGCTGTGCGTACGCGCAGACGGGTGCGTCCAGCATTTCAGTTCCATTGTTCTTTCTAACCAAGCTACCATTTTTTTCTTATAGGATCGGGTTACAAACGAGCACACAGTGCACCTGATGGTAAGTGGTTGCTGTGGTCCATAGACATCTACATCTATCCTCGATTACGAATCAAAATGCAGATGCGTTGTCACCCGTGAGGACTGATGGAATGCCTCGTTTCCAGTAAAAAGGGTATCCGGTTCTCTACACTCACCATATGAAACACAGCAGTATTAAGCTACCATTTTACGATGGTATTCTGAGAGCTTCGTCCTTCCCCGATCGAGCCGACCCGTTCGTGCTACAACTATACTACTAATATAACTGCAGCATGGCTCTACCACGTTAAAAAATTTAATATAATATTTACCAAAGATTTACTAATTCCGCTCAGTTCTGCTTAACAATGCTTTTCACCTGGTGTATTCTTGCAAACATCTGTGCCTAGCAGTGAATATTTAAATAAAACACACACACGTACACAGTGTGACAACTGCATCTGCATTTCGAATTCTTTATTGAGAATAGATGATGTCTATGGGTTACAGCATTGACTGGGTGGACTGTGTGCCCATTTCTCACCCTAATTATATTTAAAAAAAAACTTGCTTAACTTACCGATAGTTCTTTATGCTAATTAAGGGCAAAAAAGAGCCCAAGATACCTGTAGTTTCGCCGTTTCTTCTCTCTTTTTTGTATAAGCAAATGCTGTGGCTTATAGATATCTACAGTTATTCTAGTTTTAAAAATCGTAATGTTAGAGTTAAGAAAAGAACTCCTGAGGTCCAATTGAAAGTGCCTTGTAACCAGTATAAAGTGTCAATAAGGCTTAAACCGTATCTTTTTGTTATTTAATATAAATAGGAATGTTTATTTTCAGGCACAAGCTGCGGAGAATAACAGCAGCGACAGTGACGGCGACCTCGACATAATAGAGTTCGACATCGAATAGCTGCTAATAAATACGTTGAGAGTTTGCGTGGCTTGCTTATTTAACTTTCCTTCCTGATCTTCCACATCTGATCACTAAAAGTACACTTTTTTAACAAAAGAATTATTTGTTTTCCCAAAAAAGTAAACAAACATTCTGTCATTTAGCACAATATCCAATACTAGTAATTACAAAATTCAAACCTGAGTACTTATGGTTCGGGTATTTATAAAGAACTAGTGACCTCTGACTACTACTTCCAACTTCACAAACAAGTGTATGTGTGTGAGAGGGACAAAAAGGGAGAGATAAAGCGTATATGTGTGTATGTTATTTATATAGCACAGTGCCCTACGTGTCGCTGCAAGTCTCGCATTGGTCTATCTATGTGCATACATGCGCAAGTACTAAAAGTATGTCTTACTTAATAAGGTCAAATATTACTTCTGTCTTAATACCAATTATGATAAATTTGTCGTTATGTACTGAGATGTCAAATAAGAAAGAATGTTCTGACATCTATACCTACCGCTTCACTTAAAGTGCATTAAAATAGTAACTCTAATGTCTATCCACTTACCATTGAATGACCACACACCACCACAACTTCGTTGACAGCTTTTGATTACTATGAGTATATAATAATAATAAATATTTACTTGCATAAAACATGGTACATTTTTAGGTCTTATAGTGTGTACATGCATGTTTTATAGCTTTATCGGTATGCAAATATTATTTCAATGTGCAATTTAATAATTCGAATTAGAAAAATACAAAATTACAATATTATTTCATCTTAATTTGAATAAAACAGTAAAAGAAAGAAAAAATATACAGGCATGGCCATATCATAATGCGTAATGTCAATCTTACAAACTCTAAATCATTTGTCAATTTAAAATTTTATACATCAACAACAATTCGCTTGAGGTGACCATCACGGCAGAATTTGATAAATTCATTGGTCATAACAACAATTTTCAATCAGAATCCCGAAAATAATTTTTTTAAAAAGTTTAAATTTCAAGTTTTGAATATGATTCGGAAGTAAATTAAATAGTCAAACGCACATGATATAACTATTTCTAGCAGAACAAGTTGTGGCTGTCTGGGACACAGATAACTTCCATGGGTACCTTCTTGTACCGCAACAATCATTATGTTGGTTTGTGAAGAGGTTAGCATGTTTTTTTGGTCAAAGTTAAAATTTCATATATATATAGGGAAGGTAATGTAAGAATATTTAGCTTTTTAAACAGTGGTCTACATGATTCTATTTGACCAACACTGCATATAGATCTTATACATCTTTCCCCACAGAATCAGCCCATACTTCAGTATAGAACCAACATATCCATGGTAAGCCATCAGAGCTGTCTTAAGGTTGGCTAACTTTGACAGACGATTCAGAGCAAACACAAACCTGTTAATCCTCTGGCATACGGTTTCTACGTGATTCTGCCATGTGAGTTCGAAATTAATCACAATACTGAGAAAGGTCACTGATGCGGTCATGGCAATGGGATCGTTACCATGGTGGTGCTGAGGTTTACCATTTTTATTGTAAAATTGAATATATTTTGTTTTACTAATATTAATTTTCAAATCATTATGTTTTAGCCAATTCGTTATATTTCTTGTTTCATTATTTATTTCATCATTATAGTCAGTGTTAGGTTTCTTATGTATAGTTATAGAAATATCGTCAGCATAGAGTGTAACAGGACATTGCATATATTTTGGAAGGTCATTGATGTAAATGATGAAGAGTAAATATTACAATTCATTCCTTAGCTATTAATTATCTAGAAATATTATTCTATTCATAAGCTACAGATAGAATACAAATATTGAGTGTATTTGTTAGTATTACATAGTTTGTTAAAATAGATACATTAACCCGTTGTTGGGATATTCTTTTAAATAAATATACATCTGTTATTTATTATATTTTCTCAGTCTTTTATCCCTTTATATTTTCTTATTTATTTTTAGAACTTGTTTTTTTTCTTATTATATTAACTAATTATTTTAAGGAGAATGGGTAGAATCCTTGTACTGAAGTGAGTCTTAAATAAGAAGGTATTAAAAGTTAAAAACATTGAGGAATATGTAGATATAATAAAACATGTATTATAACATGGAATGATTTATTGGGTATGGATCTTGTTCTATACTGCCACATAATTATATTATATTCTTTGATTTTCAATAAAATGACAAAATTTGTAGTTATCAACAAACTAAATATTAATTATTTATTCAAATTACTCATTAGTTAAAATGTTAAGTTGTCGTAAATTAAAAATATAAGCAATATGTTTTAAGAACAATATAAAAATAGTAAATTACACAATAGTAAAAACAGTTTACGAAACTACTAAAACTAAATATAATTATATCGCACTAATATTTTTTTTGATTTTCAATTAAAATTTTTAAACAAAAACAGTTAAAGAAATTTCAAGTTAACAATCATGTTAATAACAGTCAAGTATCGTAGTAGTAAACATTATTTATCTTAGGAAGCCCTTAAATTTTTTGTAAGTGCAAGTTCTGAAATATTTCAAGAATTTCTTTCATTTTATCATAGCGTGTTTTTCCATCGAGCTTTGATATCTCACATGCAACTATTTTTCCAAATAACTCATTACATTGGCTTTCTATTTCGTAATTCCTTACACATGATACATTGTCAGTCATTGTGCCTATATCCTTCATCGGTACAATGATGTCATCAAGAGTTGCAAATTTATCATGATCAGGCCAATTTTGGGACAAGGGAATATTGTCAGGCCATTTTTGAGACACACCTAAAGCTTCTTGGAATGACATTTCATTTGGGTCATCATTGCGAGATTCTGGTATTTCATCTTGTGATACATCTAAGCCACGTTGAGAATCATATAGAGAAACAGTTTTCTTAGGAGTGACTTCCGGCTTTGAAAACACATCTTGTGATATAAATTTTACATCTTTGGATGAAACATTGTAAGTAAAATTCAAATTTCCATTAGACTCAATTGGTTTCAAGTTTTTAACGGGTGTATGCATTTCTGTAATATGATTTGATTTCACTCATTAAAAATATTCAAACAAGTTGGTATGAACTAGGCACAAACTGCATAATATGTACATTGTGCAAGAGCATGTGACATGAAATGCATAAAAATGTAGTGCCCATGAGACAATCAATAAAAAAAGCTTTTAATTTAAATTCCGACTGGCTTTAATCATTATATAAATTCCCCCCGCCCGCGCATTTAATGTTATTCTCATAATTGTATATATTATGAGAATAACATTAAATGCGCGGGCGCGAATATAGCCAGATTATATTTAGGTACAAAAAATGTATCAACAAGAGCTTGTGAATGAAGAAATTACTGCTTATGTAGGATAATAATAAACCAGTACGTTTTTATATTCTAAAAGAATATTTCTGTTTAGAAAAACCATTCTTTCTTTCGAATAGGATAGGATTTAGAAAGGTAAAAAGTAACATAACACAAACTACACAATAGATAAATACAGGAATGGAAAGTTAGCTTTTTACACGATAGTAAAACTGAAAACTAAGTTTTTATATAAAACTTCAAACTTAATAAGAATTAACATAAAATTCAATTTTAAAAGCTCAATAACAGAAAAGAAAATTAATATTTACTAACTTTTATACATTTTCTTTTCTATAAATAAACTGTTCCAAAATATAGCTTTTAGCTTCCAGCTAACAGGGACAACGTCCTAATCACAGAACAATTTGTCTCCAAAGTTGTGTCCATCCGTATATATTACTATACTCTTTGGTTAGGTCCTAATTGTACTCTGAATCTTCCCACACCATAGCGGTCGCATAATCTGAATCTGAATTTGAAAACGAAAACTGTTATTCCGCCGCGAAAGAAAGACTTTGACCACAGAATCACAGAATTGGGATGTTTGATGATCGTCGATGTTAAAAATCAAAACATCGATGTTGCCACATATCAAACATCGCAACATCGATGTCAATGAACCAATAATCGATTAAAAAGGATTTGTGAACAATGCGAACCCACGAAATCATTATCAACTAAATATTTCATCTCCTATTAGAGGGTAAAAAATTTTGAATAATTCAGGATTCCTTAGTGCATCGATCACCTAAAAATATCATAATGGTGTGTCAAACTCACTATCAAGTGTGAACTGTAATGTGGCAGTTGTCACTGCTTTTGCTTTGTTATTGTTTTGGACGGCAGGGACACGTCCAGTGCCCGCAGTCGCCATGTGAGAATCTCCCACTTTATGACGTACGTTCCTTGCCTAGTGCTGGTGACGCACGTCCCACGCACCCCTGAATGCGTTGGTATACTACGACCCTACTAGGACCCCGAGAGAGAGAGAGATAGACGATCAACCGGGAGGAGGCCATTAAAACATTTTTCTTCTAGGTAGCTTCTTGTTCCTAAGGTTTCGGCTTCCTTTTTCCTTATAGTTGTAGCCTCTTCGACGCCTGTGCTGCGACTGCGATTTGAGCCTTTTTTTTTGCGCCCGAAGCAAATATGGGCAACCCTCCGGAAAGCGGGGGAGGGAGGCGGTGAATGCTCATAGCATACCACGCAGCCGGTTGCGTGGTTATGTGGAGACTTTTACCCACTAAACACCGCCTTTTAGGAATTGGCTTAACGATTTGACTAGAGATCTCTAAGCCGTATACGAACGCGACCCTCCTTGGCAGAAAGGAGGGCGCAAGCGGTGAAAAGCCGCTTAGAAGAGTGCCTTACTAAGGTAGATTAAGGGATGTGTTACGTAGGCTCGGCCTGAGCCGCCAGGAGGCAGTTCAGGTCAGCCGAAAGCTTGTTGGGGGGGTCCGAGAGAGAGTTTCTCAGTCTGCGCACACTATAGCGAGTGTGGATAGGGGCTGCATAGGCAGCTGTCTCACGAATGAGATGATTTGGGTGGGACTCTGAGGCTTTGGAAAATCTCTCAGAGAGTGATTTAAGGAACTGCTGAATTGTTGGGAGCTCTAAGTCTCGAAGTAGGTCGGCATTACGGACATAATAGGGCGAGTTAGTGGCCCTACGACAGAATAGATTTTGAACTATTTGAAGTTCATTTATAGCTTTGGGCTTAGCATGTGCGAAAATGGGGGCCGCGTAGGTCATGACAGGTCGTATGCAGACCTTATATAGGGTTCGCTTGTTGCGGAGGGACATTTTACTGTGTCTGCCCAACATGCTGTTGAGCCTACCCATGTAAAAACGTGCGGTGCGAGTAACCTTCTTGATATGGGGCTCGAAAGTGAGCCTTGCATCAAGGGTGACGCCTAGGTATTTGGCTTTAGTTTGCCATGGGACAGGGGTTCCTAACATCCTGATTGGCGGAGTGGTGGTGAGACGACGTCGTTTATATTCGAAGCAAACGGCGGAGCTTTTCTCCGGGTTTACGTCGATACGCCATTTTTGGAACCAAGCTCCTAAGTCGCTTACTGACTTTTGGATCTTGTTCCGAATGTGTGGTAGTGAGTTGCCTTTAGAGTAAAGGGCTGTGTCATCTGCAAAGAGGGCTAGTTTAACACCATTCGACGGGATAGGGATGTCGTTGGTGAATAGTATGTATAGGAGGGGAGCAAGCACAGAGCCATGAGGGACACCGGCTTTTATTTGACGAGTAGAGGATAGCGTGCCTTCGTGTCTAAAGCGAAAGGTACGATCCTTCAGATAGGAGGCTACAAGGCGAACGAGGCGGTCCGGGAGGCCTAAGTCGTACAGTTTGTAGATAAGGCCCTCGTGCCAGACTCTGTCGAATGCCTTGGCAATGTCAAAGAAGACCGCGATGGTTTTTTGACGGCGAGGATAAAAACCGCTGAGGATGTATTCCACTATATGCGGTGAACTTGCTGGGGGCACGAGTGTTTGGCTCGAAACCAGAATTGTTGTGGGATGACAAGAGGGTCGCCGTCTGTGGGAAACAAATGGCGCCTCAAGCGCACGAGAATAACTCGTTCGAAAAGTTTGCCCATGGCCTTGAGGAGGCTGATGGGACGGTGATTGGAGGGGAGGTGGTGAGGTTTGCCTGGCTTGGGAATGCCAATGACAGTTGCCTCTTTCCAAGAGGTGGGAAAGTAACTGAATTCGAAGCAGGCGTTAAAGATAATGGCCAGTAAGGCGATTACCTGCTCCGGGAAGTGTTTGAGGG
The DNA here is from genome assembly GCA_036936625.1 of Parnassius smintheus behrii. NCBI lineage: Eukaryota > Metazoa > Arthropoda > Insecta > Lepidoptera > Papilionidae > Parnassius > Parnassius smintheus. The sequence goes on from JAUPFT010000027.1 coordinate 26,706,497, forward strand.
CTTGGTTGGAGATACCATCCGCACCCGGTGCTTTTTTGGGCTTAAGTCCTTTGATGGTAGATGAAATCTCATCTCTGGACACAGTGATAGGGTCAGAGGCGGTAGGGGGCGAGTTCCTGCGTCGGACCTCGTCCTCCACTAGTTGGATGTGTAAGGGGTCAGTGGGTTGTGAGCTAGGAGAGCATTGAGCGGCGACGCTGTCAGCGAAGCACTCAGCCTTTTCCTTCGTCCTCGAAGGCAATGGAGCCGTCGGGACGAGACAGAGGGGGAGTATGCGTTATAGCGTCTATTCGGAGGGTTCTCGCCATCCGGTAGTACGCTGTGTGGGAGGGAGAGATTTTCTCCATGAGATTGCCCTTTTTGTGGTCTCTGTAATCTTGGAGGCGGTAACGCAGTTTGCATTGAAGGCGGTGGGCCGCGAGTCTATATTCGGGAGTGGGATAGCGTGCAGCTCTACGGAGGGCAGCTTTTTTGGCTTTTAACAGGTTGCTAATATCTAGGGGAAGACTAGTTTTAGCAACCGGGACAACTTTTTCATTCTCTTTAAGAGAGGATGTTATAAGTGAGGTGAGATTTTCGACCACGGTGTCTATTTTCCCCGTACTGTCGAGGGCGTCGGAAGAAAGGGTTATTATTGCTCTAAGGTTAAGGGAGACTTATTTAACTAGAGCAAAATCTAGCACATCAGGAGCGTATTTAACAATGTCGGGATAGTGGGTGGCAGTGAGGGGGCTGTAGACAGTCAGGTCGAGAGACTGAGTGATATTGCGCAGCACCCTGCCACTACTGGTAGTAGTGCGGCAGGTCCATTCAGTATGCTTGGAGTTAAAGTCTCCAAACATAATGACTGAGTCGCCTAACGCAAGGATGGCTTCGAAATCACTCTTAACGGGGAGGGTTCCGCTAGGGATATAGCAAGAGGCTATAATGATTGACTGGTGTCCAGTCATAGCTAATCTAGTGATAGTGGCTTCCATACTGGTAAGCGACGGAGTAGATATGTGGGAGCAATGAAGGGACTTTTTGTAATAGATGGCAGTACCGCCGCCTTTGCGGTCGGGTCTATCGTTACGTAGAAGTGAATAATTTTTAATAGTAAGGCCTTTAGAGACCTTGGGGCTGAGATGGGTCTCCTGTAGGAGGAGGAGATCGGCTTCGCGACCTCGAAGAAATAGCCTAAGCTCTGGGAGGTTATTTCGCAAACCGCGGATATTGAATGAAACAAGCGACAAACCCTTTGGTTTGATACGACCGTGAGATATTGCAGGAGCAGAGGGCTCCGGCATAGTTTAATTACAAAGACCTTAGTAGGTTGATGTGCTCAGTAAGAGCAAGGAGACGGTCCTGAGGGGACTGAGCTGTGCGCAGTTTACGCGCAAGGATAAGGATTTCATCTAAATTGATCCTATTGAGAGTGTTATACACTAGGTTTAGGGATTCCACTACAGAGTCTGTCTGTTTTGTGGGTCGGCGGAGGGCCGCGGGATATTTGATTCCTTTTGGAACCAGGGGTTTATTGGAAGCGGCGCAGGCTGAGAGAGCGGAAGGCTCATAAGGGGCCGAGGAGGGCCCTGAGGTGGCCGATAGGTGCCCTGTGGGGGCCGGTAGATGCCCTGTGTGGGCTGAGGTGAGCCCTGAGGGGGCTGAGGTAGGGGTTGGCTCTGGCTGGGCTTGCGACTTACAAGAGCCGGGAAGGTTCGGTCATTGACCTGGGGTGGAGATTTGCGGCTCGGAGGTGGGCGAGGAGCGCGAGGGCAACATCTACAATTGGCCGGATGGCATGTTTGTCCGCAAAGGACACATGAGGGTGGGGATTCGGCGTTTTTGGGCCGGGGGCACTCTTTCGAGTGTTGGGGTTCTAGGCACTTAACGCACCTGGGTGGAGCTGAGCAGTTGGCTGCCGCGTGCCCATAGAGTTGGCAGCGGTGACACTGCGCTGGGTGACCGCGCCGGTGTGGGGCTTCGACCTTTACGCGCGAAAGGCCGCACACAGTGCGTACCTCGCGGAAGATGGCCTTCGCCTCCGGCACATTGGTGAGAACAAGGAGGGCAAGGTTAAACCGTTGCCCCTGCTGCTGTGCATTTTGTGCACAGCCTCTATGGGGAAGCCCTGAGACTTAAGGTCTTCCAGAATGTCCTCGTTTGCGAGTTCATAGGGAACTCCGCGGAGGACTGCCTTGACTTTCCTTTCTTCGGCGAGGGCGTATGTGTGATAGGACACACGCTCGGCCGTGAATAGGCGGGTTATATTCCGGAAGTCTTCTATAGACGCCGGCACAATTTTGATGGCCTCGCCGATATTGGTGGCTTGGTCATATTTGAAACCCTTATCGTAGAGGGTTTTGGACAACTGAGTAAATTTCGCCCTGTCTCTGAGAAAGACAGGGGGCGGGACTTGGTTTTTAGCCAGTTTGGGAGCGCAGCGGGTTGCTGGCTTGGCGGTAGTGTCTTTCGACTGAGAGGCGGCAGCGTTTGGGGCTGCGGGGGTAGGGGCAACGATGGGAGCTGCGGAGTTAGAGGCAGCGGCGGAGGGAGTGCGGGCGGCGGTGGCGGCCGCCGGGGCGGGGGGAGTGCGGGAAGTCTTATACGTGGTAGAGCCATGCTGCAGTTATTAGTAGTATAGTTGTAGCACGAATGGGTCGGCTCGACAGGGGAAGGGCCACGCTCTCACAGAATACCAGCGTGAAATAGTAGCTTAATGCTGCTGTGTTTCGTGTGGTGAGTGTAGAGAGCCGGAGACCCTTTTTACTGGAAAAGAGGCATTCCATCTTAGTCCTCACGAGTGACAACACATCTGCATTTTGATGTGACTGTGTGCTCGTTTGTCACCCTATCCTATAAAAAAAAAGTCGCGGCGCGTTTTGGGCCGCGCTTTGATTTCACTAGCGTGAATGGGGCTGTGTCGGTTATAGTTCCTTCGGAGTCATTTGAATCCGAGGAGCCGGTGGAACTGAGGGCGGACCTCTTCCGGGAGGAAGAGGTAACGGACGTGGTGTCCGAGTGCTCAATATCGGAGTCGGGGTACGCGGGCGAGTCGGTCTGCGGGGCAGCCGCTTGGGTAGCGAGGAATGCCGCGACGGCGGGTGGGGGGACGCATGCCTTAAGGGCACGGGGGGTACGTTAATCGAGAAGCTATCAAGGTCAACGCCTTGGGTTTTTAAAAATTGGTGGAAAAGAGCCAAAATTTGGTTAGCATCTATGGAAGACATGTTGGGCGGACGGGGGGGGGGGGAGACAATTTGATTCTTATGAAACTAGAGGTCCCTGTTCTGAGAAGAACAGGGCCTTGGGGGCAGATGGGGAGGATTAACGTTCTATTCCAGAAGCTGGGGTCCCTATGTTCTGAAAAGAACAAGGGCTCGCTCTGAGAAGAGCAAGAGACGATCTTCTAAGAACAGTATATACAACAAGTAACAGTATAACAAAAACAATAACAATAACAGAAAAGTTAAAAATAAAACAAAACAAGCAAAGCGCGTTCAAGCCTCCCCGCCGGAGCAAGGGGGCAAGAACGATGTGAAAACAAAGTGACTCACCAACGGCGTCTGCTCGGCCGGTGTTAGCCGGGGGGAGCGGTGCGCGCGGGCGAGCGGTTGCGCTACCGAAGGGTCGGAGCACGAAAGAACTGTATGCACGACCGCTCGGGGGCGGCGCGCAAACGGAACTGTGATTTGAGCCTTTTTTTTTGCGCCCGAAGCAAATATGGGCAACCTCCGGAGCCAGTTTGTCGTCTGATTGCACCGAGATGCAATACAGGTATCGGGCCTCGGGGTTATACCCCATTGCCCGGACGATCCTCATGCCCCATTATTATGGGGCAGTCCTTTACTTCACCTATTATTATAGGTGGCTTTGTTTTTCATAGCCGGAATGTCCGTGTGTGGTAATATTTTTTCCATAGTCGTTTACCCGACTATGGAAAAATTAAGAGGTTGTCTTTTTTATGTGGTGTAGTAGTTTTTCCGTAGTTAACCTACTACGGAAAAAGAGAGGTTGTCCAGTTGAAAGTCAAAGTTGGCCTTTGCGTCACGTCACTTGCGTTTGGTCAAAGCGGCATTGTGGGTTGTTACTCGACTCTCTAATCACATATAGAGAGGAGTTCTCTTGGAAGAGGTCGCCCGTCCGGTGGCCGAGTGTGCAACGGCGCAAAGCCGTTGAGATGTTCGTGTGGCCCGTTGTCAGCACGGTCGAACAAGCCGCGCGCCATCCGGGCCACGAAGTCGGTGATGCTCTCGACTTTTAAGTCGGCTGCTATTACGTCGTTCCGGACGTAACGACCTGCTCCGACAATCGTCCTTAATGTCAGATTCTGCTGGGCCTGCAGTCGCCGCCTCTGGGTTGTGCTCAGGAGCGCGTACCAGGCCGGAGCAGCGTAGGTGGTGATAGTCCGGATATACATCTTGTATATCCGGATCTTTGTCTTCAATGGTAGTTAGGATGCCAGGACCGGACGGAGCATCGCCCGCGCACATCTGGCTTTGCGGACGACGAAGTCGACGTGCGCAGTCATGCGCAGCGCCCGGTCGATCCGGCACCCAAGGTAAGTCACGGCCTTCTCATACGCTATCTCCTGGCCGTTGAGAGTCAATGGTGGTGGTAAGTTCCTAAGGCGACGAGTGAGCAGAGCGGTTGTCTTACCAACGTTGACAACCATCCTCCACTCATTTAGCCATGGTGGCAGCAGGTCCAGCAGACGCTGCATTTTGGCAGTGGCTATATGGGCTCTTCTGGACGAGGTGAAATAGGCGCTATCGTCCGCATATAGCGCCAGCTCAACGTCGTCCTCCCATTCTTGCAGCCTGCCTGCCAATGTAGGTATATCGTTAGTATAAGCCGCGTACAGGACTGGAGACAAACAGCTGCCCTGTGGAACGCCGGCTCTGATGGATTTTGTTGCGGACTCGGCGTTCTCTATGCAGACATAAAACTTTCTGTCTTCCAGGAAAGACGTCATTAACCGCAACATAGCAGGGGGGACACTGGTCTGCTCGTGTAGTTTATATAATAATCCGGAGTGCCACACCCGGTCGAACGCCTTCTCGATATCGAGAAAGACGGCCGCGATTGTACTCTGCCGCAAGCAGGTGCAGCACTCTAGTCAGCTGTGTGACTGTAGAGTGACCCCTCCTGAATCCGTGCTGCTCCGGCCGAAGTTGGATGCACGGACGGAGACGTCTTAGCAGCAATCTTTCGAACAGTTTAGCTATGTGTGGTAATAGCGTAATCGGCCTGTAGCTGGAAGCTTTACGCCTGTCCTTCCCGGGTTTCAGCAAGACGATAATTTTGCCTTTTTTCCATTCCTCCGGGAAGTGGGATGTCCGCAATATCCCGTTGTAGAGTCGACCAATCTCTACTAGGACTCTATTGGGCAGCTGTCGGAGTGCAGCGTTGGTAATCCTATCGAGCCCAGGCGCCTTCCTCGGTTGCAGGCGGGTTACTGTCCTCCGCAGTTCAGCGGGGGAGATGAACCACTCTCCTGCAAGAGGTGGCGCGGGCGACGACAGGAATTCCTGTACGCGACTTTCCTTCCGGGCATGAAGCTCCATGAACTCCGCATTCGCTGGGTTCGGCATAAATTGCCCCTCGAAGTGCTCTCCCAGGATATACGCTCTGCCCTTGGCATCATAGCAACGTTCGCCCACACTGTTGGTCAGTGGGCAAACGGGAGGTCTAGTTTTAGTCAGCTGTCGGTTCAGTTTATAGAGCGACGCATCATGCTCATCCGCCTTCCATATGCGCCGCTCCCAGGCCTCCCCTCTGTAGGCCTGGACTGCCACCGACAGCTCCTCCGATACGGTGTTTAATTGTGTTTTTATTCTGGGACAGCGAGTACGCGCCCAGAGCTTTCTCAGCGCTCTTTTGCGCTTGATCTGCACGCTTATCTCATGCGGCAGATCGCCACGCCTTGCTGTTATCGGGACGATCGTAGAGGCCGCGTTGAGGGCCTCTTGGATGTTTTTAGTTATTCTAGTAGCAGCGGCCTCTACGTCGTCCGCTGTGCTTATAGGCATGTGTGCTGGAGGTCTCGCTTGCAGGTGTTGTGCATAGCGCCTCCAGTCGACACGTGTCTTGGTTGCTCTGGGCGGCGTAGTCACCGCCTTTGTGCCAAGGGTTATCAGAATCGGGAGGTGCTGTGAACTCAGGTCGTATAGCACCTCTACCACTACTGGGTAGTTGATGTTCCTGGAGAGCACGATGTCCAATACATCCGGATACTGCCGTGAGTTGGACGGGATGTGCGTTGGCTCCTCGGGACCTAAAACGTCATAGTTGTTGTCTTCTGCATCATCGTAAAGTTCACGACCCGGCGGGGTGATCACTCTGGACCCCCACGCCTCCAATACATCCGGATATTGCCGTGAGTTGGACGGGATGTGCGTTGGCTCCTCGGGACCTAAAACGTCATAGTTGTTGTCTTCTGCATCATCGTAAAGTTCACGACCCGGCGGGGTGATCACTCTGGACCCCCACGCCGGGTGTTTGGCGTTTAGGTCCCCGGCGACGATAGTGGGCGTGTCGCTTTCCATTAATGTCCGGATGTCTGAGGGGCAAAATGGAGTCCCTGGCGGGCGGTATGCTGCGTAGATCCTAAGTTCCTCGCCCGCCGCCTCCATTTTTATGCCGATAGAACGCATTGACTGGTATGATGGTAATTCCAGTTCCTGATGGACGATGTCCCTCCTCACTAGAACTGCCGTCCCTCTATAGGCAGCCCCTTGAGCAGTGACCTCGTCCCTTCTGTACAGGTGGTAATTGGGCAGCTTTATGTGCGTTCTTGGGTTGAGCTTCGTCTCTCCCAGCAAGATGACGTGCAGATCCTGTTGCTGGGCAACTGTGCGGAGTTCATGCAGCTTCTGCTGTATACCGTCCGGGTTCCAGTATAGGAGGCGCAGGTTACTCTCCTCCGTAGTGCCGGGCTAGGAGGTTTGCCAGCGCCTTCATGATGGCTGTAATTGGGTCTGTCCCGGTCCTGATATCTGCCAGGACCTGCGTGCCGACCTCGATGGCAATACCAACCAGACGCTGGATTGCGTCTGCTGTTTCGAGGCCGGTGGTGGGTGTTCTCCTGTAGGAAGGCGTTGGCAATTGTCTCGGGTGTTGGGTGTCCTGGGTTTGCTCACTGTGCATTTGGGTGGGGCGCGCTCTTCCAGTAGAGCGGGCTCTGTGTTCAGCCCTTTCTGGCACTCCACCCATGCTCCTGGTTCTCTCCCTAGTAACCTGCGCCTGAGAGGCTACTGGTGCAGTTGGTGTCAGGGATCGGGGTAGAGGTCACAGCCTGAGGAGGCTGCGACTTCTTCCTGTTCCTCTCCCGCCTCCTCTTCTTGGAGGGTTGCCGTTCTGTGGCAGGATTGGCGGGGGGCTGTAGAGTCGCCCCGGTGGTTGCCCTTATCTCCGCGGGTTCCACCGTTTCTTTAGGTGTTACGGGTGGGGGGGGGGCTGGTTGCCTACCCTTCCCAGTGATGGTAGCCCACCCGTCTTGCTGAATGGTTACAGCCTTCGGGCGACTCTGGGGGGTCTTTTTGGGGGCCTCCGGAAGTAACCCCGGCAAGGTTATCCCCTGCCTCCTTGCAGTCCTCCTCAGGACTGGATAGCGGCGGTCGTTTGCCGTGTGGTTTTTACCACAGTTGGCACATGTAGGTTGTTCCTCTCTACCCCGAGGGCAAAGGCTTGCAATGTGCTCCCCGGCACAGCGCACGCATCTCACTGGCCTGAAGCAGTTTGCGGATGCATGGCCGAAGGCCTGGCAGCGGTGGCATTGAGCCGGTCCTACTTTCCTTTGCCAGGCCTCGATGACTACTCCTCTCATAAAGAGGAGTTCGTCGATTTTGTAGAGTTCTTTGAGCTGCTCCAGGCTCAGGTGGTCAAACTGGGCAAAGTATATGCAGCCAGGTTTGCTTCTACGCGGTGGGATAGCTTTGACATATTTGACGGGGAAGCCTTTTGCCCTAATAGCCTCCTCTATGTCTTTGGTGTCCGTGCCCATTGGTAGACCCCGGATGCCCACTTTAGTGGGCTTGTCCTCCTCCGGGGTATAGCAATACCACGACAGTGTTGGTACTTCCTTAGTCAGCTCAATCATGTAGCGTTGGGCTGTCCTGAATTCATTTGCACTTTGAGGGGTGAATCTCACGCCTTTCCCGAATGGACGGGCATTTAAGGGGTGGCCCGACATTCTATTGAGATCCCTAAAATGCCTCGTCCAATCCGGTAGGCATTCTGCCACTATGGGCGGGTAGCGGGTCTTATCTTGGTCGGCAGGCTTCTCAGTTGGCACTGCCGCCGAAGGTGGTCGTGGTATTGCTGGTGCAGCTACCATATGGGCATAACTGGTAGATGGCCGTTGGCCATCGTCCTGTGGAAGCCCGGACGGATTGGTCGTTGCCGCCGGAGAGGACCGGCCGGCGGATGCAGCGAGGGTGGCATATGTGGTGGACCCCCAACTGTAGGATTCTTCACCCCCCCTGCTCATACTGGGCCGAATCTCGGCTTCGTCGGTCCGGCGATATGGAGCGGGGGGGGGGGGGGGGGGGGGAGTTGCGGTGGAGATGGTGATTTAGGTGGTGATCTTAACACCTTCTTCTGCGTCACCCGATGGTGGTAGTCATCGTCCTCCTCCGATGTGGACGGTGCTTCGTCGGAGGACAGTTGGGAGCCAATCCTTTGCCTCTTTTCATATAAAGAGGCTTCGGTCTCCGGTGGAGTATGGCGTCTAGCCGTTTTCACTGCTCGCTGCTGCTGGGGCGTTGGTTCTCGCCTGGCCGTATGCTCAGATACGGCCGGCGTGAGCGCAACACCCGGTGCGGGCTCCTTCCGTGGCGAGACGGGTTTTCGTTGGGGGATCTGTGAGAAGGAGGACACGACCCTCGTGCGTTCCGGGTTCGACAGATCCCTCACAACCAGTGGTCGATCCAACACACCTGTTCTTTTATCTGGTGGTTTTCTTATTGAAGGGGGTGGCTCCCCCTTATCCCTACCTGACATGTTAATGATCCTAACGTCAGTCGAACTCTAAAAGGCCCTATCTGTAGTATGGTGATAAAAAGTTTATGGCTATCAATACTCTGGGCACTGCCTACCCCTTTTGTACACCAAAAGGGTTGGGGGCAGTGCAACGGTGGCACTTTATACGCGACTAGGCACAGGATGCACGAATCGCATAAAGTGCCCAAGAATCACCTAGGGGCCGGTGACCTCGAGGCCTCACGGAATCACGGGACTCCACGTTCGGCGGAGTATGTCGTACCGGCGGTCAATTGCAGCCACTGTATAACTGCAAGCGACGCACACCTAGGAGATCCTTGATTGAGATGATAACCCTCCGGAAAGCGGGGAGGGAGGTTGGGAATTCTCATAGCATACCACGCAGCCGGCTGCGTGGTTATGTGGTGACTTTTACCCACTAAACCCAACCTTTTAGGAATTGGCTTAACGATCTGACTAGAGATCTCTAAGCCGTATACGAACGCGACCCTCCTTGGCAGAAAGGAGGGCGCAAGATTTGCGCCGAAATTTGCTCGGCTTATATACCCGCCGGCGTTACCGTACGGGCGTTAGCGCGGTTTTCCCTATCTCGCGCGTTGTTTTTACTTCGAGCCGAAACCTTAGGAGCCTTTATTTATTGAAAATTTTCAAAGAACCCTTACAAATTATACATTTTTAGATTGCTCTAGTTATGTTCTATAACATAAAATAATAATATAAAACTATTAAGTCCTCTATACAAACTTATAGAACAAAAACCCTACAAAATTGCTAATTTACTATACATTTTGTCTTATATTTATTAAAACAGATGTCTAATCTACTTATTTCTTTTTCTTTACATTATTTTACGTATAAACCTTTGATCTAACACCAGTTTTTAAGCGTTAAACAAAACTTAAATTTTTAATAAGTATTTACAATACAAATTCTTGCTTAAAAACTTCCTTACAAAATTATCATTAAAGGCTAACCTTTCAATTTTGCAATTATATTTAAATTATATTCTAATAAGAGTTAATATGCTAATCACACTAATTGAGAAATTATAACAGTCTTAAGATAAAGTTCGTCACTTGGTAAATTATATGCTTGTCGCCGACACTACACTAATTAAGGAATTGAAATAGTCTTAAACATAGTTCGTCACTGGTTGATTGTATGCTGTGGTGTGGTGTCGTTGTCAGTTGTCACCTAATAACTATTCTACGTAAATTAATATTCAAATTAATTATTTTACCCTTGCTGTCTATACCCAGATAATTTTGAAACAATATGTATCTACACAATTCAATTATATTGAGATGTTTTTGAGCTAAAAATAACAAATGAACTAGATAATTATTAACTTTTTTATTACTATTTGACAGAAAAATTTTATAAATTTCTTTTATTACATTAATAATAAATCATAAACAACACTACTAATTTGGTATTCATCTAATTTTAACCTATTAGATGTGCAAAACATCGATAATGATCAACATCGACATTTTGAGTAGCATAAACATCGAACATCGATGTTAAGCTGTCGATAATTGGTATCGACAGCTTATATATATATATAATTGGTATCGATGTCACCATCGATGTTTCCGTAACATCGATTATCCCTAGTGCGCATGCGCGACTCTATTGTTTCCCCTTTTTTTATTTAACTGGCTTTACGGCTCTGGGTACTAGCCCTTCTGAGCCTATCATTTCATTCTGAATCTTCATTTTATACACTTTTTCTTCACAATATGCTGATCGAATTCGCAATATGACGCATATTGCGAAGTTTTTGGGAGATTTTGACGACAGCTCAACCCTGCGGATTGTTGATGACAGCCACTCAAGTTCATAAGGCGCCCAAGCGATCAAATTAACTTGAAGTTTATATCAACATCATAGCACTTGTTTCGTCGTTTTCTCTAATAGTTCACACGCGCAGACAATTAATTCACAAAATCACATCACTTTTACGAATTAAAATCCACTTCAAACCATTATTCAAGCGACAAAACAGGAGCGACAGACCGTCGTCGGCCAAGTTCCCGCCATAACCACCACATTGTTTCCCGTGCATGTGCGGATACAGAGTAGTACACATTTTTTGTTTGGAATACGAGTAGCTTCTCTAGTACATAGTACATACCAGGCTGTCCCATAATGAACTGGCCTGATATAGTTCAACGCGACATGTCGCTACATGTTGTGTTGCATTAAATAGTACGTTTATCGTGCACTTAATATAAGAAACATGCATCGACATGAAATGCTTAGTTTTAGTTTAACAGGCATTTGAATAACGAGAGTCGCGTATTTTTTCAAAATGTCGAAAACTGAGTATCGAAGTGTCATAAAATTTCTGTTTAAAGAAGGTTTATCCCCTGCCCAAATAAAAGAACGATTGGATGGCGTGTATAAGGAGTCTGCCCCCTCCTGTAGCACAGCACAGTGAAAAATTGGGTGTAAGAGTTTCGCCTCGGGAGAGAAACCGTCGAAGACTTTGGCCACGACGGTCGACCTGTGGAAGTGCTCACTCCCGAAACGATTGCTCTTGTCGAAGAGGAGGTTCTGAGTGACCGCCGTTTGAAGATTAGAGAAATTGCAGCAAGGCTTGGGCTCTCTAAGAGTACCGTTCATCGCGCAATCCATGAACATCTTCACATGAAAAAAGTGAGTGCAAGATGGGTACCGAAACTTCTTTCAGCGGTACAGAGACAGGAAAGAGTGCACTGCGCTTCGGAGTTTTTGGATCTTTGTGGCGAAAATCCAAAGACTGTGATCGAGCGGCTAGTGACTGGTGATGAAACTATGATCTTGTATTATGATCCACAAAGCAAGCGCGAGTCAGTGGAATGGCGTTATAAGGGTAAAAAGCCCCCTAGAAAGGCAAAGGTGCAACAATCGACTAAAAAACTGATGTGCACAATATTTTGGGATTTTCAAGGCATTTTGATGGTGGATTTTAAAGAACGTAATACAGTCGTGAACGGTGAATATTATGCTTCTTTAATATATAAATTACGAGACAAGATAAAGGAAAAACGAAGAGGCAAGCTGTCTAAAGGTGTCCTGTTGCTCCATGACAACGCCCCTGTTCATACCGCTGGTGTTTCGAAGGATGCAGTTCGTCAATGCGGGTTCACAGATGTTCAACATCCACCTTACAGTCCAGACATGGCCCCGTCCGACTATTATTCATTTCCAAATTTAAAGCGGGACTTAAGAGGAAGAAAATTTTCAAGCGATGAAGAGTTGCAGGCGGCCGTCTTCAGTCATTTTGAGGATAAAAAATGTGATTATTTTTTATAAAGGTTTAGAGATGTTGATTCACAGATGTCAGAAGTGTGTTAGTATTCATGGTGATTATATTGAAAAATAAAATTGGTTTCGTTTCATTTCCTACTGGTGGGGCCACGTGTCTAAGGCTGCCGAAATCTAATTCCCCGGTCGAACCTTAAACCTATTACGCGAGATATTAACTAAAGTGGACTGTATATGCGGTTGCTTCTACGCTTACGTAAAGGCGACTACTATAGCATGCGGTATAATGCACTCGCTCTTCCCTAAAACTAAACTATTATTGTGCCAAATCGCTGAAAAGGAATCCTGCCTTATTAGGAGAACAACAAAATTGGAGCGGGTTAAACTATGTAAGGCAGGAGCTAATTAAAGGAATATTGACTCACCGGGGTTTCTTCTATCCTGTTGAGCACTATAGCTGCAACTTCTGGAACTTCTTCTGGAACACTCCGGAGAGAGGCGGTGCGCGACTATATCTCACACGAGGTGAGGCGGTTCTCCTGGAGCTCGACTGCTTCCAGGCTAAAGCGGTTTCTACTAGCGGTGTGGTTTCAACGACGACTGCGGTGGAAAGAGGACGCGCAACGGTCGCGCGTGCCTTATATGTCCTCGGCTCCGATGATTACGTGACATTCTAGAATCATCTTCTTGCCCCTCCCACCCCACCACCCCGATGTGTCGATAGGAGGGTACGAATGATATCGTTTTTCGGAAAGGAACAAGCGACTTGACACTCCTACCGTCAAATATAATAATCCAATGGTTTTTTCCGCGCAACCATCTCCCCCGCCCTTGAAGGATTTCCTTCGAAATTAACTAATACAACTAGAGCTAAGATCAACTAACAAAATAACTAACTAACGCTAAGATTACCTAAATTCAACTACAATTTAATCTAGAAAGCTAATTTAAATTATGGAAGAGGCAGGGGGCACAAACGGACAACCGGACGCAAGTAAGACCCAACCGTGGTCTTAACGCGAGCTATCCTAACTACTCCGTCGGAACCGGGAAAGACCTCTTCGACAATTCCTAACGGCCAGTGGAGAGGCGGCGTATTCTCTTTGGTGAGCACAACTACAGTTCCTACAGCTAAAGGCTCAGTTGCTGTGTTCCATTTTTGTCGAGACTGCAAAGTATGCAAGTATTCCATCCTCCATCGTTTCCAAAACGATTGCACTAACCGATCTAATAATTTGTGGCGTGCGGAAATGCTAAGTCTGTTCTCATCCATATCTGCGGCTGGCAAATACTTTAAAGGCGTTAAATTCAAAAAATGTGCTGGAGTTAGAGCCAGTGGTTCCGAGGGGTCACTAGACAACGTACGACAAAGTGGGCGACTATTCATTACGCATTCAATTTGAGCGAGCACCGTACTTAGCTCTTCGAAGGACAAAATTTGATCTCCTATTACTCGGTATAAATGACTCTTTAGACTCTTGATATTAGTCTCCCAATTGCCCCCAAAATGACTCGCGGCTGGGACGTTCAGAGACCACTCAATGCGGTTCTCGGCTAGAATGTGAGCGAACTCCGAATTATAATATTTGCTAGCTAAGAGCTCATGTAGTTCCAATAGAATACGTTTTGCACCGACGTAGTTCGTACCGTTATCCGAATACAATCTACATACAGGGCCACGGCGGGAAAGAAATCTTTTAAATGCGCCCATAAAGCCTGCTGTGCTTAGATCACCAACGAGTTCTATATGCACCGCTCGAGTAGTTAGACATACGAAAATGCAGACGTAAGCCTTTGTGGATCTTATACCACGCCCGCGAGTGAGCGTGACCTTAAACGGACCAGCGAAATCAGACCCGGTGTGCGTGAAGGGCTTTACTGATTGTATTACTCTACAAGATCTAAGTTCCGCCATTTCCGGAAATGACGGCTTGGGGCGTGCCCGAAAGCAAGCTATACATCTGTGCACCCGATTGCGTATTAAACTACGTGCAGAAAGAATCCAATAATTCTGACGCAAAATCGACATCAACAAGTCGGGGCCAGCGTGCGAGTTCAATTTATGATGGTAGTCGACTAATAAGTTCATGATATGGTCTTTACGCGGTAAAACAATAGGGTGCCGTTGGTCGAAACTCAATTGCGAGTTGGACAAGCGTCCACCTACCCTTACAATCCCATCCTGTAAAAATGGCTTAAGGCGTTGAAGGGCGCGACTACAAGCTCTATTCGATTGTAATCTTCTAATTTCTTCAGAGAAGTGCGCACGTTGAAGTTCACGTAATACTAGCTACTCAGCATAGTTGTAATCGGATGCTAAGACATACGAACGTCGCGGTAACAGCTTCGCGAATCGACAAACGTAAATTACGCTACGCAATAATTTCGACCAAGAGGACAAGCGGTTCGCCAAAGCAATGATTGGAGAAACCTCGCTCGAAACGTTCGCCACTAGAGCGTGTCTCTTTTCTTCCGGCGGTTGTGACACTGACGAAGGTTCGAAATCGGTTATTGGCCATTGCGAGGGATCCAAGTGAACCCAAGCAGGTCCGTGGAACCAAAGCGGGTGGTCCATTATTTGCATCGGGGTGAGTCCACGGGATAGACAATCGGCGGGGTTTTCCGTACCGGACACGTGATAAAAGTTCCGCGTTTCTAACTCGTCTTGTATCTTGGCCACTCGGTTCGCAACAAACGTATCCCAACGGTGGGGTGAAGAATGAACCCAGCATAAGGCGACGGTGGAGTCGGAAAAGGCAAATATCCTTTCTATGTGAACTCTATCCCTACATGCGCTGATAACTGCGGTAATAAGCTTGGCGAGTACTAATATTGCGCAAAGCTCTAAGCGCGCCAGAGAGACAACCTTACGAGGGGAGACTCTCGACTTAGAACTAATGAGGCTAATCGAATTTCTACCATTATTCTGGACGTGGAAATATACAACGCCCCCGTAAGCCTTCTCGCTGGCGTCTGCAAACCCAACGACTGTTATGGCGCTACTTCTATCTACGTTTATATGACGCGGTATTTTAATTTCTCTTAATAAAGGAAGTTCCTCTCTAAAGCGCTGCTACAACCGAACAATGCTGTCAGGCGGCGAGTCATCCCAGTCGCATTCCAATAACCAAAGTTGTTTAATTAAAAGCTTAGCGTATAATACCACTGGAGCTACGAAACCCATGACGTCCCATAATCTAGCAAGGCATGACAGTATTGTGCGCTTTGTGCATTTCTCTACGGGCGGATTTACCTTAAGGCTAAACACGTCGGACTCTGGTGACCAACACAGACCGAGCACCTTGTGTGTATCAGAATCGTCGAATTCCTTTATCGCCGAAAGACGGTGTGATAGTGGGATTGTATCCAAAACCGGATGCGAATTACTAGTCCACTTCACAAGATCGAATTGACCCGATTTCATGAGCCTTATGACCTCGGCGGTGGTTAGGGTTGCCTCCTCCACGCTATCGACCGAGTACACAAAATCATCCATATATAATCCGCTCTCAATTGCCCTCTTAGCTTTAGGATAAGAGGGACCTTCATCGTGAGCGAGCTGTCTCACCGTGCGTAACGCATGAAATGGGCTCGACTTTAAACCAAAACAAACGCGGTTAAATTCAAACACCATTAGAGGTTCCTTTGGGTTGAAACGATATAAAATGCGTTGGAATCTACGGTCGCATTCACGGACCCCTATGCAAAGAAACATTTGACGAATATCGGCGGATAGTGCTATACTAAACAAACGAAAATTGACTATTATATTAAATAAACTGCCCTGTAAATTTTGCCCACTATAGAGGATATCGTTAAGCGACAGGTGAGTACTAGTTTTAGCACTAGCGTCGAGCACTACACGTAACTTAGATGTAAGTTTGTCCTCTCTAATGACTCCGTGGTGTGGTACAAAATACGACGGTGTGTCTTCGTAATTATCTAATTTCGAAGCCACAAGTGATATGTAACCTTCTCTTATGTATTCGCTAATGACGCCGTCGTAAGCTTCCTTTAACTGGGGTGAAGCGAGCATCCTACGCTCCAAGCTGTAGAAACGTTTTTCCGCCATTTGACGCGAATCGCCGAGAGATAAAACATCTCCTTTAAAGGGTAGCGCTACACTATATCTACCGTCGCGATCACGAACGGTCGTGCGGACGTAAATTTCCTCGCATAACCTGTCATCTGAGCTAGCTATGGGTGGGACGTTCACCTCCTCCATCTCCCAAAATTTGCGGACTAACGACTCGAGCGGTTCGACAGCCATACCACAATAAGAGGTTGCCGAAATACTATCTATGATGGGGGCGGAGCCAAGGATCACATAGCCCAATACGGTTTCCAGTGCGTAAGGCGCGGTATGCGAGGAGTTGCCCCTGACCTTATTGTTTAACAAAAGATGAGGGAAAAGCGATGCTCCAATGAGCATGTCTATGTTTCCAGGAACGGCGTAAGTGTCGTCCGCCAGAGTCAAATTCTTAAATTCAATCATTGCCGAGGTGTCAACCGAAACGGTTGGCAACCGTTCAGTGACCCTATCTACTACTAGTGCATTTACATCAAAGTTAACATTACGATCTATCCGAGAATAAAATTTTAAATTTATATATCCCTGTGTCGATTTACTAGTGCCTCCGATGCCTTTAATTACAGGACATGAAAGTGACCTATTTATTACTAAGCCTAAGCGCTGACAACATTGTCGCGTTATAAAGCTATTTTGGGCTCCGCTGTCCAGCAGTGCACGGACGCTTTGTTCGTTTCCACGCGAATCCCTAACCAAAATACGTGCCGTACCCAGTAACACGGTTGAAGGAGGTTGTGCTCCCATATTTGCCAATGAGCACAGAGCGACATCACCAGGTCGACCGCTAGAATCGTTGACCTTAGTAGGGGCGAATTCCTTATCCGCTTTACTTGACGCCGCTATGTTGCTATTTTCAAAATGTAATAGCGTGTGATGTTTCCTGGCGCACTTGCTACATACGGAACTCGAATTGCATTTTGCAACTAAATGCTTATCGCTTAAGCAGTTCAAACATAGGTTGTTTGTCTTTACTAATTTATAACGCTCGCTTGGTGAATATTTACGAAAAGTCGCGCAATTATATAAATTACCGTGTCTATCTTTACATACTATACAAGTATGCTGGAGTGATGTTGGCGTAGCGGTTACGTAAGTTAACGACCCTGCTATTTTAGATGGTTGAGTCTGTCTACGGTCGACGTACCTTTTAATCTCCTGTTTAACGTTCGGAGAGCGCTGCATCACCTTTATTTGATCTCGCACGAACGATGCTAATGAATGAAAGGAAGGCATCTCCGAGCTACGATGCTCCATTTCAAACGCACGCACGGTGTCGGGGTCCAACTTCTTCAGTGCAATATGGAGAAACACCACGTCCATAAGATCACTAAATTTCAAATTCTTAAGTGCAGCCACCGATGCCACAAATTTATCTAGAAACTGCTCTAAGCCGTTGATGTTCGCGGATGATATAGATTTAAGATCGAATATCTGGTTCAAATATTCGGAAGCTAACATTCTCCTATCTTCATATTTAGTTTTAAGCGTTTCGAATATTAATAGGTAATTGTTTGCTGTAGGTGTAAAACCAGAGCAGATCGACTGTGCCCTGCCACTAAGTTTACTAATTAAGTAATATAATTTTTCGGCGTCCGATAACGATGGGTTATTGTGTATATTGTTTTGAAAACTACTGAAGAAGAAGGGCCACGTCTTAATATCACCATTAAATACCGGAATATCTATTGGCGGCAACCTAATCGAGTCGCTTGGACGTACCTGTTTTTCCGGCTTTGCTTCGTTTTGAGATAGTAGGGATCTCGCAATTCTTTTCACGCGACACAACATATCTTCGAATGCCAGCAGCGGTTGGTAGTTCACTATGTATTTCGGGTCGATTTGTAATTCCAAATGATTAATTTGGTCTAATATTTTTTCGTAATCTATTCGTAGAGAATCTATCGTTTCGATTTCAGTCAAAAAGGTTTCCCGCACTGCTTCTATATGAATGTTCTTTATATAATCACTTATATTCTGCATACGCGAAAAGAGTATGTCCCTCTTGGCATAAAGCGTTTTAATTTTGATTTCACTTCCACTAACTGCCATTTTAAACTATTATAATAAAGTTATATCAATCACAATTAATCTCACAACGCACAAACAATAAAGGATGGACACTCGGTATGCCGTATTACGTAATTAAATCGAACACCTGCGCAGCGAGTCGAGGTGACGCGTCATTTGCACTCAATAATTTTATCAAGATTGTGGGTAAGCGTATCAAACGGTTCCTATTACACTGTTTCAATTATTTAATAGGCTTTAAATTTAATCAAATACGATCGCTATAAAACGAATAATTCTGTTTGCGAGTACCTAATCAAAATTTAAATTTAAACGAACACTATTTAAGGCTATTCTATAAATTAGAGTGCATTATCTAATTAATTAATTCAACAATTCGACCAAAATCCTGCTCGAAGTGACCATAAAATGGTGGGGCCACGTGTCTAAGGCTGCCGAAGTCTAATTCCCCGGTCGAACCTTAAACCTATTACGCGAGATATTAACTAAAGTGGACTGTATATGCGGTTGCTTCTACGCTTACGTAAAGGCGACTACTATAGCATGCGGTATAATGCACTCGCTCTTCCCTAAAACTAAACTATTATTGTGCCAAATCGCTGAAAAGGAATCCTGCCTTATTAGGAGAACAACAAAATTGGAGCGGGTTAAACTATGTAAGGCAGGAGCTAATTAAAGGAATATTGACTCACTGGGGTTTCTTCTATCCTGTTGAGCACTATAGCTGCAACTTCTGGAACTTCTTCTGGAACACTCCGGAGAGAGGCGGTGCGCGACTATATCTCACACGAGGTGAGGCGGTTCTCCTAGAGCTCGACTGCTTCCAGGCTAAAGCGGTTTCTACTAGCGGTGTGGTTTCAACGACGACTGCGGTGGAAAGAGGACGCGCAACGGTCGCGCGTGCCTTATATGTCCTCGGCTCCGATGATTACGTGACATTCTAGAATCATCTTCTTGCCCCTCCCACCCCACCACCCCGATGTGTCGATAGGAGGGTACGAATGATATCGTTTTTCGGAAAGGAACAAGCGACTTGACACTCCTACCGTCAAATATAATAATCCAATGGTTTTTTCCGCGCAACCACCTACATTGGTTCATAGTTAGGCCAATTCATTATGGGACCGCCTACGTATAACTCAATGAGTGTAACAAACGCTCTGATTTGAAATCGTAATTAAATATACTAAACTTATTGTAGTAGGTATGCATTAATATGATTGTATAAAACGTAGTTTATATTTAATTTTTATTTCAAATCGTTACTTGAGTTTGATGTTATAAAATTGATGTTATAAATTAAAATTGTATACATATAAATTGTATACTTTGAGAACTTGACACATCTCATAAAGGGTATTGGTGGTGAATCTATAAGGCTTAAATGTCATTGTTTTGAGCAAGGAACTTTGAGCTCTCTCAATGTGTATAATGTGTGTTTTACATGCGCCTCCTCATACTCCGATGCAGTAGCTAACAGCAGATTGAACTAGTGCATAATATACAGTGCGAAGAAGTTCTAGGTCGGTAATATGCATAAGATTTTAGACTTTAAGAAAACCCATGTTATTTTCCTGACTTGTGACGCAATCATGTCTATATGTGGTTCCCAAGTTTTACGAAGTAAAATCCACTTCAAACCAATATTCAAGCGACAAAACAGGAGCGACAGTCCGTCGTCGGCCAAGTCTCATCCAATAGTACTCCAAGATACTACATTGTAGGTGTTTTACTTATTGGTTGACATGTACATATGTTTGTAAAAAAAATTGCATGTGTGAATACGAATATCTACGTTCTGTTATTTTATTCGAGAAGTAATAAACATGAGGTTTTGGATATATTTATGGTCAGTAGATTATGTTTAAGCCATAAGTTAGCCCTATGTAGTATCATTTCAGCATTTTGTCGAACTTCAACCCAGGTTTTACCACGAAATACGAAAGATGTGTCATCTGCATATGTGAAAATTTTCCCTTCATGTACTGAAATTTGACACAGATCGGTTATGTATACAAGAAAGAGACTGCGAGCGAGCACACTGCCTTAGTTTACGGCTACGTCTGAGCTGATGTATTTGTTTATTTTAACTTGTTGCTAACGACCCATCAGAAAATCCTTGTAAATTTTAAGCACTGTCCCCCTTACGCCATATTTTTCTTACTTGTCCAGAACAATAGGAATCGAGACAGTGTCAAAAGCTTTGCAAAGATCAATAAAAACTCCAACACACTTTTCTTTGTTATCGAGACTTTCTGCAATATACTCTACCAAATAACTGACAGCTCCATCTGTACTTTTTTTGGTTTGAAACCATATTGGAAGTCTTTTCCAATGTTTGCAAAATATCTATTAACATCCTCAACAGCATCATAGGGGTTAGCCTGAAAATTTATCAGATTATCTGCAGAGAATTTCTGTTTTTAGAGCTCGTAATGGATTTAATAGCGGACCACGTTTCTTTATTCGTTCTTGCATTTTTTAATAATGATTTTTCATAAGTTCGTTTTATTCTTCTCAGCAACCCGTTACAGAAGTTTCTATAGTGTTTACAAGTTATATCATGTATTTGGTTATCTGGATCTTTCTTCAGGTTTTTATGTAACTTATCTTGGTTGCGGATACATTGGAGTAATCTGGGGGTTATCCATGGTTTTAGTATTTTTTGCGCCCAGATACGGTAATACGCGTGGAATTAGATTTTATTACTCTTGATAATGTTGCGCGTCACAGTTGATGGCACTAGCGCTATCTATTATCGAACAGAGGATCTAAGAAAGCCCCACACTCGAACTTTGTGCTCCTGGTCAGTCGGGGCCCATATTTGCTGGAATATTCTGGATGTTTACGTGGAAGAGCCCTATTTAAAGCCGTTGAAAGCCGCGATCGGGGCAGTATTGAATTTGGCCATACAAGCGAAGCTTCGGAGCGAAATAAAATGAATCAGTGTGATTAATTTTATTAGTGTCTTTTAAGTTTTAATTGGTGTTCAGTAATAAAAGTGTAAATTTTGGTAATTCAATCGGTAGTTTTTATTGTCACGAACCCTAAGCTCGTAACAATAATTTTCGACAAATAGAGTAGCAGCTTCTTCTGCGTCAGCCATGGGAGAGATGAAAGAGAAATCTGTTGATACTAGTTGTTAATAGCCACCGCAAAATCAGTTTTTATAATTTGATTGAATATTTCGGAAAATAATAATTATTGATTGAGAAGTAGGTATGTTTAATTAATTTGTAGCATGTTTCGACATCGCACTTGTGCGACAACACACTTAGCCACTGAGAGATTCTCAAGATCCTGAAATATATTATTTAATGAAGTCATTTGAAATCGTTATTACAATGTCACATATTGCAGGTATAAGACCACGTTTTGGGCAAAGTATTACATATATAATATTGAGGAATCTTAGAAGTCGGAGAAACATATATGTTTGTCATATAAAAGTACTGTTTTGTGTCTACTGGTGAATATTGTATGAGTGTGTGTTTTAATGTATGTTTGCGAAATTGTATAGGTATGAGTTGTTTAGTAACTGATATCGTAGATTAAAAATATGTTTATGGTTGTGTAAGAACAATATAATAGAAACTTAATATTTATATTCATGAAAAAAGGATAAAAACAGTAGGTTTTACCAATACTCGATATTAGTTATGATGAGTTAACACATCTGATTTTTTCAATATCTGCTTCCGAGGTTATTCAAATTTGAGGGTCTCCCACTTTTATGCGCAGATAAACTACACCATGCGAGCAAAGAGATACAGCAAAAACTGTAATCACAGCTTTTGTATTGGGTTCTTGCTAAATAGTATAATCTTTTTGTTTTATAAGTAAGGCATTCTGATACGTATACGGTATACTGGTTGTTTAGAATGCTTGAGCTTCAGGTGAGTAGTGTTGAGTTTATCACCTTTATCCTTTGTCTTATTAAAATTATTCTTTAATAACTTTATCTTTTAGTAAAACAGAGTTAAAGTTAACGAGAATTGAGTAAGTGTTTCATTTGCTTTTAATTCTGTGTACATTTTTTAATAATTCTGATTGATATTTAGGTTTAAGCTCTGTCCCAGGTTTGTCACTAAATTGCAGAGGTCATCTTTTGTTTATTATAAGAGTACTGAGACAATAGTGTCATCTCTTACGGAAATTTTGTATACTACTTTCTCTGTCGCATAGTTTCCGATTGCCCGTAATTATTTCGTGGTATTTTCTGACATCGGAATAAAATAAATTCAATATTTAATAAAATATAGATAGTTACGAGTGAAATATTACACCTTGAGCTTTATTTGTGTTTCTAGAATTATTATTGCACTTTTGAAAGACGCACGATGTCATTCTGAGAGTTTTTCTTTTGTGAAATCAGAACGTTAGTTCCAATGTGCAACATCTGGCAGTCACCGCGCACAAATGAGCACTTATTGCGCTCACATTAGCTCACTCATTTGAGAATAAACACATTAAGGAGGGGTCATACTATGGTAAGGGCGCATATAACTATTTAAATCTTTAATTTTGGATAACTTTGAGTAGGTAAATACATTATCTTGCTCAATTTTGATTAAAACACTCAAAAACGTGAAATCTACAAAAAGGCAACATGACTTTTCATCTGTGAATATTTTTAACATAATACTATCCTTAAAACTCGTATTTTCTAAATAGTAACCTAACATACCAAGTGCTGCTATCACAGTTCATGAAGTGAAAATAAGTTATTTGTAAATAAATATAATTAACAATAAATAAATTAACAATATAATTAACGAAAATTTATTTCCTATTAACTAAGTAAGTTTGTGATGAATAACAATCATTACATTAAGATGTGTAGTGGATTTTGTCAAATGATTTAAATATTCAGCTCAATCTCAACATCTGAATATTTAACTGGATATATTATTATTATTTTTTTTTAATAATATTCCACAACTATCACACACAACGCTATCTAGTCCCAAGCTAAGCAGAGCTTGTGTTATGGGTACTAGACAACTGATATACATACTTATATATTTCTAAATACATAAATATTATAGATAAATTACACCCAGACACAGAACAAATGATCGTTGCTCATCACACAAACATTTGTCCAGGGTGGGAATCGAACCCACGACCGCCGGCATAGCAGTCAGGGTCACTAACCACTAGACCAACAGGTCAGTATTATTATTTAATATAATCTATAACTATTATTTATCAAAATATTATACAAAATGAAGATCAAATGAGTCGATTTGACACTTGCCACCTCGTAGCAAAAATATGCAATTATTATAAAATAAACTGGTATCACCGCAACCGAAAGTACTGCAATGTAGTGATGTACGCCACAACTTAAGCTATCGATAAGTTAATTAACCATTCGGGTTTGTCTGCCCAACCGGTTTTTATTTTTTGTTAAAATTTTATAATTAAGTATTACAAAAAGCAGTAAATTTTTCTATTATTGGTTTGATTTCGCATATTTCCAAGAGATCCTCTTAGGCAGCAGACTTTTATTGCAGCTTTGTAGAAATCATGAAACTTGGATACCTGAACGGACTAGCACCGTTTGCTCCGAAGATTTTTATAAATCATATTTTATACCCCCAAGCTATCAATAAAAGGAAGGTTAGCCGATACTGCTGTACCAACCTTGAACTTGTGGGAGGTAATGTCAAGTTGTAATTATATCAATAGATTAAATATTTTTATTATAATTTATTACCCTTGATACCAACATTATTACTCTTGAAAATATCTTAGAATTTTGATAAGTTTATAACAATGTCTTCTTATATTTACGCGAACACTACACATTAAAGAAACTAATGTTATGGATTTTATCGCGTTTCATTTTGACTTTTTGATTCGGGTGATTGACTTGTCTGTGCTCTGCGGGTATCTACGTTGCATTACATGCTTTGAGTAGTCAACCAACTGGAGAGGCCATGCGCGTTAATTCCTAAACGAAGAAAAATGTCAGTTTCAGTGGGAGGCGAGGAAAAAACTACTGTACGAGTATACTCGTATACTTCACTACAAATGCAAAATCGAATCTCGTTACTATACACGCACACTACAGCATTTATTGATCGAAGTTTGTGTTCATTGCATTTACACATACTATCAAATTGTACACGTGTCGATACACTGATGCCGCTGTCTGCATGCGTAAACAACGTAGGGCGACTATGAGAAAATTTTTATCGATAAACAAGTCATCATAGTCCGCATAAGTTCAGCGTTTGTAAAAGTGATTTTTAGTGTTTTTACATTAATAACAGACCTTCAAAAGTCCATTGCTAAATGTAGGCCTCTCCCAAAAATTGCCACAAAGCACGGTCCTGAGCCACCTGCATCCATCGGTTTCCTGCACGTCTCACCAGGTCGTCACTCCATCCAGTGGTCGGTCGCCCTATACTTCACCAACCGGTACGAGACTGATATTCGAGAATCTTTTTCCCCAACGGTTGTCGGTTCTTCAAGCTATATGGCTGGCCCATTGCCACTTCAGCTTACTAATCAGTTGGGCTATGTCGGTCACTCTGTTTCTTCTATCATCTTAATACCACAAGTCTAATTCTTATTTCTAAATCAAAATATCCTATCCCTATTTCTAAGTTTATCACGCAGAAAACCCCGAGCACAGGCGTCTCCATAGCTCACTGAGCTTTGTCATACGGCCAAAAGTGAAAGGTATTTCAGAGTAATATAAAATTATGATTTTATGATTTAAAAGAGTTATGGCCAGTTTTTGAAAGACTGATCAAATTCAGATTTTAATTCAAATTTAATCAAAAATTTGCCTTCGGGTGCTTACAACGTTGCGTTTATACCATAGATATAATAATGAAGGGGATATGCCCAGTAGTTGAAAACATATCGGAGCCCGGTGTCTCCAGTTGGCCCCTACCACGCGCCACAAACAGATCGGTAAAAGCAATAGATACGCAGTCACGCATACACTCGCACTGAATAAATCATAACGTACTACACAATTATTTATAAACTATATCTCTAAAACCACAACGTCCATTTACCATTCACCGTACTACTTACTCACACAAAAATATCGGGCACCATCATTGTGCTGTAAAAAAGCATTTTATTTTTCATATACGTTAGTGATTGACTAAATTGGAAAGTTATCGATTGTTTCATTTAAACCAAAATTGTACAAAAATTTTTTGGGCCCTAAATATAAAATAAATAAAAACAGTAAAAAATCGGGTTATGTTGGTTTAAGCCATCATGCTATGGTGCTTACTCACTGACCTGTAAAGTGATGGTATTTGTGCAGCACTCGACGTTTTTATATTTCTGTGGTGGCATTTTTGTCAAATAGTGTAATCTTAAATTAATTTATTTTTCCATGACTGCTTTTATAAGAAATATAATGTGATTATTCATTTTTTTATAGGATAGGGTGACAAACGAGCACACAGTCCACCTGATGGTAAGTGGTTGCTCTGGCCCATAGACAGCTACATCTATCCTCGATTACAAATCAAAAGCAGATGCTTGTCACCCGTGAGGACTAAGATGAAATGCCTCGTTTCCCGTAAAAAGGATCTCCGGTTCTCTACATTCACCATACGAAATACAGCAGCATTAAGCTACTATTTCACGCTGGTATTCTGTGAGAGCGTGGTCCTTCCCCGTTCGAACCGACCCATTCGTGCTACAAATATAACTGCAGCATGGCTCTACCACCTATAATTCATCGGGGACTGCTCAAATTGGTGAAACTTAACATTAAAAAAAATTGAATTTGACAAAGCCTTTGCCATGAGTTCCTGTTTGACATTTTTAGTTTTAATTGCTTATTTATCATTAGCGAAACAAGCTGTTTTTATGATAATTTAATTCGCATACAAATTACGACGACCACTCAGACGAAATATTTCGTCTGAGGACGACCAGTACTAGTTTTTGTAGGGAACGAAGTCAGGTGGCCTTTAAGTGGCATCAATCCATTCCTTTTTTAAATTAGCATCATTTGGCAAGCCAAAAGGTACGATTAATAACCTATTTATTATTTTTCACGTATTCTAAGCTACTTTTTAACCTCACCATGTACTAAGCAGGTTTTGCTTGGCGATCTTTTGTTATAAAAACTTCTGGTTATTTATAATATTGTTAAATATATGAAAACAATAACACACTCATGTCTAAAAAATAAATCTGAAAAATAATTATATTGAATAATTTTAAGCCAAAGTCACTATATAACCATGCCGAGTAGGTATTTATGATAAATTCGAAGCTTTTGAAAACTGTAAATTATATTATTTACAGTTAAAATTATGAAAATTTTTCGAAGATAGGGCATAATATACGATAATTCAAACATAAGAACACTCCATCGATTATTAACTTACTTTATGACCTTTGGTTACGCATTCAGCGTAGTAGTTGTTGTAAAATAATCAAAATAAGTAAAAAACATTATGTCACATCGGCCTTCCTATCGGATTGAAACCGTTGACAAATTGGAAAATAAACTATAATAACAATTCTCCAATCCACATTATTATCGATAGTGGATCTGCACACGCACATTACTAGCTCGTCACAAGATACAGCGGCCATACTACGCAATATATCCGCGTAAATAAAGTATGTTTTGTGATATTTACATTGCTTGTTGAGTCACTTGGCGTCATACTTAGGTAGTGGTTATGGAGCAATGTATTTACTGTAAAAATATTACAGTGGCTGTGATATTTGGAAACAAAACTAACGTAGTAACAGAAATAAATATTTTACGATTTGTTGTTTAATATTATTTTAAAGATAAATATAATGAAATACTTGTTCTTAGGTATGGTATGTGATTCCATGATTAACAAAGTTTTTGTTTTGGCTTCGGTTTTTACAAGAAACCACTGAACAACATGGCATTCTGATAATATTTCACGAAGACGGTCGCAAGCGCACTAATTCGCAAAGACGGCCATTTGTATAGAAGCTGAGCATTTTGATCATAGCGCGCAGACACAGACACGCCCCCTTGCCACTTCTCCTCTTTTTAATATTGCTATGGTTTATACCGACCAATAAAAACACTAATACGTCAATAGCTTAATCGTAATTATCGGATGTAATATCAAACCCGTAATCGACATAGCCATAATGCCTTTGGCTGCTAGCATGGTATTCCTACAATTGCTTAGTTTTCATTTTATCCATGAACAAGGTACAATATATTTTTTATCATGGTTACTCTCCGCTCTCTATTTTATTCTTGTCAGCGCTTCTTGAGTAAATTCTGTTCGACTATTGATGGTACTGTACCACTTAGTCAATGTCCGTGGTACAGGCAAACATGTAATAAATGTTTTACATCCATAGCGACAGGCTTTCCGTTAATAATTAAGTGTTAGGGCGAAACATCTTAACTCTGTGTGAATATTTAGTTCTGGGCCATTTTCCAGTTTTCCTTTTAAGGAATTGTCTCTCTAAAAGTTCGCTTTCTTCAGTTCCTATTTTTTCTAGTACCTGTTCGTTCTCTTTATTTATCAAAAATGTCTCTGTCAGCGAATATAATATTTCTTGTAAACTTGTAACTTTGTTCTTTAAATACCGCTAGAGTGATTGAAGTTTTTTTATGATTTTTATTTCGAGGCGTTTTTAGTTTTCCTTGATGTATAGTCTTAGTCTGTTCACTTAGATAAAGTCACTTTTGTGCCGCACTTTGTCAAAGGCGCGACATTAAAAATCGTGTTGTAAACCATCCGAATCAGAAAGTCAAACTTAAATGCGATAAAATCCGTACGATAACTTTCTTTAATGTGTTCGCGTAAACATAAGAAGTCATTATTATAAAATTATCGAAATTCTAAAATATTTTCAAGAAGAATAATATTGATGTCAAGGGTAATAATAAAAATATTTAATCTATTGATATAATTACAGCTAAACATTACCTGCCACAAGTTCAAGGTTGGTGCAGCAGTTTCAGCTAACCTTCTTCTATTGATAGCTTGCGGTATTAAATATGATTTATCAAAACGTCCGGAACAAATGGTGCTAGTCCGTTCAGGTATCCAAGATTCATGATTGCTATAAGCTGCAATCCAAGTCCGCTGCCTAAGACGATCTCTAGGAAATATGTGAAATCAAACCAATAATAGAAAAATTTACTGCTTTTTGTAATACTTTATTATAAAATCTAAACAAGAAATAAAAATCGGTTCGGCAGACAAACCCGAATGGGTAAATAACTTGTGATGTAGATCACTACATTGCAGTACTTTCGGTTGCAGTGATACCTGTCAATTTTATAAAAAATGCATACTTTTGCTACGAGGTGGCAACAAAATAAAGGCCACAAAAACAAAGTGGTGACTCATTTGCCCTTTATTTTGTATAATATTTTGAATGTGAATTTGAAAATTAGATTAAATTATAATATATTCAGAATAGTGTTGAGATTGAGCTGAATATTTAAGTCATTTGACAAAATATAGACTGACTTAGTTAATAGGAAATAAATTTTCGTTAATATATTTAATTTGTGTAGTAAATTATATATGTTTAAAAATAGTTTATTTTTCACTTCATGAGTTCTGATGGCAACACTTGATTTTTACGAAAATATACAGACAATACGAATTTTAAGTATAACATTATGTTAAAAATATTTACAGATCAATAGTCACGTTGTTCATCATTTCAATTTTTTTATGTAAAACAGCGCAATAAATGAAAATTTATTACTATACGTTCATAAAAATAATTTTTAAAAAAATACTTTCAAAATTTTTTTTCGTAACAACCCAATTTAATACCTAAAGCAACCCAAAAATAATATTTACTTACAAGCTTGTAAAGCTAAGAAGTTTTCAATTCTGAAAAACCGCCTATTTGCGTTAATCGTGTTGCTGTCTCAAATTATGATTTTACTGTTGTACAGATGTCGCATTAATATTAAGGGATATTATTAATGGGAAATTAATTTTAATTAATTTATGTACAACATCAATAAGCGACATCTTTTAGCAGCTTATGTTCTTAAAATAAATGTATTAATGCTACTCTACACTAGATGTCGCGATGAGTATTTGCAGCACAAATAAATCTACGGTATCTATCAAATTCTAATTTTCAAATTCGCTATTCGACTACTGCCGTGAACTTCTCCTAAAACAATCATTGAAGCTTACCATGAATGGTAAAAAGGTATTAAGAAAGTTAAAGCATTTCTAGTATTTTAAATAAAATTATAAATAAAAAATAGAGCAGAAATATTTACAATAAGATAGTTGGACTTATCCAGCCGGACAGCTAGAAAGAATCAAGAACTATTGTATATAACTAGGGCCGATGGAGATGCAAATGTCACCTCAGATCACCTTTTGCTAGCATGATAAACGTAACGGAGTATCAGTCTAAAGTTATAACTATCTTTATTTCAACAAAAGATTCAATCACATTACAATTGTTTTAAATTAATTTTGTTCTCAATAATTATTACAAAAGCGCGCGTTTTCTTTACATGTGTTTTCCCATAGAAAATTTAGTTTTTAGTTTTTTAGTTATCTTTTAGACCACTGACCTTTACATATACACTTGTATATATAGAGGTCAGTGTTTTAGACAAATTCGGATTTTTATTGTTTACAAACCTTGTCTGCGTTGAGCTACAAATTTTGCCGAAAAAGTTATGTAAATTGGCCTACGGGTTACGGAGGAGATAGATTTCAAATAATCGTTTTCTTGCGCCATGGAAGCTCCAATAATATTTTTTTGTTTATTAGGGCATTATTTAAATGAGTAAAATAAAATATTCTTTGCAATGCGTTTAATTATTTCGTATCTATAAATAATATGTTTGGGATATCACAATTTGTTTATTCAATACACGCCGAATTCTTTAGGTACATTGCTTCGTACATAAAAATACAATTCAATCAATATCTTAAAAGTAAATAATATCAACAGATGAAAATAAAAATTTAACTTAGCTTTTAGTTAATACAAGAATAATAAAATTGCAGTGAACACAAATAAAACATAAGAAAGGCAGTGATGCACAAAATCTATTATTCTTTTCTGGCAAATGTTTTTAGAAAGAGACGACACCATTTTCGATAGCTTCAAGGTATGAACTATACATTTTTATTCATATAAACCAGATAGCATTTATATTAATTAATAAAAAATGCAACTAACGTAAGGTATCATTTCTTCATAAGATTAAAAAAAAAGAGTTTAAGGCTCTAAGTGTAATATTATACGCGCTTTGGTTGATAGTAGGTTGAAGTTAAATACGTAATATAACCTATGAGATTTTTCGTTTTTATTTAAATTTATTTTTGTTTTCACTTTATTTATTTCTAGAATTAATTATACGTATTTACAGACTAGTAGATTCCGATACAATGGCACTTATCATACAAGTCATTTGACTATTAAGTACATTAAAAAAATTATAACAACAAAATATTTTTAGAGAAAAGAGTTGAAAGGATTTGTTACCCTATACATTTACATTTGTAATTATTTATTATAACCATTTTTGTAATTTTTATATCTAACTAACTCTAGAAATAGTGCGTGTCCCAATTAAATATTATGAGAATGGATGAAAAATAACTGTGCAAAGTTATGCTGTAATAGTTTACTTTAAAAATATTAATTAGAAGGAGTTTTAACTGAATTATCAAATTTATTTGAAAAACTAAATATGAATAAAAATTCCACTGCCCAATGTATCAGTTACTAGAAAATATTTACATTAGATTACTCTATTATTGTCTATGCTTGATATTTTGTCCTAAGCCATATAGTTTCCATAAATTCGATAAATATATTTATGAATAAGTTATTTAGAACTTTCTGATGCAATTTTGAAGTAGCTTACTTAGCTTAGTGAACTTTAATAATTTTAGTAGCCAAAAATATCTTTAAATATACGAATGGCATTTGAATTTTAGGAAATAGCTTTTGTTAAGTGCATATGAGTTACACCAAACGTAAAAAAACAGGTTATTCTCTATGAGTTATATATAGGTACCTACTAATGGTTTAATTCCAAATATATTTGTTATTACATTCACATAAAAATGCGTAAATGCTTAATATGAATCTATTAACATAGTAAGTAGACGTAGGGTGTCTAATTATAATTTACTTGTTATTTACAAAATATTTACAATATTTATCAATCAGCGTGTAAAAAACATACCATCGATGGCCTTAAATAATTAAAAGATTTTTTTATAATCATTTTTGGAGTGCAGAGTCAAACTTTGGCTGTAGATATATTTTTAATTTATGCCTCAGCTTTTGTCGTAAAATATACAAGCACATATAAAATTACATATTGATTATTTTTTGTTCTCACTTTTTGTTTTCTAAATTAATTATGTAGTACCTATATAAGTTTTGATATTCAATTTTAATTAAGTCAGCGTAAATTATATAAACTTAACCTATTTTTAGAATAGGTTTTGTCAAGAAATGCATCCATTTTAGACGAAATACCATACTCATGTAAGTAAAGGTATACTCTGTGGCCATACTCTATGTACCTACTTTCCACATGAAATTATAATAAATATTTTCCCTAAAAGTAATAACATAATAAGCTCTGCAGTCAGAATTATTTTATTTCTTAAGATATTTTTTTTCTTAAGACTTAATTTTTTTGCTTACTTTTTTTTAATATAAGCATGCGGAAACAAGAGTTCCTTAATGATATATGGAATATTAGATTGCTGCTAAGACAAAAAAAAACTATGTGCTACAGATAACAAAGACAATAGTCATTTACTGCAAAGTTTAAAATATGTTATTATTAGTAACCTAATTGTACTTTCAAAATAAATAAACATTTACGCATTTATCAGTGCACAAATTCGTTAACGCCTCCGCCATGATGATGAAACTGTTGAGTATTGTCAACTATGACACTCGTGTACGCGCCTTCTTGTACTGCAGGACTCGGCGCCATTTTGGCGAAGTTCCCGCCGAAATTACCCTGTAAAGGTCTACCATTTTGATTTTGACTGTTGTGTCCGTAGAAAGAAATCAAATTGGTGTAATTGTATTGTTGATTTGCGATCTCCGAGCTTTCTATTGAACTGCAACTTGATGAGCTGGCTGAGAACGGGCGTTGGTTTTGGGGATAAGCATAATTGTTTGGTAAAATTTCCGGTTCCGTGTAATTTTCATTGTAGAACAGCTCATAGGGGCCATTTTGTTGTTGGTGGTAGTCGTCGTGTGTTTCGTAAGGTGGCATTACTGGTAACGTGTATTCCGGATAATTGTAGCCACCGCTCGAGTCTGTGCTGAAATCGCTTTCGTTTAGATGTATGTGGTTGACCTTGTTGTCTGTATGCCTAACGTGCGGCATTTGTGGCGATGTGGTGGTGGTAGGAACGTGGGATGGTGTTAGCACGTCTGTATGGCTGTTCAGCTTTGGCGGGCCTTGGTCTATGTTCAGTATCAGATGTTTTTCTTCGATGTCGCTGCAAAAAATTATAAATTAAATAAAAGTAAACTTAAAGTTACAGCTTGATTAAAACTACTTTTACAGATTTTATCGCGTTTAATTTTAATTTTAATTATTTTTATTTTTAATTCCCGACGTTTCGGGTGGTTTTAAAGTTACAGCCTATACACCCCACCGCTGTGCACAGGTCTGCTCTCACTTTTGTGAGGGTTTTAGGGTAAGGAAATGTCCACAGTGCCGTCTCAATGCGTGTGATAGCGAACTTCGCGTTTTCGAAATATTTTTTCTTATTTCTCATACATGCAGATTTCCTCGCGATGATTTCCTTCACCGCCGAGCATCTGGTAAGTCAGCACTTAAAATTATAACTAACAATTTCATTAGTGCAGACGAGGATCAAACCTGGATTGCCGCGTACTGTGAAATTCACAGTGACCGCTTAGCCCCTGAGCTGCGATGGCTGTTAGTATGTAAGTGAGAAATTGAACTCTTCTTTGATATAAGATGAATATTGGCGTTTGTTGCTGCCCTCAAGCAGCAACAGAACAAACAGCAAGCACTTGTAAGCAAAATGGCGATCGTAAGCAGTAAGCGCTGTCAAATCGTAAGTAGCTATTTTCCTCCAGGACACGATGTTTTAACCGGAGAACCTAAACTAATTTAAATATATGTTTGTAAAGTATTAATATTAAAAACTTACCAATCATGAATTTTTAATAACATGTATATGTTTATTCATGTCAATATATTACTTAAAACTATGTAATATTGCACAAAACAACTTATAAACTCTAATTCAAAACAATCAAATTTAATAAGAAAAATGGCGGATTGTGTCAGCGCTACTGAAGTAGCAATCGTGTCCTGGCCGAAAACTATTTCAGCGCTTGTAAGCGCTTACTAGCGCTTTTTTCTGCCAAACGCATTCTATGATAACACTCATTTATTCTAAGCGTCCGTCATTTTTAACTCTTGCAACCAGTGTTTCACTACTGCCAATATGTGGGGTTGATTCCTCATTTCTTACTTACATCTACCCTCAACCAACAATTTGTTGTGTTCCTGTTTGAACGGTGGAGAGCCAGTACAATTACAGATTGTGAGAAATTTCATCTTAGCTTGTGTTTTTATTGACGTGATAACGTCTAATAAATCGCTGGTAGCACACACGAAATAGGTATAGATATATAAAAGGGTTATACGTGGTAGAGCCATGCTGCAGTTATATAAGTAGTATAGTTGTAGCACGAATGGGTCGGTTCGACCGGGGAAGGACCACGCTCTCACAGAATACCAGCATCAAATAGTAGCTTAATGCTTCTGTATTCCGTATGGTGAGTGTAGAGAACCGGAGACCTTTTTTACTGGAAACGAGGCATTCCATCTTAGTCCTCAGGGGTGACAACGCATCTGCATTTTGATTCGTAATCGAGGATAGATGTAGATGTCTATGGGCTACAGCAACCACTTACCATCAGGTGGACTGTGTGCTCGTTTGTCACCCTGTCCTATAAAAAAAAGAATGACTCATTGTAACGTTACGCTCATTGTAACGTTACGATGGGAGCTAGAGCACTGTACGAGCGAGCGAAAAGCACGATCGGCTTGAGCGTACGGCTTGCGCCGCATCTATCTTTCTTCCACCAAGTATGCAATCATTTCATCAATGTTTTGTTATGACGTTATCACGTTAAACTATCGTCCGTAAACCGACTTTACAGACAATCAATTTATTTATAAAACCTAAAGTGGTAAACGAACTTGGAGTCTATTTGATGGTATGTGGTTGCTGCAGTCCATTGACACTTGCAACCAACTTCAAACAAAGAACGCTACAGATACGGTGTCACCTCTGAGGTCTAAGACGGAATGCTCACAACCTGTGATTATACTGGCTCTCTATACTCAGGAATATAGCAGTGCGAGCACTTCTATTTGATGGTAGAAATACGTAAGAGATACTATCTTCCCAGGCGGACTCCTAGACAAAAAGGGGTTTTAAAACCTAGTATGGGTGTTTCAATGTCTATTGTATTTGATTTTACCACATATTTTTACGTGGTTGAGCCACGCTTATTCCTCAGACATGCAGGTTGCCTCACGATGTTTTCCTTCACCGCCGAGCACGTGGTAAATCAGCACTTAAAATTGCAATTAACAACTTCATTGGTGCCGGCGGGGATCGAACTCGGGTTACTCGCGTTCTGTTATATTTACAGCGAGCGTTAACCATCTGAGCTAAAAAAAATATTTCGAAGATATGTGAAGTTTGCCAATACGCATTGGGACAGCATGGTGGACACTTCCGTTCCTTAAAACCCTCTCAGAAATGAGGGGAGGCCTGTGCCCAGCAGTGGGACGTATATAGGCTGTAACTTTACTTTTACTTAGAGCCACGCTGCTATTTTAATTGTAGCATAAATAGGTCGGCTCGTGGTAGGACCACGCTCTCACGAATATCAACGTAAAATAGCAGCTAAAGGCGTCATTCCTCTAGCAGGGCGGCGTCTAGTCATCTCTGAGGACATTAATGGAATGGAGACGTTTCTGTTCTGACATATCAACCCATAATTAAGTTAAATAAACGATTTAGTTTTTTATACGTGGTAGAGGGACGCTGCAGCTATATTATGGTTGTAGCACGAATGGGTTAACTCGTACAGTTTAAGACTATACTCTCACAGAACACCAACGTAAAATACCTGTTCAATGCTACTGTGGTTCGTATGGTGAGTGTAGAACCGGAGACTTTTTTTTTTACTGGAAACGAGGCATTCCATCTTAGTCCTCAGGGGTGACGCCGCATCTGCATTTTGATTCTTAATCAAGGATAAATGTAGATGTCTATGGGCCACAGCATTCACTTACCACCAGGTGGACTGTGTGCTCGTTTGGTATCAATATTCTATAAAAAGAAACTATTGTAGCAGTGCTGTCTGTGTACGTTCCGCGACACAAACCAAGTGTCGATTAAATAAACACAGTTATTATTTCTTGCGAAACCAGGTGGACTGTGTGCTCGTTAGTCACCCTTATTTTATATAAAAAAAATACTTTTCCTTCTGTAAATGTTCACTACTGGACAAAGACTTCTTCTGTTTTTATGTGGATTCGTCTACAGGGAGCCATGAAATATTTCTGGCGTTTTCAATATTCGTCTCTTACTACACCCACGAGAGATAAAATGTGATAATCGATTCTTTTATACCACTATCACTCTGCAGTACCAACGGTTCAACACGTGTTGTATATTTTTTTTAATTTAAGCCTATTGAAGTCCACTGCAGAACTTAGACCTTCCCCTAAAATGCCTCAACGGGGAATTTGCCAGAGTTGCCACGCTTGACAGGCAGGTTGGCAACCGCAGATTTTGTTTACCAGTTGTTATAAGGACGGTGCTGCCATCTCATAGATAGTATCCTTCTATTGCCTCCTACGACACCCACGGAACGATATGGGACCTAAGCCAAACCGTGACCATGGGTGCCATACTGTTCCAGCCTATTGTCTCATATGGGGGATAGTTGCCATCGTAGCCACCATAGAATACTATAATACATACTTAATAGAACGGAGGAGTGAGCGGAGCACGTGTAGCCACTAACATGTCACTAATACGTCAATTCCCACGTATAAATGTCAACACGAGATGTGTTTTGACGTCACAATCGTTTCCAAATTTCCCACGCAAATTATTTAGATAATGCCAAATTGCACGCTATTTACAAATAAATATGTATTAAAATCCGTCTGTCAACATAGCGAATCGGGTGTGTAGTAGTGATTAGCTGATAATACGACGTAATTGCTTGTATGTGTGTTCCTGGCGACGCCTATCGTCGTACAAAATAAGATTGACAGCCATTCTATTGTGTATTATAGTGTTCTTTGTACTTTTAGTTGTTATTAGGAGGACGCTACTGACTATCTCCTTACTTGTTTCCCCCTGTCACCTCTTACGAAGCCCACGGGATGATATGGGTTAGTGAATATTCTTATACCGCCATTACACGGAGGGCGGGGGGGTGCTGTAAAGTACTCAAAAAGTCGGGAATATAGAATACGATAATAAAACACGATAAAATCCATAAAACTATAGTTCCATCACTATTCGCGTAAACTGAATTGAATTCGTGAGAAATACTAGCATAGGTAAACTACTTATGACAAAAATCTGTCGTACTAACGCTGGCCTTCGTTATCCATGGCGCAATCATATAATGATTATTTAAGCGATATTGATATCTTACTACCTCACATTTGTGCTTTAAAAATATATTAAGAATAAATTACAGGCATTACAAATTTAATATTTGATTGATGCAAGATTTTTTTATACTGTTTAAAACTAAAGTTCTTTTTCTATCCAATTCATTACCTACTGTTTATACTAATATATGATGTACGGTGTTGAATGTACATATATACTTTAGGTACTCTTTTTTGATAATAGTAATGTCCTCCAGACCGAATTTCGGTCACGGCGGCCTGCCTCAACGGAGGCTACCCATCGGCGCAGGACAGGATTATAGTGCCCAACTGTATGCGCAAGCACAGGTGCACTCTCTATTCCCTCACTCTCATAATCCGATGGGATGGTAAACCGACACGACCGGAGAGAGATCAGGTGCAGGACCAGCGGCTTTACGTGCTTTCCGAGGCACGAGGGTGAGACACCGCCAACTTCCTGACTCCGGGCAGCTACTGAGAATTTCTTGACGGAAAAACTCAATAATTAATTTTTGGCCCGACCCGGGATTCGAACCCAGGACCTCATGATCAGCTGTCGCACTACTACAACCACTAGACCAACGAGGCAGGCAATAGGCAATACAAAGGTATTTATAAAATTTTTGATAATACTTTTATAAATACCTTTGTACATTTGTTTGTATATCTTGATATATAAAATAAAAATAAAACGTAAAAAATCATTACAATAGTTGTGGCTCACCTGAGTACATAGTTAACCGATACGATGCAATGGGGTCTGGATGACCTTGAGTTGTGCACTATGGTGGCATAGCTCTGCATCCACACCCAGCCGCCGGACTTTGTTAGAAAACGGTAGTAGCGAGACGTCACTTGGCCTTTCGTTAATACTGTTGGAGGAAAAAATATTTAAAACTATATACCCGGGATGAAACTGAACCATATCATTATACACATCTTTATATGTCCTACGCTAAACATCGACCAGCTTCAAATGGGTGTGGTTATGTAAAAAGGTTCCACCAACCCAAAATAAGCAGTTTTGTGATATTGATGTTTGAATTTCAGATCAGTATTATTAATGGTTAGTTTATAATATTGATATTTTTCGACTGCAATCATTGCTGGAATTGTAGTAGCTTTATAAATAAAAACACTCATTATTATTTTCGCAAAGGTAACTCATATTTGACATGAGTGTGGGATGATTCCTTTTTGCATAATCACGTCCAAGTAATGCTCAGCGAGCTATGGAGAGGGTTTTGCTCGGGGTTTCTCTGCGTGATAAACTTAGGAATGAGGATATCCGCGGATTAGTAAGCTGAAGTGGCAATGGGCCGGCCATATAGCTCGAAGAACCGACAACCGATGGCGAAAAAAGGTTCTTGAGTGGCAGCCTGGTACCAGTAGGCGTAGTGTAGGGCGACCCCCCACTAGATGGAGTGACGACCTGGTAAGACATGCAATAAGTCGATGGATGCAGGTGGCTCAGGACCGTGCTTTGTGGCATTACTTCGGGGAGGCCTATGTTCAGCAGTGGACTTGTGAAGGACCGTAATGGTGATGATGATGATGATGAATGTCGCAAATACGATCCGGAGCCATGTCTTATTAGGTTCTTACTCCATTTATTGGGGGTCGTTCTATATTCCGTTTGACAGTACGTGGCTGCCAATCATGAAACTTTCTTCCGCATCGGTTGTCGGTTCGTCGATCTAATGGCCGGCATATAACCACTTTAGCCTACTGATCTGTTGGGTTATGTCGGTTAGTCTGGTTCTGCCGAACCGGAATAGTTCTAGTTTGAGCCTATGCTATTTCTTATTTATTAACATTTCTTTATTAGGCCAAATAGTCCATAGCTGGGCCTGGGCTTCGCCCATTGTGGGAAGATTTGCTGTAACCAATTTCTAAACGGATTGATAAACGTAGGACCAGATGTCTCTTAATCTTTTTGCTGCTCCAGTTACTAATGCTTATTTATTTACTTTATAGGATATGGCGACAAACGAGCCCACAGTCACCTTGATGGTAAGTAAATGCAGTGGCCTAGAAACTTTTATATTTATATTCGATTAAGAATCAAAATGCAGATGCGTTGTCACCCGTGAGGACTGAGATGGAATACCTCGTTTCCAGTAAAAAGTGTCTCCGGTTCTCTACACTCACCATACGAAACACAGCAGCATTAAGCTGCTATTTTACGTCGGTATTCTGTGAGAGCGTGGTCCTGCCCCGGTCGAGCCGACCCATTCGTGCTACAACCATATAACTAAAATAACTGCAGCATGGCTCTACCATGCTGTCATTTAGCCGCGGTGTAATTTACTCCATCACCGTTTTGTACCGTGGTTATCGTCAAAGGTGAATATAAGAAATTCCAGAATATCTTATGGCTGCTGGTATTCTGCTGATGATGAGCAAATAATCATGATGATGATGACGATGTATTTTTTAGTTGATGATAGATGTACCTAGGTATATCCATGTAATTAGGTACTAGCTTTTGTGTTTTTCTCTGGCGTTTGCTGCACGTTTTTAATTTTAAAATAACAAAAAATATAGAAGTGTCTGAACGGAAAATATCGAGTTGCCATAAAGGAAAAGAAAATTTTTTAATTTATGTTTTAGTTGGTTAACAGACTTTATTTAATTAAAACATTTATACTTACAAGTACAATGTGAGTATCTCATATGAAGCACATCCGTTCCATGAATGAAATGGTAGAGCGTTTTCTCGATGAGATCCTGGGGTTCGTACCCCGTCAGTGGTGCCACTCTGTAAACAATATATTGTTATTATATACAATAACTTGCCTCTGCGATAGCATTATAACATCTTTCAAACCAGTCGCCTCATATTACAAGTATCTTAAAAGGTGACTTAAGGAAATTACCAGAAGACCTTCGATAGATGATGCTATAACCAAGTATTTATCCCAGAGGTATATATAATCAAGACTGGCGATAGAAATCAGTCAGAGGTGCAAGACAGTGCTAAGATTGCTATCACCAAATGTCTCCTGACAAGTTTTTTTTTTACAGAATAAGGCTGACTAACGGGCACACAGTCCACCTGATGGTAAGTGGAAGCTGTGGCCCATAGACATCTACATTTATCCTCGAATAAGAATCTAAATGCAGATGCGTTGTCAGTTGTCACTCCTGAGGACTAATATGGAATTCCTCGTTTCCAGTTAAAAAGGTCTTTGGTTCTCTACAATCACCATACGAAACACAACAGCCTTTCACGCTGGTATTCTGTGAGAGCGTGGTTCTACCCCGGTCGAGCGTACCCAATCGTGCTGCAACCACAATATAGCTGCAGCACATAAAAAGAACGAGATATACACATCACGCAGCTGGGCACAGGTCTCTTACTCTTTGAGAGGGTTAAAAGTAAAAAAAGTAAAGTTACAGCCTATATACGTCCCACTGCTGGGCTCAGGCCTCCCCTCATTTCTGAGAGAATTTCGAGAGAAGAGAGATTTCCGCTACGTTGCTTAAATGCGTGTTGTAGACTACACATGTCCCAAGCTTGCAGGTTTCCTCACTATATTTTACTCCACCGCTGGACACTTGGTAATTCAGCACTTAAAATTTGCAAGTACCAACTTCATCTGTGTCGACGGTAATTGAACCTGGGTTGCTCGCATAGTGTGAAATTTACAACGAGTAGTGTGCTTGATGAGCTTACGAGTGAGCTACCACGGCTACATTGTGTTGCAAATTCTTCCTATAATAGAAGACGACATTGTCCAGTTATGGAGTGTTTAGAAGCTGCTAAGGATATACTAAAAACTATATAAAAATATAGCTCCATACAAAAGGTTAATTGATTTATATTGTACGATCGTGGAATATTTCAAGAATATGTTTGTTTTATTGTTAAATTTTGGATGAATAATACGTGCTCGGCGGTGAAGGAAAATATCGTAAGAAAACCTGCAGGTTTGAGAAATAAGAAAAAATTTTTGGAAGACGTCAAGTTCGCCAACATGCATTGAGTTATTTGATTGACATTGAGCATTTATTTATGTTATATAAAAATATCTCGATGAATAATTTGCCTAAAAACGATTTAAATGTATAATAATTTAAACCGGCGTAAAAATAATAAAGTAATATAGTATAAACGACCAATAGCCGGGCACAGGGTTCTTGTGAGACTGACTTTAAGTAAGCTTTGTTTTAATTATGGGCATATACATAGGGGTAACCCCACGAAGTTCTTCACCGCGGAATATCTAACAAATCAGTACATAAAATTGCTTTAAATAAGGTGGTTCAAGTATTGACTAGCGAACTAAGATCAAAATTAAGGCGTGCTACCGCCCAACTTAAAAAATTAAATTTCGCCTTCCTGCTATTGATGTGAATTTAATTCAAATAAATAATGAAAGAAATTTAAATGAGATGTGGCCAAAGTTTTAGTCCAAGTAACGGAGTTGACTCGTCCAAATCAATAGTGTTATAAGTATATATACTGCTTTATAAGTAAAGACACTCAATTGAATGATTAAAAAACTAAAAAGAGATTAAATAAAAACTAAAAACAAAACAGCTGATGAGCCAAATTAGGCGCGAAAACATTCGACAGACACAAGCACTTTTCCACAGAGTAGTTACGGCACGTCACCCTCTCCCCACACTATTATATTCCGTCATCCGAAAAAATTGTTGACGCTAAAAAATCTAATACACTTCCGCCAATTAACGGCAAAATTCATCGCATATTGTTTTTAAAGGGGGACCACTCGATCATCTTGTCGCGCTTAGGCTCTATTGTGTTTAGACGAGGGGAAATGTTTTTGCAAAATATGCTTCCATTTAACGCCTTTAATTTGAAATCATTGCAAAGTGATAGTGTTGTTTAAACTTCCCGTTTGCGATGTCTCTTGAGCCTTTCCCAAATGCGAACGTATTAAGCGCACTATTTCTAAACTACCTACCCAAATTATGTGTATTTGATATGAAGTTTTTTAGCTTAATCAGTATGAACTATGAATATATGTATTTTTATATTTGTATTTGTATATTATACGGCGGTATGAGAAAATCCATTATCCCAAGTCATCCCGAGGGTGTCGTAAGAAACAACAGAGTAAAACTAAAGCAATACATTGGTAACATTTATTTACAATATTTTGCTTGATTTGCAATAAATGTTATTATTGTTAACTTAGAGG
The DNA here is from genome assembly GCA_036936625.1 of Parnassius smintheus behrii. Lineage (NCBI taxonomy): Eukaryota > Metazoa > Arthropoda > Insecta > Lepidoptera > Papilionidae > Parnassius > Parnassius smintheus. Next base: position 26,748,708 of record JAUPFT010000027.1, read on the forward strand.
AGTTAATACAAAAGCAATTTTATATATGGTATCAAAAGAGCGTAGTTTTATATGGAGATACTTATTGTCTCTGATACAAGGATATTTAGTACCGACGTATAAATAATTTTTTGTCTATTCTAAGGTCTATTTCTATGGCCACAAATTACACTTTTTTGTCAATGCTATTAATAAACTATAGGTTTTTTAGTCCCTCAAGGATATCCGATACTAGAACTTGTGCAAATGAGTGGCAATTACGCAGCGGCGCCTGTTCGCCCTATTACGCCCTTTGTTTTTTGACGCCCCTGCAGTTTGAGAACGCAGAAATATGTAGAGCAGGTAGTATCCACGAATTTTTATTTTTAAACAGTTTTATACCCTATCATTATACCACAATTTCCGACAGATGACGTAACTTTTCTGCACATACCTGCATTAGGCGCTTGCAAATTTCACAGTTCGCTAGCAATTCGGGTTCTAAATTTCGCGGTATGTCACATGTCGATCTTCCTCAATCAGCTTACGCACAGCATCAACGTTTTCTTGGGTGACTGCAGTTTTTGGACGACCTTGACGGGGATCATCACTGACTTTGACACGTCCACGTTGAAATTCAGCAAACCAGCGATAAATTGTGGTTTTGGATGGGGCTTCATCACCAAATGCAGAAATCATCCGGTCAACACACTGTTTTTGTGTTAAACCACTTCGAAAGTCATAATAGCAAAAAACAAATAATAAATCATCGCTCTTTTCTCGAGTCAATTCCATTTTCTCAACGACTAAACAAGTTTGACAAAACCTTGTGACAAGACCGAGAATCTTTTTTAAAATAAATAAATGGTATTCGATTTTTAAAGCCAAGGAGTTTTTATTAAAAAGATTTTAATATGACAGGAACAGTGGAAATATTCCATTCCCGATACTTTTAGTGCAGCTTAGATACTACTAATATAACTGCAGCATGGCTCTACCATGCAACAATTTGCAATTTTAAGTGCTGATTTACCACTTCCTCGATCGTAAAATAAAACATTGTAAGGAAACATATATGTTTGAAGAATTAAAAAAATGCCAAAACAAAAGTTCGTTAACACAGTGGCGTATAGTTACTTGTCTTAAAAGTTAAAACCTTCACAGAAATGGGAGGAGATCTGTGCACAGCAGAGGGACATACATAGGCTGTAACTTTATTTTTTACTTTAAACAAAATTTGCCTCAAATAAGAAAAATAATGTACCTACAATGATGTCGACGTATTCTTAGAATTTTTTTTTAGAAGAATATTAACAATGCTCTAAACATTGCTAATATTCCCCTTAACCACTCGTGGTAAGCTTAAATTGTTGTGTTATGAGTGGTTCACGCCAGTAGTCGAATGGCGGATTCAAACCCACGACCTTTTTGGGTTCGCGGTCCGCGCCCTGGGTTACTGTCGCTTTATATTCGTTTATTAGATCAATATTTTACTTGCGCTGTATCTATTTAAATACTCGGGCCTGACCTCGCTAATTCGTTAGTTCATTTATGCAGTACTTAATAGTTTTTATACTATACCGACATATGTAATGGTACTACAATTCATAATACAAATAATAGATTTAGATAACCAAAGAGAGCAATACCTCTTCAATCAGATCATACCAAATAAAGAATATTAAATCATCACTGCGCAGTTGTTTATATATTTGCACACGTTCAAGTGATTCCGCTTTATTAACAAGAATTCCTACAATAAAGATTAAATTAAGTCATGTGGCTGCTGTTGATTGTGACTTGGAAAATAAAGGACACATTTATATGATTAATTAATTTAAAAAAAAACGTATTGAATATTTTCAGCAAATTTTCAAGTTCATTACCATATCTCTCCTTGTAATGCTATTAACTAACTTTAACAATTATAGAATTTTCACTATATTAATTTAAAATGGTGTCAGATATATATGGAAATCAACTAGCGTGCCATATAAAAACTTTGTAATTTTGTGTTAAAATAAAGCGCAAACCGGTCTTCATTCAATATTTAAAATTTGACGAAGTAAGAGCTCGTCGATCTACTCTACTATGAGTTTGTAGATTCAACATGTTCTCTCTATATTTTTGGAGTGACGAAAAAGCTATCACGCTACTCTAGAGCACGTATTAGAACTTTTATGTCTTGGAAACAATTTTGATTCCCCAAACTTAGAATAAAACAAAAGTTACTTATATAACAAAAGTTAGATAAAATTGCAATTACAAATGCCTACCAGAGATAGTTGAAGATCGCTGTGACAGTGGTGGGCGTTAAGCTGAAACTTATAATTTATTGCAGTTGATAACTTCCTTTATAAAACATACCGAGCGTGAAAATAGGTTGGAATCTATTGTTCAGAGATAGATTTTTAATAGCCTAAAAATTTTATAATTATTTATATTTAACAAATTGCAATCACTGATAAAATGCATAGTAAGGCAACTCCACGCTCGTCAATGTGCTGACAGCGCGGAAGTGATTTTTGCTAAGCGTACTCTGTCACGTAGTCCACCCAAGGATGCCTTTGACAAGAAGTGCAATGTAAAATGACCTTTATTTATTCGACGATATGGTAGATGGTGAATTATTATGGAAATATGTTTAAATTAGCATTTGGAATTTGTAGTGATGACTATTTGTCATGATTTATTAATATAATTCAATTAATAATTATGTTTTATTAAAATACTAGCCGGTACCCGGAGCGTTGCTACCGCAGAAGAAATACTTGTGGAAATATCATTTTAAATTTGGAAGAAAAAGAAACAGAAACATAAACTTTTTTATTTAATGTAGATTATAAACAATAATTATCGAAATTCAATTTTTTCATTAACCACTGGTTCGCAAAAAATCCATAAATTCCTTACTATTATAATAACCCTTTTTATACAAACATAGTTTAATAAAAATTTTGAACTTTGCGTATGACAAATTTTGTATATTTTCTGGGATTTTGTTGTAAACGCGTACATTGCCCCAAGAATGAATTACAGACTCGGTGGAGTCGAGTAACTGGTACTACTAGCTTGTGTTTGTTCCTAGTATTTAAAGAAAAAAGAAGAATTTTAATACATTAATTAAAGTTAAATAATGTATTGCTTTACCTACTGTAAGTTAATTGTACTTTGCACAAGTGCAAGCAATAAGTTGACAATGTTTTACAGCAATCTAATGAACTAATCTAATGAAGATACTATTAAGTTAATAAATTTCATAAATGCTTGTGACGATTGTACACGCTCAGAAACAGTTATGAAGCTTCATACTTCAAGCTGCAACATATTTGAAGAATAGGTTTTTAACATCTATTGCAGTTACGCTGTGCACGAACCCCCGAGCTAGACAACCAAGAGAGCCATGTTGATACCCTCTTGTAAAACAAGTCTAATCCTAAAATTTTAACACTATGTATGTGGTAACTAATAATGAAACGATCGAAGGTTTTTTATAGAATAGGGGTGACAAACGAGCACACAGTCCACCTAATGGTAAGTGGATGCTGTGGCCCATAGACATCTACATTTAACCTCGATTAAGAATCAAAATGCAGATGTGTTGTCAGCCTTGAGGACTAAGATGGAATGCCTCGTTTAAAGTAAAAAAGGGTCTCCGGTTCTCTACACTCACCATACGAAACACAACAGCATTAAGCTGCTATTTTACCAAAGACTATATAACCACTTTACGCTGTTAATCTGTGAAAGCGTGATCTTTCCCCGGTCGAGCAGACTTATTCATGCTACAACCATAATATAGCTGCAGCATGGCTCCACCACGTATAAATATTAATCAGATCATCTGAATGTAAAGCTGGACATTCTGTGGCCTAATGGTCAGATCTACGCCAATATACCGCGAGTCCTAGCTTCAGCATGGATCCATTTCCATGCAACTGCATTTTGATGCTTAATCGAGGATAGGTGTCTATGGGCCACATTGTCTACGTGCCATCAGGCAGACTGCGTGTTAATTTGACACCTTTTTTTTAAACGTTACCCCCACACTAGGATTTTCTCCTGTATCGTGGAGGTAGTTTACAAACATAAATTTCACAAGAACAAACATCCAGACCCGGTACAATTACTTGTTATAATACAAATAACATTATAATACAAAAGTTAATATACAAATACTTGTACCGTGCGGGATTCGAACCCGCGGTCATTCAGCGCTGTAACTCATTGCTAAGCCACTGCGCCACGGAGCCGTCAAAATTAATTAAGATACTATTATATGTTGCAGATTTTATTTAATTCCATTTAAATAAAATGTGCAACATATCTATATAGACATATAATCTTCGATCACTAGAAGGCTATGTTATCGGAACTCAACACAGCTGGGCTATCCTTCATCGCCAAATAAAGCGTCCCATCTCGTGTTGCATGCCGCCATCTGTCGTTCAGGTGTTCAAAACGCATATATCGCGATTTGTTCGATGTTTTGTAACACTATATTCGCATGATACTTCTCAGTACGTGTACGCGATATTGATTTCCAATTTATCGCATAACAACCGCTGAGTCGACAAGGTGTTATCTTGCCTGGACAGTTGTTGGCATAGGCAAGGAATGGCAGTGCTCTAGTTCTAGGTAAGAAAAAAAATACTTCTTAAATACATTTCTCAATTTTTGTCTATAGTAATATATTATTACAGGCTGAAGAAATCTACCAGGTCGTTAACAGACAGAGGAGAATACAGTTCAGCTGATAGCGTTATAGCATATAGCACCATTAAAAGCGACAGTAGCCTTATGGAAGGGCGCGGACCGCGAACTCAAAAAGGTAGTGGGTTCGAATCCGCCATTCGAATACTGGCGTGAACCACTCGTAACACAAGCAATTTAAGCTTACCACGAGTGATTGAGAGGATTATTAGTAATGTTTATAGCGTTGTTAATATTCTTTATAAAAAAAGTATGTGGATATTGTGGCCATTATACTCATAAACATCTGTCCTCGATTAAGAATCAAAATGCAGATGCGTTGTCACCCCTAAGGAGTAAGATGGAAGTAAGTAATACGAAACACAGTATAGCATTGAACTGCTATTTTACCTTGGTGTTCTGTGAGAGCGTAGCAACCCATTCGTGCAACAACTATAATATAGCAGCAGCGTGGCTCTACCACGTATGAAAAACTAAATCGCTTGTTTAACTTATTTATGAGTTGATATGTCAGGCTTTCCAAGGAATACAAGTTGTATCTGGAGTCCCATACAAAACAGAAACGCCTCCTTTCCATTAAGAAGAAAGTCTTTAAAATGACCAGACGCCCCTCTGTTAGAGGAATATGACGACGTGAGAACGTGACGGTTGGCTTGCGAATTGACGACCGCAACACCAGACGTCTAGTTTTAATGCTGCTGTTCGTCACCGGTCTGGGTGTTTACGACTGGCGCAAGCAATTGTGCTGCCATCTAGAGGAAGTAACAAGCTCATGTTCAGGATTTTTTTCACTTTATTTGGATCATCAACAGATGACACACAACACTAACAAAATTATAATTAAAAACTGCGATCGCTACATACTACGTGTTCACCCTCTTACAGGTAACTATGTAAATACACTTACATAAATAGCGAAGTGATTATTTTTTAAATTCTAAAGGAAACAGATAATAATGGGTGCGTTTGGCAGAAAAAAGCGCTAGCAAGCGCTTACTAGCGCTAAAATAGTTTTCGGCCAGGACACGATTGCTACTTCAGTAGCGCTGACACAATCCGCCATTTTGCTTATTTAATTTGTTTGTTTTGAAGTAGAGTTTATAAGTTGTTTTTTGGTATATTAGTTTTAAGTAATATAGTGACATGAATAGACATATGCGTGTTATTAAAAATTCATGATTGGTAAGTTTTTAATATGAATACTTCACAAAAATATATTTAAATTAGGTTAGGTTCCCCGGTTAAAACTAACATCGTGTCCTAGAGGAAAATAGCTACTTACGATTTGACAGCGCTTACCGCTTACGATCGCCATTTTGTTTACAAGCGCTTGCTAGCGCTTTTTTCTGCCAAACGCACCCGATGTGTTAATAAATATACACGAAAACCAGATTTGCTACAACTCCAGTTCGTAGATTTAATGCTTACAGTCTACATAATAATACTAACTGTACAAACTGCCCGTTAGTTGTTTATTATGAACATCATATTAAAACAGCATACCGAACTTGCATTTAATTTAAAATCCATAAACAGGAGAAGAATGGACTTAGTTTGTGTAAACCCTCAAACCAAACACGCATTTGTGAACAGATTTTACATATTTTTAGGACCATTTCTATATAACACGCTATATAATATACGTGGTAGAACCATGCTGCAGTTATATTAGTAGTATAGTTGTAGCACGAATGGGTCGGCTCGACTGGGGAAGGACCACGCTCTCGCAGAATAGCGTAAAATAGCAGCTTAATGCTGCTGTGTTTCGTACGGTGAGTGTAGAGAACCGGAGACCCTTTTTACTGGAAACGAGGCATTCCACCTAAGTCCTCACGGGTGACAACGCTCAGCATTTTGATTCGTAATCGAGGATAGATGTAGATGTCTACGGGCCACAGCAACCACTTCCCATCAGGTGGACTGTGATAGAAATATCCATAGAAATTATTGTATTATCATCGATTCTTTGTACGTCTGCGAATTTCAGATTACTCAGTCGTCTGGAAGTGCCGAGAAACAGTATTAAAGATCTATTTGAAGTATTTGTTTTTTTTTGGCTGCCTCGTTGGTTCAATGGTCATAAACGCGATTACTGATCATGAGACTCCTAGGTTGGGATCCCGGGTCGGACCAAAATCAGTGTATTTCTGTCAAGAAATTCTCAGCAGCTGCCCGGAGTCAGAAAGTTGGCGGTATCTCACCCGCGTGCCTCGGAGGGCACGTAAAGCCGTTGGTCCTGCGCCTGATCTCTCTCCGGTCTTATCAAATTACCGTCCCATCGGACTATGAGAGAGAGTGAACAGAGAGTGCACTTGTGTTTGCGCTATTAAGAACTATAATTCCGGTCTGCGCAAACCGCTAGTCTTAGTTGAGACAGGCCACCGTGACTGAAATTCGGTCTGGAGGACAATATGTATTCCTTAGTATGCAACCTGCATATAAAGGTTGAAAAAGGGCGACTACTTAATGACTTATGGTATTTTCTCCCAGTCATGACGACATAACGACGACGACGTCTAATAAACGTTATTTCACGTCAGGTCACTCGAAAGAGTAAAAAAATTTACTGTTAATAAAAATAAAATAGCTTTAGAAGTCTGTGCTAGGCCATAGAAAATAAAAAATAAAAGCTTCGACTTCAGAAGCAATGTGAAAATTATTTTATTCTCTTTGGTCATTTGAAGTCAGCTTTTACTTTTTTAAGTATTACTTAATAGTTACTTGACACAAATCTATTATGGCTAGAACCATATAACTAAATAATTGTATTTCTTCATTAATATATCACATTTTTGTAAGTGAAAAAAAATACATCGTTAGGAAAATTGGCATATCTGAGAATCAAATAAATATCGATTGCGACTGAATTCTTACCTAGAACTCTAGGATAAATCTTATAAGAACGAGTGAAAGCCTATGTTTACCTCTGAGATATGTAACTTATTATTTCTTCACTTTCTACTTATTTTTAAAACAAAAAAAATCTTTTTACTCTTTTAAAATTTTGTCACTGTTTTATTACTTTAACAATTATTGGTTATATAAATAAACAAACTGCTCATAATGCTTAGATTATGCGGAGCCATTGTAACCATATTAAATGTACGGAATAATGGGATATTTGGATTTAGTACAAAAAAACTTTACCTAAGAAATTAATCCAGTACCTGCTCTTGAAGCACTATGCATACATAAATATCACATGAATAAACAACAAGACCCGGAGAAATTATCTGAAGACCATACCAATACTTGTTTCGTGCGAGAATCGAACCTAAATACAATTATCAAAAGCCGCCGCCAACATTAGGTGAATTATTATACATAATGAACATGAACAAATGAACAAATATTATACATAATGAATTGTAATATAAAATGAGGTGTAATATTTGATAGATTTTATATCAAGGTAGTGAATGTGTTCAGAAAATGTGGAGTTTAATTTTTCTTTCTGTACTGTTTTATTTTGTATTTATTAGATTAAAAATAAATAAAACAAACCACATGTATTCCGTCAAAGTTAAATAAATTACAAAAGAGTTAAAATATGCAAAAAATAATGAGCAAACGACTGAGGCATGGTTTTGTGGATTATAATATAATGTTCTAGAAAGTGATAAACTTTTATTTAAAACTAACGTCTCAATGACACTGATAAAATGACGATGATAAAAAAACTTCACCTCAATGTTAACTAGTGACATCTGGTGAACGGAAAATTTAATTTAATTATGTGGTCTTTGCCTTTGCTTCTAATTAGGACGTAGACACCACGAAAAAGTTTTATTTTTACTAGTGTATTAAAACTTGCTCGATTTTTTTATTTTAAGTTGAATTAGATTTATAGTATATAACGCCACCCCAAAACAGTGGTCAGAAATCAAATTTTGAACAAAAATAATATGTCCATATAAGTCTCGATCTCTGGTTACCCTAACCGTAGCATTGCAGTCTGAAGTTTCCGCGAAGTGGAGGAGGCATTGTCGGGGCCCGGTCGGTTTACGCGCTCATGATTGCCGTGAACCTATAAACTGGGAACAGTACAACGTTTGTGTTCACTGCTATCGACACAGCGCGTGTCGGAAGACGCATTGTATAGAAATTTATTGTATAACGCTCATAAACGCCATGTATAATATTAAATTTTTACCAAAGCTCTACGAGTAACGATTTAAAAAGGGAGATACTTCACAAGAAATATTTTTATATTCTAATCCCCATCAATTTGCAAAAGGTCATGGGTTCCTTCCACAGTAAGTATATCGGCCATTCGTTTGACAGGCGGATTAGCTAGGGTTACCTCTGACTATAAGATGTTTACATCTACATTAATCGAAAGCCGTGAGATATTTTGGGCATTTTCATTAATCGACTCTTTCGACAGCCGTGATACGAAATTACTAAAAGGTTGTCTTGTGCCGTCATAAGCCGCGCAGTGTTAATGGAATTTGCAAAATGCATATAAAAATCTTGAGTACCCAAACTCAAGGCGCAATAGCCATCTCATACTTGACAATGCAATCGTGCTGATATAGGAAACGAGTATGAATGTAAATGTGGTATTCCGGTTAAACAAAGGATATCAATATTCTATAGTTACAACTAGTTCTTCTTCTTCTTCTTCTTTTTTACTTTGTGGCTTCTCTTAAAAGAATTCTTCTTACAACAAGTTAATCATAGGTGTGTGGTGGCGATGTGGGGAACCCATCACTTCATTATGGCTTGTGGGTATCGTAAGCAGCATACTGAGTATTTTTTATCTATAACCGTGAGTTTGTACTGACGCGATTTTCACAAAAAATATATTTTAAGCACTGTTTACTGTCAACGTATCAAAAAGCGTTTGCATAGTCAAACAACATGTTGTAGTGAAATATGTTTGACAGTTTATTGTACATTACATATTTTAACTATATTATATCTTTATAACTACAGAAACAAAATATTTGAAAACAAATTTGTAGAAATATTGTCATGTTGAAAGTATATGTTTGAATATCTGTTGAAAATTTTACACAATTTTTGTGATTTATTTTATGCGTTTTGTTTCACACAGTCCACCTGATGTAAAGAGGATGCTGTGGCCCATAGACATCTATTAATCCTCAATTAAGAATTAAAATGCAGATGCGTTGCCACCCCTGAAGATTAAGATGGAATGTTTCGTTTCCAGCAAAAAGGGTCTCTGATTCTCTAAACTAACCATACAAAACACAGCAGCATCAAGCTGCTATTTTAGACAAGATGATATATTTTTTATGTTTTTTCTCAAAATATTAGATATTAGATTGAGAACATGACACAGCAGTGCAGGAACTGTTATTTGGCAGCAACAATAAGTATTAAAGTGGTATCTTCCCATACGGATTTCAGACTCCTGGGCATATTATTATTTTTTATTATGTGCGAGCAGCTATGCAGGAGCAGTATCATTGCGATCTAAAAGATCTATTGTGATCGCTGCTATGGCTGTAGTTCACGGCTAAGCCCTATGTCTTCCATGAATAGAAGGAGTTACTTAGCTGTGTGCAATTTCACTTTGTGCAGAGTACATAGTTTCCCAGATGAGAGTTACGTTTGCGCATTAAGGGTCCGCAATCAGTTAGGATGTGCAGAGGCGTTTCTTCCATTATGGAACAGAATCGACACATCCTTGAGTTGCTTATTCCCAGGATGGACGTGTGCTTTTTAGACAACAGTGTTTAGTGAGGGCTCTTGCCAGAATTCACAATTTATTTTTACTTAAACCCAGGGTTTCTGAAGCGAATTTACGATCAATAGCCCGGATTAAGGTTTTAGGTTCTAGACTAGGCATAAAAGAAGCTTATACTATCTATTGTTTCTAATTTATTCGTATGGATTATTATATATTATTATGTGTAAAAAGTTTTTGGAATTAGATTCACTTAAAATGTCATCGGAAACACATTTGCAAAACCCGTACTTCATAGGTCACTTGTGTCGACACCACTGGACAGCGCGCTAAAGGGCCCGAGAGTCGTATTGTTTGGCCGATACGGCGAGTTCCTTGGAATGCCATATAAATTATTATCGGGCAATGTCAATAGTGACGGGACTGTAACTTTCTTTGATTGTGATATTAATGGTACTTTAACGTAGTAAATATTCTCTTGTAAAAGAGAACTCTTCCACAGTATCGGATTGTTTAATTAAGTAATTATCTTCCGATTGTCTTAACGATATATATTACAATCGTATGGATTCTAAATAGAGGTATTTTAAAAGTTATATCGGTGATTGCTGGTACCAAATCTGAGAATATATTCTTAGTTCTGTCCTACGTTTTTCAGTGTACACTGTCACCGTATTTAAGTAGAGTCTGCACGGCAGTGACGTTAAAATTAATTTCCTTATCCTGTCCTATCCTTATCGATTTACGTCAAATAAATGGTCATCTTAAATTGATTGGATCACATAATCAAATATGCTAGGAAATCTGGTACGACAGCCAAGAAAGCATGTTACCATGACTGAGGAAGGTTGTATAATACTGGGTAATTATTTTCAAGGTCTGGAAAAAATTGGGTGTAACGGGGGAACGGAGTAGAAGTCTATGGCAATGATATTTTACAATTTTTATTATATTTTACATTAACATATTATGAAATTCTTCTATCAATAAATACAACTACATACTTTGAAATAAACTTTCGGTACTAAAAATCACAAAAAAAAAATGTTTGAAATAAATAAATCAATCAATTTATTTCATAATAAGTGAATGTAAATAATAAAAAAATGTAAAATATCAGTGCCATAGGCTTCTGTTTCGTTCACCTTTTACACCCTCTTTTTTCCCAGACGGTAAAAAAAATCATTCCGTATATAAAAGATTAGATACATTTCGATGGTATTTTTATAGAAACTTTAGTAAGAATGGGAAAATAAATTAGGTATATTTACTTTTTATATAAAAAATTATTATTCTTTAAAAAGTTTAAAGAAATACATATTTTATACGTTTAATAATAATAATTAATAATTAATTTTGTTTCATTTCTTACACCAGTATCACTCGTTCGATACATAATATTTTAGTACGTGACATTTTCTTCATTTACTGTATAAGTTTTGTCATTTGTTTGAAATTCTATTGTAACTGATGAAGGTTGCCGTTTTGCAGATTGAGCAATGAAGAAATATTCCGTTGTAAAAAACATAAAAAAAGTAAAAACATTCAACAATTAGTAAAAAAACATCTGTATCGCCGTGGGTGTCGTAAGAGACGACAGAGTAAAACAAATCAGGAGATACGTAGCAGCGTAATGCATTATAACAACTACAAAAAAAAAAAAAAAAACAATTATTTGACAATCTACGGAGGAGGGTTATGTTTAGCTGGGGAATTTGTATAGTCTGCAACAGTAACTGTGTTCTTAAAAGCTGGGCTAGCTTAAGGTCTAAACGCTCCTTCTTGTAAATTTCAAAGTATGCGAACACCCCAAGTTCGATTCGACTTCTGGTTTTGAAATGATTTTTTACGTGGTAGAGGCGCGCTGCAGCTTTATTATGGTTGTAACCGGGGAAGGACCACGCTCTCACAGAATACCAGCGTGAAATAGCAGCTTAATGCTGCTGTGTTTCGTATGGTGAGTGCAGAGAACCGGAGACCCTTTTTTACTGGAAACGAGGTATTTCATGTTAGTCCTCACGGGTGACAACGCATCTGCGTTTTGATTCTTAATCGAGGATAGATGTAGATGTCTATGGGCCACAGCATCCACTTACCATCAGGTGGACTGTGTGCTCGTTTGTCACCCTTATTCTATGAAAAAAAAGATTTGCTACGGGCTCGGCGGTGAACGAAGGAAAAAAACAACGGGAGGAAACCTGCATGTTTATACAATAAAAGACCAAAAGCATTTGAAAAACATATCACTTCCTTGCCATAAAAACTTTCTTAGGAATTTGAGGAGGCCTGTGTCCAGCAGTGGGACGTATGATAGCTCGTAACTAACTATTCAAAAACGTGGATGTTTTCATTACAACCTATAGTTTTTTATAATAACAGCGGTTTAAATGTTATTATTTATTTTTACATTTAAAAAATGCTAATTATTACCTATATTTCTTTTAAATTTAGTCGTCAGCTTTCTATATCGAGGATTTAGAGTGGATAAAAACAGTTAAACCATATTATCTCCAAGTTTACTAAAACTTCCAGATAAAATGACAGTTTAGTCATAAAAGAAAATTATAGTTAGGTTACCAAAAGGAGCTACTTTAGGACCTTAGACATTTTTTATATCTCACTCACTTACTTTGAATTTATATTTTATTTAAAAGTTTTAAGCTATTTTTATAATTAAGACTAAGCAATAAAGTAATCAATTTCAAAATTTAAAAAATAACGACACATTACGGCATAGATGTGAAATATCGATAAACATTGACATATCGATAAATATCGACATATCGATGTATCTCCACCCCAAACAGTACTATGGTGTGAAATTGTTTAGCATCGGTATGTTCCGGTGTCGGCGTCGAAGGTTTTAATAACTCTTGAAAATTCATTATTATTTCGCGGGGGATAACAATTAAAAACGCATATTTTGTAGAAATGTCAGATGTTTGACATTACGTGCAATATGTGCGTTCATTTCAGGTTTGAAACCCACCGTTGTAACCACAGCATGGTCATAGGTCATAGTAGTTTCAACGCATCTGACGTCATCTTTGTAAGGAATTGCCTGCAAGTAAGCTGCAATATACGATCGCCATCGGCTGGACTTTTGGCGCGTTTTTTTTACAGGATAGGGTGACAAACGAGCACACAGACATCTACATCTATCCTCGATTACGAATCAAAATGCAGATGTGTTGTCACTCGTGAGGACTGAGATGGAATGCCTCTTTTCCAGTAAAAAGGGTCTCCGGTTCTCTACACTCACCACACGAAACACAGCAGCATTCAGCTACTATTTTACGCTGGTATTCTGTGAGAGCGCGGTCCCTCTCCGATCGAGCCGACCCATTCGTGTTACAATTACACTACTAACATAACTGCTGCATGACTCTACCACGTATGCCATCCTGATTTCATTAAATAAAAATTAGAAATAATAGAAAAAATATTTATCTCAACAAAACAGAAGCTGCAGTTTACGATTCAATTTTTTTAAAGATTTAATAGCGACAAACCGTTAGGGTTGTAGCACGAATGGGTTGGCTCGAACGGGTTGGGACCACGCTTTCACACAATATCGGAATGAAATAACAGTTCAACGCTGCTGTGTTTCGTAGGTTAAGTCTAGAGAATCGGAGACCCTTTTTTACTGGAAATGAATCCAACCATTTTAGTCCTCATGGGGGACACCACGTCTGCGTTTTGATTCTCAATCGAGGACTATGGGTCACAGCATTCGCTTACCATCGTGTAAACTGTATGTATCACCTACTATTATATAAATAAAAACCACATATATTTGAACAGGCAAAATGCGTGGGAGCTCTTGAGGAGACTAAGATGAAATGCCTCGTTTTCAGTAAAATGGGTCTTCGGTTCTCTACATTCACCATACGATACACAGCAGTATTAAGCCGCTATTTTACGCTGGTATTTGTGAGAGCGTGGTCCTTCGCCGACTCATTCGTGCTACAACCATAACATAGCTGCAGCGTGATTCTAATACATATAAAAGCAACGAAATCGTTAGTGTAACATATTTATGGCTTGATTTCCCAGGTTTCGCAGAGTTGTATCGGTTTTCCAGAGAGTTGTATCTGGAGTCCCAAAAAAAAATGAAACATCTCGTTTCCATTTAAGTCCTCGGAAATGACCAGGTACTAAGCCTTTTTTTATTAAATTATTGTCTGCAGATGTCACATATTACAAAGATACTAGAATTTACTACGTCTTAGGCCTACAAGTAATTGTTCCGGGTCTGGATGTTTGTCCTTGTGCAATTAATGTTTGTAAACTGCCTCTGAGACACAGTAGAAAATCCTTCGTCCTATCTATTCGTTTATTAGATCTATATTTTACTTGCGCTCTATCTATTTAAACATTTTTTTCTTTCTATTTCTTAAAAAAACGTTACCTCTACACTAGGATTTTCTCCTGTATCGTGGGGGCAGTTTACAAACATAAATTGCACAAGGACAAAATATCCAGACCCGTAATAATTATTTGTAGGACATAAAAATACTTGTTCCGTGCAAACATTGGGCCTAACCTTGCTAATTCGTTAGTTCAACCTCACTGTCGTTAGATGGCGATCATATTGATTGTGTAAATGCGTGCGTGCATCATTTGGCCCTTGCAGTCTCCTTAAACGCGATAAAATCCGTAATTAAAGTTTTATTCAACGTGTAGTGTTCGCGTAAGTTTTTAAACGTCATTAAGATAATAGTTATAATTTGCCATGAGAAAGGGTTTGTGTCACTGACGTTGAGTATAAGCATTTTTGCTTATATTCATGCCATAGGCCCTTATTAACGATGGAAGGTAAGGTTTTTTTTTTAAAAAAAAGAAGATCGTTTGTCACTTTAACGGTTTTTTCACCAACCCTTAAATGTCCACTACGGATTGACAACCGCAGTACCTACCAAAAGACTTGCATCTTTGATACTACTGTTTATCGCCAGTCTGGGAGATGTCAATACTGCCACCTATCAGATTGTTGACATTCCTCATAGTCTCTTACGACAAGGAATGAAATGGTAATGGTGGTAGATTTTCTTACACCAACACCGACTTAGTTAAATTAAAACACAAATACTTTAGTTAAATTGACGCAAATTAAAAAAAAAGTTAAATTAAAAAACTAACTTACCTAGCATCAAGGAATATAAGTCTCATATCCAGCGATGCCCGGAACATGAACATGTTGGAGTGGAGTTTCAGTTCTGTAACGGCAGATGGCGGCAGCGAGTGTCCCACCGCTATCAAACCCAGAGGCGCTGTGGCCTCGCCGAATCTTCGAGCTCTCAGGTAGCCTGAACAGTGGATGACCTGAGAAGATAATTTTACATTTCTTATTTTTTCTGTGGCGGCGCCGTCGTCGTACCACAAGCAAAACGCACCAAAGGACTAAATCACGCTATCAAAGTTCCGAAGTACTGCGCTATACAAAATAGCAGCTTAATGCTGCTGTGTTTCGAATGGTGAGTGTAGAGAACCGGAGACCCGTCATTACTGGAATCGAGGCATTCCATCTTAGTCCTCACGGGTGACAATCTGCATTTTGATATTTAATCGAGGTAAAATGTAGATATCTATGGGCCACAGAATCCACTTACAATCAGGTGGACTGTTTGCCTGTTTTTTACCTTTATCCTATAAAAACAAATATATACAGAACAGCTCTGTACACCCAGCCCGATTGGGTAATCTGACCTTTTCGTTCCACGGTCAAAATGGCCACTAAATTTAAAATACACTTCGGAAACACTGATGTGAGTAATAGTAAATTGTAAATTAAAATGGTTATTTTTGCATCGTGTAACTTGAATTAAACATTCAAAAACCTCCTAAATAAAAAGAGCTGATGGTCTTCAAATGGCTGAACGGTTCACTAATACACACTAAAAACCTATAACACCCCTATGTTATCAGCGGGAGTTAAATGTAAAGATTTCAATCAAATTAAAATGAAATAATAACAATAATTGAATCTAATTCTGTAGTTAATCATTTCCAATACACAGTTAGAAAAGAGCTAAGTTAAAGTATATAATACATATAAATGTCCTATATACGTCCCACAGCTGGGCACAGGCCTCCGCTCATTTCTGAGAGGGTTTTAGGGCAAGGAATTGTCCGCCGCACTGTTTGGCCCAATACGTGCTGGCGAACTTCACATGTCTTCCGAAATATTTTTTTTCTTATTTCTTAGACATGCAGGTTTCCTCACGATCTTTTCCTTCACCGCCGAGCATGTGGTAAATTAGCAATTGAAATAGAGCCGTGGTAGCTCAGATGGTTAGCGCTCGCTGTAAATTTCACACAGTACGCGAGCAAACCGGGTTCGATCCCCGCCGGCACCAATGAAATTGTTAGTTAGGAAACGTGAATGTTATTTTCTTTTTCATGTAGACAATGATAAAGTATGTGTCCGCACAATCCATCTAATGGTAAGTGGACGCGGCGGCTCATACACTCTCCATTTTTTCTCGATTAAAAATCAACACGTGGATGTGTTGCCATCCCTGAGGACTTAAACGGGAACCTTCGTTACCAGTAAAAAGGGCCTAAAGTTCTTCATTCTCGTCATATGGTTAAACAATACCAGTTTGAAATAGCAGTTTAATGCTGCTGTGTTTTGTATGTTGAGTGTAGAGAACCGGCGACCCGTTTTACTAGAAACGAAGCAATCTATCTTAGTCCTCAGGCTGAAAACGGATATTCATTTTGATTCTTAAGTCATAACCGATGGTAGATGTTGGTGTCTATAGGCCTAAGCATCCATTTACGGGAAGGCTGTGTTTGTCGCCGTTATTCTATATAAAAATGAAGAAAACTCACCATAAATTATAATGGTATTTCAAACTGGTATTCAGTTATACAAACTGGTATATTATCTGATATCCCTCTCACTCCATTCGCGCTGTCTCACTCTCATGCGTCCCGTAAATATTTACCTTATATCCCGACGTAGTGAGCCCCGCGTTCCTCTTTGCGAGCACGCACTTCATCCTTATGAAGAAGGCGCGCTCGCATTCCACGTCCACTGTGGGGCCCCACGTGCCGCCGACTGGGTATCTATTGTTCACCATTACGGTTAAATGAAAACTCGTTATTTTTTATAGCAAGAAAATAAAATTTCGACAACATGACCAGACTTCGAAAGACACTTATGTGTTCTTAGCCGACTACAAAGAAACGAAGGTGGATTTCAATTCTTTTTATTTTATCCTGAAGGCAGATTTCATACATAAATTTTACCAGGACCAATATCCAGAAAGAAACAATTATTTACAGGTCATACAAATACTTATTCCGTGCGGGATTCGAACCCGCGGTCAACAGAGCTACAACTCATTGCTACGCCACTGGGGCCGTCAGTTCGAGTGTATGTTCTTTTTTATATATGTGACATACTAGGAACAAACAACCAGTTTCTCGACTCCACAGAGTCAGTAATTCATTCTAGGGACAATGTATTCGCTATTACAACGAAGTCCCAGAAAATATACAAGGTCTCTATTGCCAAGTTTAAATATTTAATTAAACAAAAACTGTATAAAAAGGGTTATTATGATATAAAAGAGTACATGGTTGATAATAACCTCTGGGAATGAGGTGGTAGCTTCCAAGCTGTTTATAAAATAAATTTTGTAAATATTTTGTGACCATTGTGTTATATTTGTGACATAGTAAAATTTATTTAAAAAAAAGTTCCGCTGGGTTTCTTGCTGGTTCTTCCGAGGACAGAGGTTTTTTTTTCGAACCAGTGGTAACGTAAAATATTGACTTTCAATAAGAATTAGGTACTTGAAATCTATATTGAATAAAAAAATTGTTCTATTCTGTTCTATTCATATACAAAAACATATACCTACCTACTCGAAATCTTCGATAATTGTGGACCGATGTTGATGATGCTTTTATTAATTATGTATTACAGGGTTTACAATGTAACTCTATTCAGACGACATTCGAGTTTTTGATAGTCCTTAGACTCACTTAGACACTCAAAGGGGTTAAATTTTATTTACAATTTAATTAGACTTTTAATAAAATACAAAGCCGATTTGAAGAAAAAAAATAATAATTTGCACATAATAACTTTAGATTTCAGGGCTTTACTACATATATTTTAGCACCGACATTTGAAGTTAATATGCGGAAGTAATTTTTTTCAGTTTTTTAAAGTCTCTTCATATTATCTAAAGAGAATGTAATCATCGAAATCAGTTCACGTGGTAAAAAATTATGCTACCCGTTGTACAGAGAGATTTTGATGATTTTATCATAAATCTCATCATTAGAGCTTGACAAAATTTATAAGAGACCATCGCTGAGATACTCACTTTCTAACAAAAAGATTTATTGAAATCAGACAATGTGGAAAAGAGTTAACGCAGAACATATATCAAAAATTATTCAAATTATTGGGCAACCTCCTTTTTACGAAGTCGGTAGAAAATAAAAAAATTGAGATGCTCACCCCAAGCTTGGATATTGGTGCCCTAAATAAGAATGCGGATGCTGCAGGCTGAGAACCGCGCTCATCTCCTCGTGGTCTGCTTGGTGAATGTACTCGTATATAGAGTTGCCGGTCAACTCTACCTGCGGAATTACTAGAGTTAATCTTTAACGTTCCGTTAATTTGATACAACGGAACATTTATGAAAACACTTCGGCGTCAATCCGTCTAACTAAATCTTTTTGATTTTAATAAAGAATGTTAAAAAAAACTAAATGTTTTCTTAACTAAATATTTTTATTTTAATAAAGAATGTAAAAACTGTAAATGTAAAAACCTGTGAATGAACACTATACGCCTCTTTAACCCCTCTCTTTTTCTTCTCTTAGTTATGGTCATTCGTCTACCTAAAGAATTTTGTCTTTTAATTAATTTAATCAAAGAATTAAATATAAGTAAGATAAAACAATTTAATCTTACTTTTATTTAATTCTTCTTCTGTGTTGTCTGGCGGAGATTGCTATCTAACAAATAGGCCGCCTTTCTTCTTTGTTTATTGATCCACCAACATTTGTATCATTCCTTACATGCTAATTAAATACAATGAAACGATAAGAACTAAAATGTACAAATACTCGTAATTATAGGCGGTAGAACCAGAGTGACCGACATAGCCCAACGGATTAGTAAGCTGAAGCGGCAATGGGCCGGCCATATAGCTCGAGGAACCGACAACCGATGGGGAAAAAAGGTTCTCGAGTAGCAGCCTCGCACCGGTAGGCGAAGTATAGGGCGACCCCCTACTAGATGGAGTGACGACCTGGTAAGACATGCAGGAAGTCGATGGATGCAGGTGGCTCAGGACCGTGCTTTGTGGCATAACTTGGGGGAGGCCTGTCTTCAGCAGTGGACTTGTGAAGGGCTGTAATGGTGATGATGATGATGAATTATAGGCGGACACGACATGCAAATAACTTTCTCAGCACTGTGTACCTATATTTCTGGGATAAAGAAAGATTTTAAAAAATGATACCAAAATACAGTACTAAAAATATATAAAAGCGGAAAGGAGAGAACATTTTGTATAGAATATTACAAAAGATGGTCTCCGGAGCTTGTTAAGAGGTTACTACATAGTAGTATGGTTTTTACTCGTTAAAAGAAATTTTTAGAGGTATGTTTGTGATTTTTTTCTGTTATATTAAATTATTGGTATCATGTTTTCAACACACTATCTAACTAGCATATATCCTGGACAATATCATATATTTTTCCGGGTTTGTTTACTGCAGTGGATCATATACTTTGAGGCATTATAAAACTTGCATTTAGCATCATGCCTCGTCTGACGGAGCTTGTTAGGAGGGTCGAAAAATATATCAATTTTATCTCTAAATTTGTTAATAATTTTACTCATTCTAGCAATTGGAGAATTGGAGCCAAACACTGTTCTTCGATATGGTCTAGTCAATGGTGTAATCTTATAAGCATAACGCGGATAAAGAAAGGGAACGCACATATCTGGGGGCACGGCAGTGCCTCCGCCAAGTCGAGCAAAAAAGCGGCACGGCCGTACCATACTTTTCTCGAAGCAATTCAGGCCATGTTCGACCACCTATAACTTCATAGTGGATAAAACTAGAAGCCTTAATTTGAAAGTAACCGAGTTAGCATTGTATAAACATGATATATTTGAAATTTCATTCAATTTACCCCAGTAGTCTAAGAATCATAACTAGTCAAAGTTTCTTAATTTTGTCACTCACTGACAGACCGATCATCAAAACTCTAAGGCACTTTTAGCAGACATAGAAGCTTCAAATTTAGAGTACAGTTAGTGTAGTAATCAAGGAAACACTAAAATATTCTTTTATTTCGATCCGATTTTCTAGATAAATCAACTGCATAAATAACTTTGCAATCCTTTATAAATATATAGAATTACAAAGTTACATTTGCAGTGAATGAATTAGTGTACTTGTATATGTATAATAGGTGTACCTAGATAGTATTCAAGATGTAGAAGGTACCGGAAATGTAAAAAATGGGACTATCTTATCTACAAAAAGAAATGAGATGCCATCAAATGTGATTGATAGCATTAAATCTACTTAAAATTTAAGGACATTCAATAACACGACTAATACTATAATACACGACTAATAATATAATACTGGAAGCAAAAATCAAATCAATAATATCCCTGCGGTTTTCTAGAGGAACCATTTTGAAATAGATCAAATTATTTTCATATAATACACGTTTCTTATAACTTCTAAATCCTTTTGTATTTCCCTCAATATATGTTCATATTTCGTTAAATTTGTCTTTTCTTCGTGTATTAAATTGTATTGTATGTAATATAGAGGTATGATGACCTATTTATAGACGTGTAAAGTGGGTGTTAATTTCAATGCTTTCTTCTGGTGAACGTGGGGTACCGATGATTCTTTGTTATTATGCATTAGTAATGACATTTAAATCTATACTTTTTTTTAAATTATTTATAAATCACTTAACATCGTGGTGTGTGTTTCATTTTAGGCAATTGTCGAGAACCGGATACGTAATAAGGCGTTCGATCTTGCTCGTAGTAGGTTAAAGGACTTCTTTTTGCTTGCCTATAGACAGGAGTACATACGGTAATTAAGCAGGAGGCCCTTTAATATATCTGTCACGAAATAGCGGCGTCTTCACTGTTGTGTTCGGGTCTGAAGACTATGTAGAGCCTACTATAATAACATGCTGGGAGGCTTTTTTTATAGGATAGGGTGACAAACGAGCACACAGTCCACCTGATGATAAGTGGCTGCTGCGGCCCATAGACATCTACATCTATCCTCGATTACGAATCGAAATGCAGATGCTTTGTCACCCGTGGGGACTAAGATGGAATGCCTCGTTTCCAGTGAAAAGGGTCTCCGGTTCTCTACACTCACCGTACGAAACACAGCAGCATTAAACTGCTGTGAGCTGTGGTATTCTGTGAGAGCGTGGTCCTTCCCTGGTCGAGCCTACCCATTTGTGCTACAACTATACTACTAATATAACTGCAGCATGGCTCTACCACGTATAAATTTTTATCTTTCTATCTTAGTCTTTAGAGGTGACAAAACATCAATAGGTCCGTATCTTTCTTTGTTTAAATATGGCTGCAGTAGCTATGGGCTACTGTAGCTACTTATCACCAGGTCGACTGTAAATTCGTTGGTCATTTAAGTTTAATCAAAAATAGTCCTTAAGAGTGAATACTTCTGCATTTTGATTCTCAATTTTAATAGATGTTGGTGTCTAGTGCCCACAATCAGGTAGATAGTATACCGTTTGTTATCCTTTTAATAGAAAAATTACAGCAGTATCTTATTAAGTTATGCGTGGTAGAGCCACTCCGCAGCTATATTAAATTTATGCGTGGTAGAGCCACTCCGCAGCTATATTAAATTTACACGTGGTAGAGCCACTCCGCAGCTATATTAAATTTATGCGTGGTAGAGCCACTCCGCAGCTATATTAAATTTACACGTGGTAGAGCCACTCCGCAGCTATATTAAGTTTATGCGTGGTAGAGCCACTCCGCAGCTATATTAAATTTACACGTGGTAGAGCCACTCCGCAGCTATATTAAATTTATGCGTGGTAGAGCCACTCCGCAGCTATATTAAATTTATACGTGGTAGAGCCACTCCGCAGCTATATTAAATTTACACGTGGTAGAGCCACTCCGCAGCTATATTAAATTTATGCGTGGTAGAGCCACTCCGCAGCTATATTAAATTTACACGTGGTAGAGCCACTCCGCAGCTATATTAAATTTATGCGTGGTAGAGCCACTCCGCAGCTATATTAAATTTACACGTGGTAGAGCCACTCCGCAGCTATATTAAATTTATGCGTGGTAGAGCCACTCCGCAGCTATAATAAATTTACACGTGGTAGAGCCACTCCGCAGCTATATTAAATTTATGCGTGGTAGAGCCACTCCGCAGCTATATTAAATTTACACGTGGTAGAGCCACTCCGCAGCTATATTAAATTTATACGTGGTAGAGCCACTCCGCAGCTATATTAAATTTATGCGTGGTAGAGCCACTCCGCAGCTATATTAAATTTATGCGTGGTAGAGCCACTCCGCGCTATATTAAATTTATACGTGGTAGAGCCACTCCGCAGCTATATTAAATTTATACGTGGTAGAGCCACTCCGCAGCTATATTAAATTTATGCGTGGTAGAGCCACTCCGCAGCTATATTAAATTTATGCGTGGTAGAGCCACTCCGCAGCTATATTAAATTTATGCGTGGTAGAGCCACTCCGCAGCTATATTAAATTTATGCGTGGTAGAGCCACTCCGCAGCTATATTAAATTTATGCGTGGTAGAGCCACTCTGCAGCTATATTAAATTTATGCGTGGTAGAGCCACTCCGCAGCTATATTAAATTTATGCGTGGTAGAGCCACTCCGCAGCTATATTAAATTTATGCGTGGTAGAGCCACTCCGCAGCTATATTAAATTTATGCGTGGTAGAGCCACTCCGCAGCTATATTAAATTTATGCGTGGTAGAGCCACTCCGCAGCTATATTAAATTTATGCGTGGTAGAGCCACTCCGCAGCTATATTAAATTTATGCGTGGTAGAGCCACTCTGCAGCTATATTAAATTTATGCGTGGTAGAGCCACTCCGCAGCTATATTAAATTTATGCGTGGTAGAGCCACTCCGCAGCTATATTAAATTTATGCGTGGTAGAGCCACTCCGCAGCTATATTAAATTTATGCGTGGTAGAGCCACTCCGCAGCTATATTAAATTTATACGTGGTAGAGCCACTCCGCAGCTATATTAAATTTATGCGTGGTAGAGCCACTCCGCAGATATATTAAATTTATACGTGGTAGAGCCACTCCGCAGCTACCAGGCGGTCCCATAATGAACTAGCCTGTTATAGCCTGATATAATTCAACGCGACATGTCGCTACATGTTGTGTTGCATTAAATAGTACGTTTATCGTGCACTTAACGTAAGAAACATGCATCGACATGAAATGCTTAGTCTTAGTTTAACAGGCATTTGAATAACGAGAGTCGCGTATTTTTTCAAAATGTCGAAAACTGAGTATCGAAGTGTCATAAAGTTTCTGTTTAAAGAAGGTTTATCCCCCGCCCAAATAAAAGAACGATTGGATGGCGTGTATAAGGAGTCTGCCCCCTCCTATAGCACAGTGAAAAATTGGGTGAAAGAGTTTCGCCTCGGGAGAGAAACCGTCGAAGACTTTGGCCACGACGGTCGACCTGTGGAAGTGCTCACTCCCGAAACGATTGCTCTTATCGAAGAGGAGGTTCTGAGTGACCGCCGCGCCGTTTGAAGATTAGAGAAATTGCAGCAAGGCTTGGGCTCTCTAAGAGTACCGTTCATCGCGCGATCCATGAACATCTTCACATGAAAAAAGTGAGTGCAAGATGGGTACCGAAACTTCTTCCAGCGGTACAGAGACAGGAAAGAGTGCGCTGCGCTTCGGAGTTTTTGGATCTTTGTGTCGAAAATCAAAAGACTGTGATCGAGCGGCTAGTGACTGGTGATGAAACTATGATCTTGTATTATGATCCGCAAAGCAAGCGCAAGTCAATGGAATGGCGTTATAAGAGTGAAAAGCCCCCTAGAAAGGCAAAGCTGCAACAATCGACTAAAAAACTGATGTGCACAATATTTTGGGATTTTCAAGGCATTTTGATGGTGGATTTTAAAGAACGTAATACAGTCGTGAACAGCGAATATTATGCTTCTTTAATATATAAATTACGAGACAAGATAAAGGAAAAACGAAGAGGCAAGCTGTCTAAAGTTGTCCTGTTGCTCCATGACAACGCCCCTGTTCATACCGCTGGTGTTTCGAAGGATGCAGTTCGTCAATGCGGGTTCACAGAAGTTCAACATCCACCTTACAGTCCAGACATGGCCCCGTCCGACTATTATTTATTTCCAAATTTAAAGCGGGACTTAAGAGGAAGAAAATTTTCAAGCGATGAAGAGTTGCAGGCGGCCGTCTTCAGTCATTTTGAGGATAAAAAATGTGATTATTTTTATAAAGGTTTAGAGATGTTGATTCACAGATGTCAGAAGTGTGTTAGTATTCATGGTGATTATATTGAAAAATAAAATTGGTTTCGTTTCATTTCCTTCATTGGTTCATAGTTAGGCCAATTCATTATGGGACCGCCTACGTATATTATGGTTGTAGCACGAATGGGTCGGCTCAACCGGGGAAGCAACACGCTCTCAGAATACCAGCGTAAAATACTGCTGTGTTTCGTATTGTGAGCGTATAGATCCGGAGATCCTTTTTTACCATTCCATCTTGGTCCAAAGGGGTGACAACGCATCTGCGTTTTCATTCTTAATCGAGGATGGATGTAGACGTCTATAGGCCACGTCATCCACTTACCATCGGGTGGACAGTGCGCTCGTTTGTCACAGTTATTCTATTAAAAAAACACGCAGTTCAAAAAAACATGTGTGAACTACACGAGGTAGAAGTGAAACCTACAGAAAAGGAAACTAAGATAAACACTGTACTACTGTATTCTATCTCATTCTCTCGCAGACTAAATACTACTTAGTCAGGGCATAAGTTCTGTCAAAAACTTATTATTAAATTAATGATACACTTTTTGATAACTATATAGAAATTATATATGAAATTAAAGGTAATTTAATTTAGAATACAATTTTATTTACAATATTCAAAATGCCCTCTCCTATTTTGAATACATGCCCTTAATCGACGCGGCCAATCATCAATCGCAGCACGCACCACACTCATATCTATTTCTGCTGCTGCTTTAACCGAAGATACTCGGAGAGATTCCAAATATTGATGAAGCTTAGCACAGACTTTCTCCACCAAATGTTGGCATATCTTATAAACCAGTGGGCTTAAATCTGGACTAGAAGAGGGCCAGTCTTCATGTCCGATAAAGTCAATTCCATGGGCGGTCAACCAGTTTTGCGTACTTCGTGCCCTATGAGCTGTTGCAGAGTCCTGTTAGAATGTCCAATGTCTGTTTTTGAACATTGTTTGAGAAAGAGGTTCCACTATGTTTGTTAGGACGGTGTACTAAAGTACACCTCGGCGCTGGTTTTTATACCTTTTTCACAGAAAAACACCTCAGTTAAGCCTGAATTTGAGACTCCAAGCCAAACCATGGGTGACGAAGGATAATGTGCTCGTTGAACCTTCGGAATACGCGTGCTGGCTTCTTCACCGCTATGGGCATATACCTTATTATTTTCTTTATTATAATTTTCTTCGATGTTAAAAATTTTTATCAGTGCAACGCAATAACCGCTACTCTATTCTTTCTCCGACCAGTCTATATTTGAAAATGAATGAAAATTATTGTCTTTTTTATTTTCGGCAAGCACAAACATTATATTTTTAAAATTGGTGAAGTTCATCCAGCCAATATTTAAAAAAATTTAATAATAAGGTTTTGCCAGAACTTATGACCCGACTAAGTATATATGTTTGTCTCTTTTTAGTGTCGCTTTTCCGTTTCATAGAGTTTCAAATCACAACGATCCGAAAGAAGTTTTCATTTTAAAGTATACATGTGTCAATCATTCATTTCTCATGACCGAATCATTATAGTACCTACATTTCGTTACGCGTACTAGTACATTGGGATCGGTCAATCAAATGGATCATTTCTGGCTCTTGTACTTACCCTACACTATAAACAATTCATTCAGATCATTCGGGATTCGGTCGGTTTTCGACTCACTCACAATTCACACCAATCATGAGTTAAAAAGGTTCCGTCAATTGTTAGTGATTGGTTGTACCGGAACATTCAAAAACAGATAAATGAACCATCAATACTTTTATGTGTACCAGCTCAAACGAACGAATCGTTCATGATTGACCCATGTCTACTTCAAAAATCTCTGTTCTGTCTGTTCTCTAGTTCATATCTGTTCTGTCTGTTCAAACATAAAAAAGGATCGCTTAGAAAAATCAAAATCAATCATGAACCTTGAAAGGCAAGTGAACTTATTACACATGATAATTGTAAGCGTGATCAATTTAATAACATACGTTTCACGAACCTGACTGAGTCCAAGATGCACCGATGCGGTCTCACTGATGTACATGATCTTCCCATCCGGTGCCACGACGAAGATAAATCCGTCCAAGGTTTGAAGAAGATGCGAGCCCAGCTCCCTGATGGAGAGCTCGCGCGGTTGTGGGGGTGGCGGTGCTGCTCCCCAAGCGTCTCCGAGGCCTATGTAAATGAGATATAGGTTTGAGGATCTTGTGTACTTATGAAGACATCGTTGAATGAAACTTTACGGAATTTTCACGGAGTTCATCGCATTTTATTAGCTTTTTTATAAGTATACCCGATGTTTCGAGTACTTTACAGCACCTTTAACTACCCCAGTAGTGTTAGACGTTCTATCTCATAGTTAACCAAGGCTACCTTTAGTTTAAAATATAAACTTTAATTTTTTTATTAATAATTTTAATAGATTTTAATAGCACTGGGACGCTGAACACCTTCGTTGTCCCATGACCATTAGTGCTAAAGTACTCGAAACGCCTGAAATATAAAATTTTATAAAACGGAAATAAGATCCGTGAAAACTGAGAACTGTAAACAGAAAGTTTCGTTCAATGTGAAGTGTTAATGTAAACAAAAGAAATTACGGAAGACATTATTTCTCGAAAATAATATATTTAACACCTAGCGTAGATGAAAGCTATGCCTCTATTTATATCCGAAGCCATATAAGCTCTTTCTGGTCTTTCATGTGGTCATCTCGTACGAGATCCATGGAACGATATGCGGTTGGTGTCTTTCCGTCCGATTACAATCAGAGCGTCTTCTAGGCAAGAGTAGTAGTAGTGTTCTTCTCCTTTTAGTTCCCTTTCTGGTGGTGGGGGGGGGGGTGATAGGAGGGTCTGCAGGTGGCAGGAGTGAATAGGCTTTTATTACGCTAAGACAATGTGATTTACCGTTTAGAGCTACACTACCTTACCACAGATTAATAAATAGTTTACCAACCTTCACATAGATTAATAAAACCTTACTAACAAGTATGACTATAGTAAAGCACTGGCGCATATAATAAGTTGAAAATTATGTAGAGATCGATCACTTTACACCGCCATCTTGCGGCTTAAATTCCTCCCTCTCTATTCCACCATCGGACAATCAAACTTTCGGCCAATCTCCACCTCTTCTTTGTTGACAGACCACGCATTTAAAACAAAAGGTTTGCTTCGTTCACAATGCGTACAGAAATGGAGTGGAATAATTTGCCAGCAACTGTTTTTCTATCCGATCAAAATGTGAGTATCTTCAAGGCAAGAACATAATAATTTTTTTATTAAGCTAAATGAACGAGCATAACCATCTTCGAGTATATCACCTAAGTGGGATAGTGGTCAAACAGCGGCTTAGGTACGTGAGGATAATACGGCCAACCTTAAGACTACCTTAAGTTTGTTGCCTATGAAACCAAAACTAGGCGCAGGACAGAGACAACAGCACAAAGTCTTCCATTTGGCACGATCCTGACACACCTCTCTCGCCACCTCCACATCCATATACCTACGCATATATGCTCGTCTGCTAAGGGTACTCCTAATTTGACCCGTTTTCAATAAATCGCTAATTTGGTTGATAAATTTTTGTATAGGACGTCACTTTCCGACTCTGGCATTCACTTCTGCAACATAAATTTTCTCTGTCACTCTTTCATCATTCATTCTTTCCACATGACCAAACCATCGAAGCATTCCTTTCTTAATTCTGGTCACAACGTCATCTTGCAAACCACACTCTTCTCTTATTACACAATTTCTTACCCTGTCGTTCAGATTCAGCCCTAACATACTCCTTAGCGACCGCATTTCTACTGCATTTATTCTACTCTCGTGCTTCTTCTGCCACACCCAACTTTCACTACCATACATTAAAGTAGGGACTAATACAACATTGTGAATATCCATACGTGACATTTTTGACACGTTTACTTTCATAACCCTTACTTTTAGACCGGAAGCTGGTGACAGGTGACGTTCCACGATTTTGTCGTGCATGCCTTTTTAAGGCTTGATAACTAACCCTAAAATATCAAAGATTGTCGGAGGATGGGGGTGCATGCCAATTTTTCCAGAGTGTTTTTATTACAAAAACTTCCATTCTTGCTTCAGAACCCTTTGATCATCTTGGGCCGCTGTGTGGTGCATGCCATCAATTATTAGAGCTTTAATTTGCTTGAACTTCCGTATATTACAAGGGCATGCAGTATAATATCACGGAAAAACACGAAAATTCGCGACACAAAGAAAAGCGCTTCTCCTTATGAAGGAGGCTGATGATGGGGCTAAAGCCCCGACAATCTTTGATATTTTAGGGTTAGTTATCAAGCCTTAAAAAGGCATGCACGACAAAATCGTGGAACGTCACCTGTCACCAGCTCCCGGTCTATTTTAATGATCTGTTCATTAATGTAACCAAAGTTGTATACTATATCTAATACACATATTAAGAAGAAAAAGCAAACAAGCCTTGACAATAATTACGAACACTTCAAAAACTCAACCTAAAAGAACTAACTACAACATACTAAAATCGACTAAAATATTTACGTATATAGTCAGTAATCTATGATATTTACTAATACTCGTAGGTAATGTCAACTGTCAAAATGGCGTCGATAAAGCAGCGCACTTTTGACTCTTTATTATTTGATTGACCGATGAAGGGCTATCCTATCACAAAGACATCTATGCAAACAAGGCTGTAGTTTTTGAGTTATAAAAAAGTGACCATGTTAAACGGATGACGATATTACCGTCACGTACTATAGTAAAAAAAAATAGAATATGCACAATGTACTTACATAAACATTTAGCAGCCATTACTTGCTATATATGTTATTATTTTCAGATATGAGACGAGGTTTGCGCCAAACAGCGGGATATAATTAGGTATACTCACCATCAGGAAACACCTGCCTCATTTTCAGGTAGCTGGTTGTTAATCGTATCACGGATGCTTTGTCCAGTTGTGATGTGATAGCAGACGGTAGTGGAAGGAGTTTCGCCAGCTCGAGGAATTCCGAGTTCTCTTTTTCACGTCTGGAGCGCGCCGCGTTTTTACTCTTCTCTTTCATGATGGCCGTCGCGTCTAATGACAGCGGCCGCAGCTCTTTGCGGCAGGGTGCTGAGAGAAAAAATAATTGTGAACTATTTTAATAATTACGGGTACCTACATAATGCAATAGCTACATCTTTAGAACGTAAGCTCTGCGATACTATCGTGATGAAAGGATAGGGTTTACTGATGTAATAGTTTGTTATAACTTTTCGATATTTTTAAATTTTATATTTTTGATTTCATATAGGAAACTAATTTTGATCACAGTCAAATATAGTCTACGTCTAGCGAATAGAATCAGATTCATTTTTAGAATCGAATCAACACTTCTTTAGATAGCCTCCTTCAAACTCGTATATTATATGAATTGTTTGTACGTACGTCACATACAAACAATTCATATAATATACGAGTAAACGTATATGTTATTATGTCTAACATAATTGCTCCAGTACGTATGCTTGTACATATGTGCTGTGTAATGTAATGGTTCAAGGGTTCTGTAGATAAGTTCAGTGACAAGCGAGCACACAGTCCACCTGATGGTAAGAGGTTGCTATGGCCATAAACATCTACCTATCCTCGATTAAGAATCATAATACACATGCGTTATCACCCCTGCGGACTAAGATGGAATGCCTCGTATCCAGTAACAAGGGTCATTTCCGTGC
Source organism: Parnassius smintheus behrii (assembly GCA_036936625.1). NCBI lineage: Eukaryota > Metazoa > Arthropoda > Insecta > Lepidoptera > Papilionidae > Parnassius > Parnassius smintheus. The sequence goes on from JAUPFT010000027.1 coordinate 26,779,335, forward strand.
TTTAGTATGACTATCAGCTCTTCCTTATCTGGTCTAGTTAGTGATGATGTGTTTTTTATGTTTGTTGTCGCCCTTAGTGGGGGCGCCGATCTTCGCAAAATTTGACATTTGCTGTGAAATTCCATAGAATACATTATACGTTTTACTTCGCATATTGCAGCGAGACTTCTTTCTTGAAACAGATTTTTTTTATTTATAAGGTATACGAACAGCAAAACATATGAAACATTAACAACACGATAACAAATGTATATGGTTAAATATGTTTGCCAATTACAGGTATACACAACATTTACCGTAATTTGTAGCTTATTATATTGTAATGGATGACAAAATAACTTATATTAAGAAAAAACTAACTAAGAGAATGGGTGTGTGCTGAGAGGGTGAAAAGAAATTGGTCAATTTTTTTTTGAAGCATAGGGCAGAGTCGTTGAAAATGTCAATGTCCGGTATTTTGGTCATAATTTCATTGTATGTGTTACATATTATATCTAGGGGATAATGCGCGTCTAAATTTGTTTTGTGGCAATGTATGCTAAATAGTTTGCGGATTGGATATCGGGGATATCTGTACGAGATAATTAGTTTGATGTGATCGAGTAGGTGAGTAATTTTGATTTTGTAATGCAGTAAATTGTGTAGAAACATTTTAGATTAAATCTGACACTAAATAGACTACTTTTTGTAATAAGGCCCTTTCTAGTGACATAAAACACAATCCTGATCTTAAGAGGCTTATATTCATCCACTAACTGCCTTTTTATAGGATATGGTGACAAACGAGCACACAGTCCAGCTGGTGGTAAGTGGTTGCTGTGGCCCGTAGACATATACATCTATTGTCAATTACGATTCAAAATGCAGATGCATTGTCACCCGTGTGGACTAAGATGGAATGCCTCGTCACCAGTAAAAAGGGTCTCCGGCTCTCTACACTCACCACACGAAACACAGCAGGATTAAGCTACTATTTTACGCTGGTATTCTGTTAGAGCGTTGTCCTTCCTTGGTCAAGCCGACCCATTCGTGGTACAACTACACTACTACTATAACTGCAGCACGGCTCTACCACGTATAAAAACGCATGCCTGATATATTAGATAAGAGGAAGCATCTCTCAGCAATACTCTAATAAAAATCACGGGTATCAACCCGCCTGGTAAACATAAGAGGTTGATAATATCCCTAAGATATAACGCGTATATTTAGAAGTTTTTTTTTAATTTATAAAAGTGTGTGACCAACGAACTCACAGATACAGGCAACCCGAGTATAAGTAGATGCTGTGGCGCATAGACTCCTACATCTATCCTAACTGTCTTGTTGGTCTTGTGATCGTAAGTTCAACTGTTGACCATGTGAACCCGGGTTCGAAACCCGAGTTCGGCAGAAATTGGTTATTGGGTTTTCTGTCAAAGAATTCTCAGTAGCCACCCGGGGTCTGGAATATGGCTGTATTTTACCCTTTGAAAAACACGTAAAGCTGTTCGTCCTGCGCCTGATCTCTCTCTGGTCGTGCCAGATTGCACTATGAAAGTGAGGGAATAGAGAGTGCAACTGTGCTTGCTCGTTAGATGTAAACCTGCACTACGCAGATAGCTAGTCTACGTTAAGACTGGTTGCCGTCATCGAAATTAGGTCTAGAGGAGTTTACATCTATTCTTGATTATGAATCAATATACGAGTATTGCTTCGTAGTGAGCACCTCAGAGGATATATTTCTCAATTTTATCCCGACGGTGTCTATATATATATATATATATATATATATATATATATATATATATATATATATATATATATATATATATATATATATATGGACTCTTGTCTGAAATAAAGTTTATTATTATTATTAAATTAGTGTATACGTGGTAGAGCCACGCTGCAGTTATATTAGTAGTATAGTTGTAGCACGAATGGGTCGGCTCGACCGGGGAAGGACCACGCTCTCACAGAATACCAGCGTCAAATAGTAGCTTAATGCTGCTGTGTTTCGTATGGTGATTGTAGAGAACCGGAGACCCTTTTTACTGGAAACGAGGCATTCCATTTAAGTCCTCACGGGTGACAACGCATCTGGATTTTGATTTGTAATCGAGAGTAGATGTAGATGTCTATGGGCCACAGCAACCACTTACCATCAGATGGACTGCGTGCACGTTTGTCACAGGGTGAAATATATGTACCTATAAAAAATAGAGTTGTAGCGTTAGCTGCCCACTAAAAATAAGGGTCACGATTGCAAACAATTCGCACTGACTTTATTTTTCGCTTCTTGCGATGCACCAAACGACAATGTTCGGCAGAATTCCCGACGGCAGGATATCCGGCTATCCGGCGATAACACTGGCCAAATAGTTATCCGTTTCATCTCTAATTTTAAACTTTAAAACAAAACCTATTTCGAATTCCCTTAATACAAATCACAAACAGTTTTAATATTTCTCCATATGTATTAAGAATAGAAATTCCTAAATATTTTTCAGATTTCATTTCCTAACAATTTCGTTGGTTGTACGACACTGCTAAGGGTAGACCTGACCTATCCCAAAGTGTATTTTTAACGAATAAAAATTATGCATTCGAAAAATTTCCATTAAGAACGCTAACGATGCGCCATGCATAACACGCAACGCAATGAAGGCTCTTAACAGCATAGCGCCTTTGCCTCATGAATTAAAAAAGAAGAGAGCGGCTCAACTGCTGGCGGGAAAACAACAACGCCATAATGAATTATTCAATTCAACCTTAATACTTACAAATGACGCTGCCAGCTTACAGAAATATACGAGAACTGCGCGCCCCCTGTTATTGGCTAAAACCGTGCGACAATAAACAAAACATATGGCGTCCATTTATAGTTGTAACTGGTCATAAACTATCGTCTAAAAGCTACCGTTCGATTGGAATCTGTGTGATCGATTTTCAAATTTCGAATGCCCCGGCATTCTTGATTTTATGCGGGCCATAGCTAGAAAATAACGTCGTAAATGCTGTTTATATGACTGACTTATTAATATTGTCACATATCAAAAACATAATAAATATTTTTGTTTTTTAGTTTTCTTAATGTAATAGGATGGCGAGTGGAGCTTGTGTTCCATAGACAACCACATCTTATCTTCAACTGAGAATCAAAATACAGATGCGGTGTCACCATTGAGGACTAAGAAGAAACGCCTTACTTCCAGTAGTAAGGGTCTCTGGTTCTCTACATTCACCATACGAAACACAGCAGCAATGCTGCTATTTTACGCTGGTGTTCTATGAGAGCGTCCTTCCTCGGTCGAGCCGACCCATTCGTGGAATAACCCTAATATACCTGCAGCGTGGCTCTACCACTTCACAAAAAAATTTCCATCTCATCACGGCGACAAATAAAGATTATTCATTTTATATCTATCTACATGTAATACTTATTTTAGCACTAAGTTTTTAGCCTGCTAATACACACAAAAGCATGATTTGTTTTAAATTTGTATATTAAAATAATTTTTATCGGTGTTATTTTTGCTACAATGGGTTTTTTTTATAGGATAGGATGACAAATGAGCGCACAGTCCACCTGATGGTAAGTGGTTGCTGTGGCCCATAGACATCTAACATCTATCCTAGATTACGAATCAAATGCAGATGCGTTGTCATCCGTGAGGACTTAGGTGGAATGCCTCGTTTCCAGTAAAAAGGGTCTCCGGTTCTCTACACTCACCATGCGAAACACAACAGCACTAAGATACTATTTTACGCTGGCGTTATGTGAGAGCGTGGTCCTTCCCCGGTCGAGCCGACCCATTCGTGCTACAACTATGTCTACTACTAATATAACTGCAGCATGGCTCTACCACGTAATAAAGTGAATTGAATGAGAAACCTGGTAAGTTGAATTTGTCATAATGTCAATTAACGGTATAGAGAATAACAATTATTATTTATTAGTGGTGCTGTATATTGAAATTACAGCCTACTCGTATGTACGATCCTCTACTGGGCACAGGCTAGCTCTCATAGTATATGAGAGGGTCTTTAGGGCAAGAAAGTTTCCGCCGTAAAAGTGTCTTGTCAGACAAGTGATTGTCTTCGAAATATTTGTATATTATTATATTTAACGTGGTTTTATATTTACTGCGAGCGCTCAGCCCATGATCTAGGACTATCAAGTTTAGGATTATTGGTTTATTTATTGTTTACACTGCTCTATGGTTAATTCTACCACTTTGAGAAATTCTTGACTATCGCGTAAATATAAAATATAGTTTTTTTTTCGAAGTAAACGAGGCCAAACGACAACACCGTCCATCTAAAGGTAAGTGGGTACTATGACTCACAGACACCTATATCTATCCTCGAATAAGAATCAAAGTGCGCTTTGTGCCCCTGAAGACCAAGATGTGTATAGTTACCATTAAAAAGGGTTGCGGTTTTCGTTAATCACCATACGAAACAACTATATTTTGCTGCTATTTTTCGCTAGCATTTTGCGCGGATATGACCTCTTTTAGCCATTCATATCGCAACGTGTAGCGTAGTTACCACGTACATAGTTTTTTTTTTTAAAATTAGGCTGACAAACGAGAACAGCCCACCTGACCTCATGGTCAGTAAATTCTATGCCCCATAGACATCTACATCTATCCTCGATTAAGAATCAAAATGCAAATGCGTTGTCCCCAAAATATGCTTGATTTGATCTGAGAGGATGATTACTTTTTAAAATTGCTATTGGCTAAGTTGGTATATTCTAATGATATTACATAGCATTTAAAGAGAGAAAATGAAAGAGAATATTGGCAACAGCATCTTCCTGATGAGATATAAAAACAAAAACTACGGTTTAACGTAATACTTTATAAATATTTTTTATCCTACGTCAAAAATAAAAAAAACAACTGCAGTTTAGTCATGAATAGTGTACTGACTGGTTTGAATGTAAATAAGAAAAAGAAAAAGTGTATGACTACTTTAATAGTTTTCATGTACTTACGAAAATCCATTTCGAAGTCCGTATATTCATAGAGGTTTCTTTTGCACGGGTATTTCATTTTTTTAATATGACAACACTTAATGTTACTCTTTAGTCTGTGCGATTTCGTATAACAAAAAATAAATAAATTACACCTTACACGAACAGGTTCAAATGCTTACTGACTCAAATCACCTTCGCTTCCTGATGTCCGTTTCCGAAAAAAAAAATGCACGACAGGTAGTGAACAATAGTAAACGTATTGTAAGGATGGGCTACTCAAATAACGTCGATATTCCAGGATTCGTTAAAAATTTATTTAGAGATGTTATAAAAAGAAAAAAACGATCCCTATATTGAGATCATTGAGCACCTAAATATGCCAATGTCATATATGCGTCCATTTTTAAAATGCCGTTACGTTACTTTGTATGTATGTGTTATGTGTAATTACTGAAGGCTTAAGGGGAAATATAATCTCAAATGGCTTAGCAAGATCCTTCGTTATGCCGAAAATATTGCAGCATTAATTTTGAAATAAATATATGGTAAAGTTGAGGATTAATGTTAAGGATTATGTTAGACGAAAACACGATTTCGTAAAATTTTCTCGATAGAAAAGAAATCCAAAGTTACCTCCAAAATAAACAATAAACCGCTGTTATTCATAAAATACTTTAAATAAGATCATGAAACTTTGCATACTAACTGAAATAACTATAAAGCAGTGCTTATGTTATTTACTTTTTTTAAATACCATTATTTTCACTGTAAAAAGAAATTACCTCTATCGGCCTCTTGAAACGTGATTCCTGCCGCCCGGTCACTTCGCTTCGGCCTTTGAAGGGGGAGGTTGTGTCGCTTACGATCGGAATATACATTACGCAACAGGACGATGTAAAATTAAAATGGGAAATAACCGTAATAAAAATAAGAAGCGACTGGCTTGGCGTTAAGAAACAGGCATAAAAATGATAAACCTAATGAATTAAGTGTCTAACGACATTTCTACTTACAGTATTAGTGATTACAAACATGTCGGTACATAGCATACGACGCGCGGGCAAGTGGGGACGAAATTAGAATTTGAGCTGACTTACTCTATCCTCTTAAGAGCCTTACATCAACTCCTTCATTACAGTCTATAAAAGTCCTCTGCTGAATATGGGCCTCCCTCGTAAATAACCTCATAGTGGGGATGTTGCCTATTTTTGAGTTGTTATCTCCTGGATTGTTTCCCTTTGCCGCCTCTTGCTGCACGACACTAGTGCATCCACTTCTTACACAGCCACGGTTAACAAAGTTAACAAAATAAAGTTCCTAAAGCGCTACATAGAACTATAATAGTGATAAAAATAATTATAGTGAGAAGATAATATTAATTTATCGACTTGAATATCGTAAACATATCGATATTAAATGTTGGGAGCTAACGTCCCTATATCAAATAAGTAAAGGACCCGTATTTATTTGACGTTTGATGATTCGATTGATATGTATTGTCGAATGATAATGTTGTCATCTAACGGTCTTAGGTGACAATAGCGAATGTATTAGGGGTAACAGTTTGCTGTTGTGTTTGTAACGCAATATCAGAAGATGTTTTAGGTTTATCTTTGCCGTGTAGGCACGTACTGTTTTTTTTGGTTACTAATATTATTACAATAGCTGTTCCCTGCGGAGCCGTGGTAGCTGAGATGGTTAACGCTCACTGTAAATATAACAGAACGCGTGTAATTCGGGTTCGATCCCTACCGGCACTAATGAAATTGTTAATTGCAATTTTAAGTGCTAATTTACGACGTGCTCGGCGGTGAAGGAAAAACATCGTAAGGAATCCTGCATGTCTGAGGAATAAAAAAAAAATATTTCGAAGACATGTGAAGTTCGGCAACACGCCTTGGGGCAGCGCGGCGGGCACTTTCTTGCCTTAAAACCTTCTCAGAAATGAGAGGAGGCCGGTACTCAGCAGTGGGACGTATATATAGGATGCAACTTTAACTTTAAAAAACTTAGTACGTAGTAGAGCCACACTGCAATGTCATTATGGATGTAGCACGAATTGGTCGACTCGAGCGGGTAAGGACCACGTTCTCACAGAATGCCAGCGTGAAATAATAGCTTTATGCTGACTGTGTTCCTTCTTATGATGAGAGTGAGAGTACAGAACCGAAGATACCTTTCACTGGAAACGATGGATTCCATCATAGTCCTCAGGAGTAATAACGCATTCTACATTTTAATTCTAAATTGAAGATAAATTTAGATCTGGCCCAGACTGTAATCTATGGACCACAGCATCCATTGATCAGTGAGTATGTTTGTGCATATATAATCAAAATGCAGATGCGTTGTCAGCTTTGAGAACTTCTCTACACTCACCATACTAATCACAGCAGCATTAAGCTGCTATTTTACGCTGGTATTATTTGAGAGCGTGGTCCTTCCCTGGGCAATCCGACCCATTCGTGCTCTAGGACACATAATCCCGCAATGAATTTAAAATAGGCTGATTAAAAAGAATATTAATAATATAACAAACTGACAGTTGTAATAACAAAAATTATACCCTGTAAGACGGGATAGTAAGGAAAATGCTAGGAAAACCGCTCCCCTCATTTGTGAGAAGATTAAAGAAAAATACTTTTATGTCCGCCAATTTGGTGTACGTGTAGGCGAAATATTTTATTTTTCAAGCATGCGGGTTTCGTCACAACGTTTTCTTCTACTGTTAAGCATCATTTCATTGGTTTCGTCGTGTTTGAATCAGGGTTGCTTTCGTATTATAAAAAAAATACGGTAAACACTAAGCCCATGAGTCACAACAGCATTTCTCCTCGTATTGTACAAAAATATTATCTTGGACTGAAACCGACCGAAGCTCTATATACAGAGACAATAGAACACAATTTTGAATAAATGCAAATTACACAAGTTATAAATACGAATAACCGAAATCATAAAAGCTTTTCTTCTTAAGCTATTGAACAACTCATCAAACCATAATTGTCAATGTTCAAAATAATATCATAAAATGTGATCATTATGCGCGGTCACACAGTATCTTAATATTGTATTTGAACAAAGGAAAGGAACAAAGTCAATAAAACCTCAGGCGACGAAATAAATTTGCATATCAGCGGCCATCTTGGCTGAATGGCAAAAGCACAGTTGCAATTTGACGCGTCAAAAAAATAGTGATTCGAAACTTGAATCACAAGAGTCCTTCAAAGTTTTTTTTTAATCGTGTGTGGCGATCTTATGAATGGATTAACTTATTGTTAGTGGTCGGTAACAAAATCAGCAAAATTCGAACGCCTCTTTATCTTTTGTTAGTCAAAGAGATTTTTTTCTGAGTGTTGAATTTATGTAATCATTCAATTCACAACGACACCAACGTGACGATATGCGGTAGTGGATACTCCTACACCATAACTACACCGTCAGCAACTTATATGACACGTTACCTATTTTCTTATTTAAACCAGTCACGTTAAAGTGTACCTATTATTATATTAGCACGATTAGGTCGTCACCACCGGAGGAAGAACCAACTCGATTCAAATAACTATTTGGTATAGACTAATATAACATCATATCAGGGCGATGGTCTAAAAAAATCTTCACCAATTTCATGGTAAAACCACGCTGCAGTTATATTATGATTGTAACACGAGGTCAAACCGAAGGGGAAGGCCCATGCTCTCACAGAATACCAGCATAAAATAGCAGCTTAATTGCTATTCTATTTCGTATGGTGAGTGTAGAGAACCGGAGACTATTTTCACTTGAAATGAGGCATTACATTAGTCCTCAGGGGTAACAACGCATGTGCATTTTGACTGTTGTTCAAGGATAGAATGTAGATGTCTATGGGCCGCAGCATCTCCTTATCTGTGTGACTGTGTTCTCGTTCGTCATCCTAATTCTACAAAAAGTAATGATTTATTTTTACAGAGAGGTAAGTATAATATACTGTTACAGGTAATTTCAACAGTGTTCCGATTTCAAAGTATAATATCGATTCCAAATTGCTACATAGCAAAGTTACAATGCGATTGTGTAATCCTGGTGGTAAAATTTTGACGATTCCGTGGCCGTCAAAATTTTGACACACTGCGTGCGGCTTATCAATGATTTGCAGCTCTGAGGGTCGCGGGTTCGAATCCGCCTACAAATAATTGTTCCGGGTCTATATTCTTGCAAAATTTATGTATGTAAACTGCCAACTCGATTTAGAAGAAAATCTTAGTGTGAAGGTAACGTTAAAATAACGTTACCATCAGCTATATGTTCCTTCACGATAGCTGATGTGAAGCACCGACGCTCCGGGAAGTCTGCAGTCTGCGAACATGTTCAAGGTCGTCCCCACCATTACATTAGATTTGATAAACCACAAATTCTCGCAAAAGAACACCGATTCCTACCAAGGATGATACGCGAGGCTATTGAAATTAAAAAACATCCAAATTTCAATAGAGAAGATGGTTGGGTGCTACCATCTGCTTGGGATCCTATAATTAACAAAATTAAACCCAAACCCAAGCATACCACTGCAAGACTTCATGATACTATAAGCTCGTTTTGCGTAAATCGGACCAAAAATTAATATTAAAAAACTGAAGGTAGCCGGACTAACTATGACATTGGGACGTCAAACATCTCAGTCCCCCCCGTGACCATGGGCGCTGTAAAGCACCCGAAACGTCGGGATAATAATAAAAATAAATTAATGTAATTAAACGCGATAAAATCCGTAAATAATAGTTTTATTCAATACCAAGCAGAGTTACACAATTGTAAGTAGGTACATACTACAGTTGGCTTAAATAAATAATATGCAACTATTTATAAATATTACTGTCTCGTGTCTACTTGTTGTAAACGAAATTTTCAGCAGCAGGCCGTAGACAGGGATTTAGAGGTGTCTCACCCGCGTGCCTCGGAAAGCACGTAAAGCCGTTTGTCCTGCGCCTGATCTCTCAGTCATGTCGGGTTACCGTCCAATCGTCGTCAAATCTTTCACGCGGTAGAGCCATGCTGCAGTTATATTAGAAGTATAGTTGTAGCACGAATGGGTCGGCTCGGCCGGGGAAGGACCACGCTCTCACAGAATAACTGCGTAAAATAGCTGCTGAGTTTCGTGTGGTGAGTGTAGAGAACCGGAAACCCTTTTTTACTGAAAACGAGGCATTCCATCTTAGTCCTCACAGGTGACAACGCATCTGCGTTTTGATTCGTCACCGAGGATAGATGTAGATGTCTATGGGCCACAGCAACCACTTACCATCAGGTGGACTGTGTGCTCGTTTGTCACCCTATCCTATAAAAAAAAATCTGACACTTCGTGCACACTTGGGCACTATAATCCTGTCCAGCGTAGATGGCTATTTGCTGTTGAGAGACGCTGTCCTGACCGAAATTCGGTCTGGGGAATATTATTGTTATGTAATTATTATGTAACTGAATTATATGAGAATAAATCTCAAAATGTTAAACATAAAAATTTATTTTTCCAATTTGTATATTTTTTCACATCTCTCATTCAATTACTCCTCTGCTTAAAGTTACGCTATTCAAAGCCGGAGGAAGCGTCTAGTTCATCAATGGCATAGATTATGTTCCCATCGAACAAAAACAACGTACACGTGCGTTCTAATCCGACGGATCCGGGTTCCAGTCCCGGTGGCCCCATACTTCAAACTAGGGGTACGTATACTCGTAGATTGTATATCTATAGAGAGACGTCTGTCTATATTGTTTTAGAGGGTTGTTAGTTAGTTTTAATAGGGTACTATGACGCGTTTAAGCAATTTAGTTTTGAAAACTACGAGTGAACTTTGAGTGAAATTGGTTTCTGGTACTGTAAATTTAAAAAAGTTAAAATATGCAAAAATAAATGTTATTTTCGTTTAAAATAAGAGAATAGTGTCTTAAATTTAGTGTCGTATCAAATAATAATTTTACTAGATTTTCTCATGTCACCAAAAATAATATTTTACTATCGATTTTGTCGATTATATCATCGTTTTATGTAATTTTAACAAAACATCAAGATCTAAATAAGGTGTATATGTCAATTTGAATACAATATTAAATAAAACAAGCGACGCGCTCCGGTTTGGTATTAATTAACGTGATGTCGCTTAAGTTGATCATCAAAGATCTTTTATTTTGAATTTTTGAAATAAAACTTCTTTACGCACGCTTGACTTGGGGAGTAAGCTGGCGAACGCGTAACGAAAGCGTTACGAAAAGTGTGATCGGACGAGGCGAACGGGACACTTTTTTTCTCTCTTTTTCTCAAAGCCAGTTATTTTTGGTAGTTTTATTTCGTTTTGAACAATTTCATGAATTAATATTTTGTTCAATACATTTAATATTCTACGTTTAAAGTGAATAAAATTGTAAATTCTTTTTAAAGTTCACGTTTTGTGAATTTTCGGGTGAATAGTAGGTACTTAACAAATAATGGAAGGAAGCCGATAATAAATATAAATATTTGTCGAAAATTAATATACGTAACTAGTCTGGACATAATACTGTTACTATATATAATTATTTTTTACAATATGAATTGGGGTGTTAAAGAAAATTGGATTGCGGTGATCGCCTTACACAAAGTGGGTACGGAGCCGTCGCGTCGGTCATATTCCAGACACTTCATAAGCTTGGTATCAGCCGTATGTTCGTATATCGTACTATCAACAGATACAAAAATGCTTCCTCTATCGAAGACCATAAAAGATCGGGGAGGCCGCGTGCTGTTAGAACTACAAAGGCTGTTAATGGTGTTAAAGCCAGCATTCGTCAAAATCCCATTAGGAAGCAAAAAATTTTATCGTGCGAAATGATGATTGCCGCTAGGACTCTGTCGCGTATTATAAAACAAGACCTGAAGCTCGGTGCTTATCGTTGATATACAGGACATGCCCTAAATCAATCCTCACAATTAAAGAGAGTGGGTCGATCAAAACGCCTTCTGTCGCGATACGCAGGTGAAGGGCACAGAAATATCCTCTTTACCGATGAAAACATTTTCCCGATTGAAGAGCACTACAATAAGCAAAATGATAAAGTGTACGCTCATAGTGCTAAAGAAGCTGCTCAAGTGGTCGGAAAGGTACAGAGAGGTCATCATCCTGCGTCAGTGATGGTTTGGTGGGGCGTGTCTTATCAAGGCGTCACAAAGCTACATTTTTGTGAAAAAGGAGTGAAAACTTCAACCAAAGAGACAGTCTTGGATCCTCTGGTGTGAAGCCTCTCAGCAATACACTTTAAAAATGTACCGTGGACTTTCCAGCAGGACTTTGCACCTGGTCACAAGGCACGAACTACCCAAGCCTGACTTGAAACCAACGTTTCGGACTTCATAAGAGCTGAAGACTGGCCCTTATCTAGCCCAGACCTCAACCCTCTAGACTACAATATATGGTCAATTTTAGAGAACATGCCTTGCTCTAAAAGGCACGGCGACATTGAGTCTCGAAGCAAGCAGTGGCGAAATTTCCTATGGAAACAGTGCGTAAATCCATAGATTCGTGGCCAGACAGATAAAAGGCCTGTATAAAAGCCAAAGGTGGCCATTTTGAATAGAATATTGTTTTTATTTTTTGCTGAGACTTTAATAAATATGTACACATAAGTTTTAGTAATATTACATTACTTTATTTATATTATATACAACATAATATGTATATTTATATGTATATACAACATGTAACAAAAACCCTGTGATTCAAATTAACTGCGTTATCTGAATCAGTTATTCAAGCATATAAAAATATTTTTTTTCAAAAAACACAATTAAAAAAATAATTTTATGAAAAAAATTATTTGCAAATTGTATATGGTTTTATTATCTCTGCATTAGCCGAGGAGTAAGAGGATTGTCAAAGACCCCGCATTACCGATACTCGTGTGAGTTAGAGGTACCACATAAAATTTGCAAATTAATTTTTTTTTCATTAAAATTAATTTTTTAAATGTGTTTTTTTTTTTAAAAATTTCTATATGCTTGGATTACTGATTCTGATAAAGCAGTTAACGGGAACCACAGGGTTTTTGTTACATATTCTATAATACGTATAACGTATACCTAATATATATACAATATATAAACAATTAATTGTTCACTGTCTGTCTATGAAGTTTCATTACCATTCTCAAGATTAGCTCAGAAAGACAGAAAAAAGTGCCTTAAAGGCATGCATCCCCTGAGCTCAATCAAATCATATCAATTTATTTGTAAAACATAGGTAAAAAGTTACAAACTTTAGGTATTTTGACATTACAGACGGCCAATTATTTTTTTTATTTGTATAGATATTGTCATGATGTAGTTTTTTATCACCTTTTAGTTGTCCTATGAAATTGTAAGAAGGTGAGATTGTATAGCACCCGAACGAAGTTACTGTTCATAACAACGGATTTTACAAGCGTGGTGATAGGTAATTATTCTAACTTCGAAATAAGCTGTCTCAGGAAATTGTTCATTATTCCATAGAGGCATAATGAACAATTTCCTAATTTAAAAAAATGTAATTGGATGAAAAGTCACCTGAAACAGATTATGCAGATTAGATATGCGCAAAAAAATTGTGAATGAAATTAAAATATTACCTCACAACTCACAAAACACGTGGGAACGTGTAACAAGATAGTAAATTTTCGCGCCCAAAGTCAATATCTATGGTATTGTTCTTTTTTTTTCGATGGGCAAGGACAAAGTGTGATAATGCCATTGTCTCTCGGCCGCAAGAAGGACGCACGTGTCTGTAGCAGGTCTCACTTTGTTTTGTTTATTTAATTTTTTTCCGATGTAGTGGGACACCTGTAGTGTCATTCATAAAGTTTGTGCGACGTAATCATTCAGCAATTTGCGTTTACGCCGTGGGAACTGAAATTTAAGGGGAATTGTTACTGCAGTGTGGCTTCCGATTGAAGACGTGTTGTTTACATTCCTTATGTATTCCGTATTCGAAAAACGACTTTATCTCTATAAAATATAAAAATCAAATGTTTTTTTTATAGCTGCTATATGCTGTTCGTTAGACACGCTAAAACCCAAAAACGGCTCGACCAAATTTGATAAAATTTTCAGTATACGTTCGAGTGGGTCCTAGGATGGGTTAGATTCACAATTGACTCGGTAGGTGGCGCTGTTGTCGAGTTCACCCGTGCGAAACCGTTAAATAAAAACTGTTGGCAACTGCTTGAGTTTCAGAGTAGGTGAACATAATAACGATCAGTTGTGAACTTGTGTAATCCACTCCACATCTATATAAGTGCACTTGCTGAACATAGCCCCCCCCCACCATAGATTGCTTCATAGGGTAGATTTTGCTATAGCTGCCACGCTTGGGGCAGGTTGGCAACCGCACTTTTTTTATAGGATTGGGTGACAAACAAGCACACAGTCCACTTGATGGTAAGTGGTTGCTGTGGCCCATAGACATCTACAGTTATCCTCGATTACGAATCAAAATGCAGATGCGTTGTCACCCGTGAGGACTAAGGTGGAATGCCTCGTTTCCAATAAAAAGGGTCTCCGGTTCTCTACACTCACCATACGAAATACAGCAGCATCAAGTTACTATTTCACGCTGGTATTCTGCGAGAGCGTGGTCCTTCCCCGTTTGAGCCGACCCATTCGTGCTACAACTATACTACTAATATAACTGCAGAATGGCTCTACCACGTACAAAACTTTTTTTTATATTGAGCACTTTTTATTGAGTTGTTGTCCGTAAGATGCGCTGGCCACCCCTTGTCTCAGTTTTCCTCTGACGACACCCACATCTTAATACTTGTTTTACCTCATTATTCACCATGTATTGGTGTTGTGAGAATATCCATACTCTACCCCATATCGCCCCGTGGGTGTGACGTTACCGTGAGTTTGCACTGACGCGATTTTCACAAAAAAAAAACATGTTTTAAACACTGTTTTCTGTCAATTTATCAAAAAGCGTTTGAATGGTTAAAGAACATGCTGTGGTGTAATAGTACCTTCTGTGTACTAAATATCGGGAATTTGTCAATAAAACAAAAAATACAAATTATTCATCTAAATTTATATTATCGCCTTCAAAGTAGGCCCCATCGCTTGCAATACAACATCTCCAACGCTTCACCCAGTCTTCCATACATTTTTCATAGGCTATTTGCGGTATGGCCTTTAGCTCATTCAGCGAATTTTTTGTTATGGCTTCTATCGACTCAAAACGTTTTCCTCGAAGTGGTAATTTTAACTTGGGAAATAAAAAAAAGTCAGACGGAGCCATATCAGGTGAATACGGTGCTTGGTCGAGAACTTTTGTTGAATTTTTCGCTAAAAACTCTTTCACTATAATGGCTGTGTGTGATGGTGCATTATCATGGTGCAGCATCCATGAGTTGTGTTGCCACAAATCTGGACGTTTTCGGCGGATACTCTCACGCAAACGCTTCATGACGCCTAAATAATATTCTTTATTCACTGTTTCTCCCTTTGGAAGGAATTCGGAGTGAACCACACCACGGTAGTCAAAAAAAACTGTCAGCATCACCTTGATTTTGGAGCGACTTTGCCGCGGTTTTTTGGGTTTCGGCTCGTTTTCGAGACGCCATTCTGAAGACTGTTGGCTTGTTTGCATGTCGTACTCATAAACCCATGTCTCGTCGCCAGTTATTATACGTTTCATAAAGGTCGGATCCGTAGAAGCTCGGGAAACCATGTCTTCAGCGACATGCTTTCGCTGCGCTCTTTGAACAAAATTGAGCTCTTTTGGAACTAGTCGAGCGGCGACGCGTTTCATGACTAAAATGTCAATGAGAATGTTGTGGACGGACTTAAAAGATATGTTCACCTCACTAGCCAACTCTCTCAGACTCATACGTCGATTTTCGAGCACTAGCTTCTTGATTTTGTCGATGTTTTCTTTGGTCGTGGCGGTTGAAGGTCTACCAGAACGAGGCAGGTCTACTACTACTTCTCGGCCTTCTTTAAAAGCCTTATACCATTCATAAGCCCTTGTTTTCGATATACACGATTCGCCGTAGGTATTTCGCAACATTTTTAGTGATTCACCACATGAAATATCATTCGAAACACAAAATTTAAGGCACACTCTTTGTTCAACAATATTTTCCATTGTCAAAATCGCCGAGAACTCAAAACTATGACCAACAAAAAGTGTAGTTTAAAACAAATTAAATGACAGATCCCGCTCAAACTTTGCGCGCTAAATCAGTACAGTGCTACCAACATGCAGTAAAAAAATTTAGAACGACCTCTTTTACGCGGGTCTTTTTATTGACATATTCCCGATACTTTTTACACAGAGTAGTATGTTTGACAGTTTATTGTACATTACATATTTTAACTATATTATATCAACAGAAACAAAATGTTTGAAAACAAATTTGTAGAAATATTGTCATGTTGAAAGATAACTTTGAATATCTGTTGAAAATTTTACATAGTTTTTGTGAGTGCGAATGCTACTCAATTTGTCTCAAAACATTACGTGTTGGATGTAGTGCAAACGTACTGTAACAGAGACTGAGAGAGAGAGAGAGAGAGACAAAGAGAGGCATCCGAGGGAAGTAAGCCTGAAGATGGGCAGCAGTGTGTTCCTAATAACAACATAAAATAAATAAGGCTATCTATGGGGAGGTCTAGGTCCAGCGTTGGACTTTTCATTGGCTGTAACGGTAACGGTACAACTAGTAATATTTATAATTATATTATTGTTCAGTTACTTTATATATATCATCATTACAGTCCTTCACAAATCCACTGCTGAACATAGGCCTCCCCCAAGTAATGCCACAAGCACGGTCCTGAGCCACCTGCATCCATCGACTTCATGCATGACTTACCAGGTCGTCACTCCGTCTAGTCGGAGATCCCCCTACACTACGCCTAACGGTACGAAGCTGCCACTCGAGAAACATTCTTGCCCATCGGTTATCGGTTCTTCAAACTATATGGCCGGCTCATTGCCACTTCAGCTTCCTAATTCGTTGGGCTATGTCGATAACTCTGGTTTTACTGCGGATATGCTCATTTATGAGTGTATCACGCAGAGAAACTTCGAGCATAGCCCTCTCCATAGCTCGCTGAGCGACCTTGAGCGTCCTCAGCAGGTAATATATATATATATATATATATATATATATATATATATATATATATATATACATAAACACTCACGCCTGTCACCCAGAGGGGTAGGCAGAGACTACGGACTTTCATTTGGCACGATCCTGACATACCTCTTTCGCCTCCTTTACATCCATATATCTACGCATACATTTTCAAAATATCGCCAATTTGGTCGATAAACTTTTTCCTAGGGCGTCCCTTCCCGACTCGGCCGTTCACATCTGCCATATAAATTTGCTTTGTCACTCTTTCCTCATTCATTCTTTCTACATGACCAAACCACCGAAGCATTCCTTTCTTAATCCTGGTCACAATATCATCTTGCATACCACATTTATCTCTTATCACGCAATTTCTCACCCTGTCATTCAGATTCAACCCTAGCATATTCCTTAAAGACCGCATTTCTACAGCATTTATTCTACCTTCGTGCTTCTTCTGCCACACCCAGCTTTCACTACCATAACAATATATATATATATATATTATTGTTGAGTTACTTTATAAAGTGAATTCATTGTTTTTTCTCCCGTTATGGATATTATGAATGACTGTGTTAAAGTATCAACTACAAAAGGCTGGAATAGTAATTTTACGTTTACCATTTCCAGTAAATAGTAAAGCGTAATTATTTTCCCACGCCATCATAGTAAAGAAAACAAACGCAGTTGACAATTTTTTGCGTCCTAACGTGAATTCGTCAATTTTCAAACAAAAGTCACTTTTATCAAAGTTTAATTGATTCTGAACCTTTGAGCCAAAGCATGAAGTATCAGTTTTGCATTTGAAATTAACAACTGTTTGTCTATGCTATTGTTTTTGTAAGGTGTCACACTGTGGGTGACGGTACGGTCTTTTGTTCTGCGCGGGAATAAATGGTCACAATAAAAATTATCAATGAATGCAAAATTACTTTTATTTTATCTGCATATTAAAAAAAATATAAAAATATTTTTTTTCATATTGTGTTAATAAAATAGATAAAATGTAGTAATTATACATACTTCATCTTCTTATCTATACATATAATAAAACAGTAACGAAAGAAAAACTGTACGTTGAGTATTTTCGAGAAAAAATAAGTGGCTTTTGTTAGAAAAACGTAACTGATGACAAAAAGTGACTTTTTAGAATTTTTGTCTGTTTGTCTGTGTGTATGGTACGGCTTCACGCCGAAACTACTGGATAGATTGAATTGAAACTCAGCAAAAATGTTCTTTGTAAACCAAGGAAGGCTTTAGGCTACATATTATCACACCGTATGTTATAGGAGATAAGCAGTATTGATTTTAAAAGGTTTTTCTTCGTAATTGAATGCACAAAATAATTGAATGCACAAAATGACATGTTATTAGTTAAAATAAAAATAAAAATTTAACTCTGGGAACATAATAATCGCGCTATTTTTATAAAGGAGCGGGGCAGTAATAAAAATTGCAAGGGAACAGCTGTTTAACAATATATCAACGGGGAATTTTGCGGTAAAGTCAGGCGACCGTTTACCGCATTAAATGGTGCGAGATTAAATCCCATATTATTGTTTTGAAAAATCGTAATTTTTATTTAATTTTTGCACATTTTATGTACATTAGGAAATCTGAGAACTTTACATGTCCTATCTAATTGTATGGAGAGTTTCACACCAATATTACTAAACCGATTGATTGGTGGTACAACAAGTTATATCCATGAAGTTAAGTCAAACTTTTGGTTCTAAGTTATATCTTACCAAGCACATTTGTTGCAGGTAATTGATTTAAGTATGTAATTCCTAGTTTTGTTCCTTGCTGCTGTTACCATATTTTTTAATGCAAAAATAATGACATCATCATCATCATCATTACAGCATCACAAATCCACTGCTGAACATAGGCCTCCCCCAAGTAATGCCACAAAGCACGGTCCTGAGCCACCTGCATCCATTGACTTCCTGCATGTCTTACCAGGTCGTTACTCCATCTAGTGGGGGGTCGCCCTACACTACACCTACCGGTACGAGGCTGCCACTCGAGAACCTTTCTTCCCCATCAGTTATCGGTTCTTCGAGCTATATGGCCGGCCCATTGCCACTTCAGCTTACTAATCCGTTGGGCTATGTCGGTCACTCTGGTTTTACTGCGGATATCCTCATTTCTGAGTCTATCACGCAGAGAAACTCCGAGCATAGCCCTCTCCATAGCTCGCTGAGCGACCTTGAGCGTCCTTATACGGTCAGCAGTGAAGGACCACGTCTCTGATCCGTAAGTCATCACTGGCAAAACGCACTGGTTGTACACTTTAGTTTTCAGAGATTGAGGTATACCTGACGAGAAGATGTGTCGTAATTTCCCGAACGCTGCCCAGCCGAGTTGAATCCGTCGATTGACCTCTCGGTCGAAGTTGGACTTACCTAGTCGGAATATTTGTCCCAGGTAAACGTACTCGTCAACAACTTCGAGCATAGTGCTCCCAACAACTACCGGCATAGGTGTGACATGGACATTGAACATGATCTTTGTTTCGTCCATGTTCATCTTAAGATCTATCCGTTGGGAGACACCATTGAGGTCACTGAGTATAGTGCTAAGGTCCTCCAGCGATTCTGCCATAAGGACTATATCGCCGGTAAATCGAAGGTGAGTGATGTACTCGCCATTGGTGTTAATACCGTATCCTTTCCAGTCCAGTAGCTTGAAAACGTCTTCCAACGCAGCGGTGAAGAGTTTCGGGGATATAACGTCACCCTGTCTTACACCTCTCTGCAGTTGGATAGGTTTCGAAATCTGGTTCTGTACTCGGATAGCCATCGTAGCCCTACTGTACAAACACTTCAGCACTTCGATATACCGACAGTCAACTTGGCACCGCTGTAGTACCGCCCAAATTTCGACGGAATCAAAGGCTTTCTCATAGTCCACATACGCCAGGCAAAGTGGCAGATTGTACTCTTCGGTCTTCTGTACTGAAGCCTTTTCGGAAACCGGCTTGTTCGGGAGGCTGGAAGTCGTCGAGTCTGCGTGCGAGAAGATTCGTAATGAATCTCGAAAACATCACGTAGACGCGGCTCAGAAGGAAAATCGGTCTGTAGTTCTTCAAGAGAGCGTTGTCGCCTTTCTTAAAGAACAAGACCACCGCACTTCTGCTCCACGCCTCCGGAGTAGTGCCACCATGGAGGACGGAATTGAAGAGCTTCTGAAGGACTTCAAGTACCGGTATTCCACCCGCTTTCAGAAGCTCCGCTGTAATTCCATCCTCACCTGGGGCCCTGCCGTTTTTAAGGTGCTGGAGAGCCATTCTAATCTCGCTCAGACTGACGTCCGGAATATCATCGGAATAGTATCGGGTAAGACTTGCTCTTGGATCGTTACTCACACTTGCGTGTGGCTCCAACGATGATGTGTACAGCTGCCCGTAGAACCTCTCAATCTCACTCAAAATCTCAGGTGTCCCGGAAACGATACTGCCACACTCAGTCTTCAGCTTTGACAGTTGGCTCTTTCTGGCAGACAGATCTCTGGCAAAGACTTTGGAGCCCTAGTTCCGCTCGATCGCTTCTATAATACGAGCATTAAAGTTGCGTAAGTCTCGCCGCATGCATCTGGAGATCTGTCTGTTCAGTTGCCTGTATGCTGTCAAATCTGTTGACGATTGCAGCCTCATCTCCCGTCTAACAGCCATGAGATTAAGAGTGTGATCGGAAAGTTTTTGTGTTCTTCTGCGGCGGGTCTTGCAGAACTTAGCTCCGACCGCATGGACAGTTTCCACGAGCTTGTCATTCATATCGTCCACTGCATTGCAATCTTGTAGGCACTGAAAGCGGTTACGTAACTCGAGCTGAAAAGTCTCGGGATTCTGGATTAGAGCACGAGGGGGACGGAGCGTTGACTTCATTAGACGAGACCTCTCCAACTTAACGCTTAGGTTCTGTGTGCCTCTAACCATTCGGTGATCGCTGCCGGTTTTCACCCTTGCGATCACTGAGACATCACTGAACAGTTCGCGTCTGGTCGTCATAATGAAGTCAATCTCATTTTTTGTCGAACCGTCGGGGCTCGACCAGGTCCACTTCCTGTGGGGCCGCTTCTGGAAGAAAGAGTTCATCATAAAGAGTCCCTCTTTCTCCATAAAGTCAGCCAGCTGCTGGCCCCTACGGTTCCGTTGCCCTACTCCAAATTTCCCTAACTTCAGCTCACCGCCTTCTTTTGTGCCTAGTTTTGCGTTGAAGTCTCCCATCAACACCGTGTAGTGGGTTTTGGAGGAATGCATGGCTCTAGAATTAAGTAATGTACTTGTCATTAAATTAACGACAATTTAGTTTTAATTCCTAATTTAATTAATTCATTTGTGTAAATAATATGTAGTTTCCATTTTCTAACCAGAATAATTATTATTTTTCTACTTACTACTACTACTATATATACACTATATAATATATATATTACTAGCAATTCTTACGTACTTATTCGATTACTTTTCATTGTTTTGAATATCGTTAGTATTGGATTAAGAAGGAATTTTAGCTATGCCTTTTAGAAAAAGATCAAATCTGTCACGAAACTCAATGGTTTCTAAGATGCGCAGGTTAGTTAGTAGTAGTAGTAGTTTCTCTCGAAACCGACGCAGAGCGTGAACAAAGGCTAGGTGCTAGCTGTGAGCGTAATGCACTAAGTTTGTCCGCAGAAACTAGCACGCAGCGTAAATTACGACTAGAATTTAAACGAGTCCGCACTACTACTTCTTGATCTCAGGAAAGTGTGGAACAACGAGAAATGCGTTTAGCTATCGACCGGGATCGTCATTATTTGTCTCGCGCATCCGAAACAGTTACACAGAGGGGTCAGAGGTTGAGTCTTCAGAATATCCGTTCTGCGACTGCTCGATCACTTGAGAGCAGTCAAGAGCGTGAGATACGACTTGCGCGTGACCGAGAACGTGGGCAAAGCCAAGGGTACAGCTATAGTTTATAAAGAATTTTTTTAAAGTGATTTGCAATATTATTGTTAAATCAGTGTGACCTTGGGATCCGGTGGATTCCGCACCAGATCGGTGAAATATACCTACGGGATGAAAAGGTTTTGTTGTATAGGTGTTAAGTCTTGGCAACATATAGGCTATAATTTATTTTGGTAAATGGAACACCTGATGCAGAACCGCAACAGACTGTGTGCTCGTTTGTCCACTCTATCCAGTAATAAAAAAGTTACTGATAAATGATGATACAGCCGAAGATGGTAAAGTGACACTGACTTCGTTTAATAAAAGCCAATTCCTTTTCAATTGCCTTGACGACCCCATCGCCCGCTGACGTAACAGTCAAGTGATAAAACTGCTACATCGGTGCAGTCAGTCAGCGCCTTGCCAAGAGGTGTGAGCGCCGTGCCTCGGCAGAATTGAGAGTGTAAAGGCCCGTTTGTCCTTACGGCCGCACCATGAAATAATGCCGGGTATGTGCGTCCCCCGTTAATTGACGCCCATTTCATGGATGATGGAGAAAAATAGTACGAGCAAAGGGTCGCTGCCTGGGGGTCGCCGGGGCGCGTCTGGAGCTGGCGCTAAACACGACGGCATGACGGCCGCCAGACACCACAAACGCATTGCGGGCGTACTACAGGGCGAAAGGGGAAGAAACTGGAGGGATAGCGTATCGGGCTCGGATGCATCGCTTTTTGCGCTACTGAAGCCGTCTGTTTCGGTCGCAAATCCAAACCTAGTAGATATAATCGCATGGAAAAACAGATCCATACCTATACCCTCGTACTATGAATCTATTACAGCCTGTAAAAAATAAAAATGCACTGCTGTACATAGGCCTCTCCCATAATTGATTCATAGTGGGGATTTTAATGTAGTTGCCACGATAGCTAGGCGGGTTGGCAACTGCAGATTTTTATAAGTTGGGGTATTGTTATCAGAAACATGCTTCTGGACATCTCCTGTTTCAGTTTTCATCTATCGCCTCTAACGACACGCACAGAATCATAGAATACTATGATACACAATAGAATGGCTGTCAACCTTATTTTGATCGAGGATCGGTGTCGCCGGGAGCACACATACAAGCAATTACGTCGTATTATCACTACTACAACCCCGATTCGCTGTATTGACAGACTGAGCGAATTTTAATGTTTTTGACACATCAATATTTCTTTATTTTTGTTTTTAATATTTTTGTTTTGACTTAATAGTTGTAGGATATGTCACGTACTTGTTGCACGATTTGCCATTTTTTTAATAATTTGCATACAGCGACGCTTGACACGAAAATTGAAAACGATTGATTGTGTTGACATTTATAGATGTGAATTGACATGTTAGTGGCTACACGGGCTCCGCCTATTCCCCCGTTCGATTGTCGAATGTTTGTCAGAAAGATTGCCGAAAAGACAGATGCAGGCAAATTATTCCACATCAGGGCGTCGGCAACAATGGGGTGGAGACCAGCCTGATTTAGATGCATGTGAACATGATTTTGACCATAGATTTAGTATAAACTAACGCTATATCTATGGTTATGACAGCTTTCTTTTTTTGTGGTCGAATGAATTTACTAGTCAACATAAGGAAAAAAATATAACAGGTAAGACATTATTAGGTACATTTACTTAGTCCTTTAAACATTTTTTTTCTTCATCAACTAATGATTTCAAAAATTAAAATTAATATTTCAATTGAAATCGTTCCAAAAATCTTCTCTAGATGTTTTATTTTGACAACTGTCAATAAACCAAAGGTGAATAAACATAGAATAATTTACGGGAAGAGGTGATTTATCAACTGGTAACTTTTTTGTTGCAACTCTACGTCGGGTTCCGCTCAGTTGGGATTAAAAGATTACGATGCTGTTTAGGTCGCGAACAAGAATTATTGCGTTGAGGGTGGCTGTAATCCACGCACAAAATAACAGAACATCTGGCTGGTATGAGATTTCCGTAATTGTTAAGGACTGACTATAAAGCTTATAAGAATTATCTTGTAACTTAAAAAGTAAAAGTATATTTAATTTTGATACGTATACACACTGGCCGCTCAGAAAAATGCGAAGTATAAAAAGGATATGTGAAGTTTTAATTATTTTATTAAATAATAAAAACTTTATCTACTTTAAATACTTTAAACTTTCCGCCAACTTTTGAACCAATTTTCGAAATATTTTTTCTATAGGTAATATTATATTTTATATAGTCGGCTTTAGACACCTCTTCTACGGCCAGCATGAATACTGTTAGCGTATCTTCGGGCGATGATAACTGTATCCCCCCTTTCAGTTGTTGTTTTTTTACCATGTTGGTATTCACATGATGCCAAATTAAGGTTGTAAGGAGGATGGAGAGGTCCTTAAAGATAAACGTGTGTGCATGGTCGCGTGGTCATGGTGAAGCATTAATCCGCGGAGCCCCGTGGGTGGTCGATTGTTGCTCACAGCATTGAACACTTCTGGCAAACACTTGGTAGTATACCATACGGAATTGATGCTACTTCCATTTCGTAAACACTTTTTCCTTCATAAAAAGAGTGAACTCTCCTCTGCGCATCGTGATCGCTTCACTTTGATAGGCGTTGGTTCATTTTGAAACAACCAAACCGTCAACTGGCGCTTCATATTTGGATCGTACTGAGAAATCGAACGGGGGAGTGGGCGGTGCCCGTGTAGCCACTAACATAACATGTGAATTGACACACGTATGAATGTCAACACAATCAATAATTTCCAATTTTCGTGTCAAGGGTCACAGGTCGCCGCATGCAAATTATTTAAAAAATGGCATTGTGTAATAATACCGTGTCGAAAGGACAGCGGGAAAAGGAATTTAAATAAAGAAGACATATTCTACATCCAGTAAGTCGAAACTATTTATATTTTGTGAATATTAGAAACAAAAATAAACAAATATATATGTGTCAAAAACATTAATCAAAAGTCTAAAATGTGTTTGTAGTAGTGATAACTGTAATACGACGTAATTGCTTGTATGTGTGCTCCCGGCGACGCCAATCCTCCTACAAAATAAGGTTGACAGCCATTCTATTGTATATTATAGTATTCTATTTGGTCAATTATATACATCATCGCATGGAGTAACACGGGCCATCGGAACACATCGTAGGGGAGCAGCCATACGCAGACGTCCCTCTCTGTCAAAGATAAGTCAACGCAGTCCTATTCCTATGCTACAATAATTCTAGTTGCGCGGCTGAATCGACGTACTACAAAACGCTGTATTGTTTAATTTTCTGCTACAAAAAGAGATTTGTTACGTCAAATTTACAAAAAGATAATATTTTTCAATCACATTATTCCTATTGACTTCTTTTTAAACTTGAAAATTACAATAACAACGGTCGTGTTGTTTCGGATTTGCTTACCAACATAGGCCCCTCGCCATCGTACAATATGCAGATCGGTCGAGCGACTGATCCGAGTCTGTATTGGAGTTGTCGCTGTCATCGGGGTTTTTTTTATAATCTACCTATGTATAATATGTGAAAATGTTCGTTTTATTTTAGTGTACGCAGATTCCCTCCGCAAAAACGCAAGACAGTTTTGTATTAGGAAAAAACGCTATGGCTACTCCCTTTCAGTCTCGGTGCGCCGATGGCGCTTCTTGCTCTATGACATGATCGTTAATCAGGAAAATATCCATTTTATGTATTGTGATGAAACTTCACGAACAGAATAAAAAGCAATGTCAGGATATATCTATGTCACATTTAATTGAAAAAAATTGATAACATAAATTGGTCATTGATGATCTTAAATCTGAATAACGCCACTTTAACAATCACTTAGGCAAAATAGGGGGGGGGGGGGTTCACTAGTTTTTCATATGGTGAGACTGCTTTGTTAACGAGCACTTTTTTATTGTTTTCTTGAATTAAAATAGGATAAGAAAGATTTGAAAATAAAACGAACCGCCGCCAACCGCAGTCACTTAACATAATCTTCCAATTGTCGAAAAACTTTTTTATAGGATGAGAAACGAGCACACAGTGCACCTGATGGTAAGTGGTTGCTGTGGCCCATAGACATCTACATCTATCCTCGTTTACAAATCAAAATGCAGATGCGTTGTCACCCGTGAAGACCAAAATGGAATGCCTTGTTTCATGTTACACAGCAGCGTTAAGCTGCTATTTTACGCTGGTATTCTGTGTGAGCGTGGTCCTTCCCCATTTTCATTGCATTCGCTACAGCTGTACTACTAATATACCACCGTGTACTAATATAAACCACCGTACCGTTGAGCGGGAACTGGGTATTCCATTCAGCAGCAATCCAAGCCATCATTTACGACCAACTTTCTCCCCGTTAGCGATGAAGCGTTAGAAATTTGTACTGCACAAACTTACCGATAAGAAAGAAAACCGTCAGGTAAAATGGTGCCAATTTATGATACCTATACCTATATATATTCGACGCCGACGATAAAATAAGCATTAACGGTATTCTGACTGGCAATGAATAACTATGACCTCGAAACAAAGCGAGAATCGACGGTAAGGTACTTTAAAGATGAACCAAACCAAAGAAATGTCGCCGTACGCGAAGCACACGGACGGATGGTAAGAGTGTCCAACGAGCATACAGTCCACCTTGTGGTAAGTGAATGCTGTAAGTCACTACCTTTAATACTGCCAAAATATTCCTGCAGGAAAGTTCAACCACGTTTAACCGTAGTAGGAAAAGACAGTAAACTGGGAAATAAAAATAAATGCTTTGGTGTTATTATCCAGTTAAAAAAAAACACAGGAATACGTTTTGTATGAAATTAAAAAAAAATATAATTATCATTTCGAATATCCTCTTAAAAAAGTCAGTACGGTAAAAGGAGGGCAAAGTTTTTTCCAGTAGGAATAGAAAACCAACATAATCATTAACCACAAACAATGTCGTTGTTCTAAAGTAGCCTAAATGTAAAAGCAGCATAAAGCTTACTTATTGAAACAAAAGCGTAATTAAAGTCACCCATAATTATACCTAATTCATACAACAAAGTGGTAACTAGTGTTGTCATCGCGCAACTATGTAAGTAATCGATCCTTGCGTTGCGTCGTTGGCGGGAAAACGGGCCGCCATTACGTGCCCGCGCACGTAAATAATGAGATGGCGCACGCGCTTCGGGCACGTTCCACTCTCGAGACTCGCGATTTGCCGCGCTAATGGAAGCTAAAGATCGTTACATTGTAAATATGTTTAACTTTACCATGTTTTATCATGAACATAGAGTATTTGCAAAAGTAATTCTGCAAAGCACGGTACACTAAAAGGGAAAAGCATTTCAGACCACCAAGCATTGGTTGTGAGAGCTGGATTGGGAAGTTTAACAAAGCTTATATAATTGCGCTGTTTAGTGGCTGCTTAAAAACTCGTAAGAAGAATGGAAGCTAAAATGTCGATTTAGGTAAATTCGGACGTCGTATTAGCTAATTATTTACAATACCTAATTAGATTGAAGACTGGGCGTAGCAATTTAGATAGGTACGGAAAACTTCAATATGGCGGCCTTTGTTTAGGAAAGAATTTGCTATCGAAAAAAATCTCTTCGTCATTAATACGTATTTTAAAGGATTCGAATAATTTGCCAAAAGTTAGCCAAAAGTACATTTGTCAATTACCATCAGATAGAATAATAATAAAGCACCAACTATTTAAAAATGATATTGTAATGGGTTCGATATTTCAGAATCAAAAATTTCTAAAAGTCAAATTTTCACATTCGAAATATTCAATTTCAATATCTAAAGACTTTAATCATTGTGAAAGTTTTAAAAGTATATGTATGTCTGTATGTTATTTTTAATTTAAAAAGTCTATGTGTGCGTCTTATCTTAATTTAAATAATCATTGGTATGTCTGTTAGCTTTGTGCTCTGTGCGTTCCTTTAGGGAGGCGTTTGTTCAGCAGTGGACTTGTAAAAGAGCTGTAACTATGATGATAATGTTACTGTTAGCGTTCAGTCTAACTTCTGGTAATACTTACACAATATAATATTTTGTCAAAGCGCTGTGGTTACTGTTACTAGACTGTTAATAGTCCGGAGTAAATACTGAGTGAAAATTAAAGGAAATATATTAATAAAATCTTAAATAGAAACTTAAATTGGTTCATTAATTAGTCACACATATCTGGAGATTTTAAACAATGTAGATGTAGAGAATAAAGATCAGTTCTTAACAAACAAACGAAAATACTTTTCTGGTTGTTGTTATTCTTATAGAACCGAATTTAATGCTAGATATTAATATATGGGCTTAAAAATATAATGCGTTAAGAAAACTGCAATGAGTTTAAAAAATTTAAACAACATGAATTGATCATAAGCTGTGACGATCCTAGTGAGAACACTGGAACACAATCTATATAAATAAAATGATAGAGGTTTGCAGTTTGCACGCATGATACGTTTCAGAGAAAAACTACTGGATAGATTTCAATTGTGTTTTATAATTTTTATTTCTTAAGGACGCCACACACGGTCAGTTCAACTGATCAGTTCAAACTAAAACTGTTGATATGTTTTTAAATATTGAATTTTCGATATATCGATAATTATAAATATATCAATATCTGAGTTTTATATATAAGGTTATTTATCGATATATCGAAAATCCAATATTTTAAAAAACAGTTTTAGTTTAAACTGATCAGTTGGAATGATCAATTGAACTGACCGTGTGTGGCGACCATTAGACACATGTCCTTTATCTAAAAATATTGCTATATCTTCATTTAATATAAAGCTATTGAAGTTTTAAGAAACAAAGATTTTTATAAGCACTACGTGTTCAGTGTTGTGTGTTTTCTTTGTTAATATATCAAGCAACGCGGAAGAAGTCGCAGGTATCAGCTATCACAAAATTAACGTATTGTCATCCGCAAAATTTCAGATTGTTCAGACATCTGAAAGTAAGTGAAAATTCCATTATACACACACGAGTGAAGCTTTTAAGAAGCGTGTGAAAGCTCTTAGTTATAAATAAAACGGTTGTAAAATAGTAGAAAACCCAGATAACTTTTCTAGACTACAGTCATTACCTACCTTCGCTTAAGAATTACTCAACCCAGAAGTTATGTATATAGGATTTCTGTAGCTACGTAGGTTTCTTGTTTGTATTATACATAACATTATAATTATCTTTTATTAGATCACTGTAGTTTTTTTTGTCATTTTTTTGTTCGTAACATTTAAAAAGATAAAATATAAAAAAAGGAAAGGATTATTAGATATATATACATTATACACCATAATGATTCAAAAATTATTAGATATAAAAATTCTTATTTACAACCGTAGATTATAATTCTATTTCTTTTTATACAAGCGGCTACAAGATAAATATTCCCATTTACTATTTTTATTGGTATTCTTTTCACCCTTTCCGAAATAACGTCCAAAAAAAAGCTCAACATCCACCGGATCGTTGATCATAATTTGTCTAAATCTCCAAAAAAAAAGTCAAAACTAGCCAACCTTCGAAAAAATGCAGGCAACATCACGCACGAAACCGATCTATAAAGATTTAGGATGGTAGTACGTGCGCGCGCGTTGTCGCGCGTCACAAACAAAATGGCGGCGCTTTTTCACATTTTTTCCATTTTATTTGTTGCGTTTAGTTTCTATATTTGTTTTTATAGCGACGAAATGCATTCTGGTAGTCACGGATCGACCATTAGAGGGGATTGAATTGTTGCAGTGCTAGGTTTATTGGGGCGTTGCCGAATTTTTACGTGATTCGGTATTTGAATTTTAAAGTGAACGTGTTAATACAATAGTATTCAAGTTAGTACAAAAGACGAGAATTTTGTCGCATTTGTAGAAAAATGTTGTTGTTTACGTACCACTTAACTGTGAGTTAAGCGTAATAATTTTTATATTAAGTAAAATTATTTAAAAGGATTAAACCGACTCACTCATTAGTTTGACTCTGACTAAAATTATATCCAATTAATTTCTATTAACACTTGGCATATGAAAGGAGTTATAATTAAAGTGTAAAATATAAACCGACAGCATTGCAGTTAAAGTTACAGACTATATACGTCCCACTGCTGGGTATAGGCCTCCTTTCATCTATGAGAGGGTTTTAGGGCACGGAAAATAAATGTCCATCGCGCTGTCCTAATGCGTGTTGGCGAACTTCATAGATCTTGGATTTTTTTTCTTATTTCATAGACATTCAGGTTTCCCCACGATGTTTTCCTTCACCGTTAAGCACGTGGTAAATCAGCACTTAAATTGCAACTAACAACTTCAATGGTGTCGATGGGGATCGAACCAGATTTGCTCGTATTTACGAGTGCCTACGAGTGAGCTACAACGGCTCTCGGGATGGGAGTAAAGTTAATAATTCATAAAAAAATAAAATGCTACGTTCATCAACCCATATTGTATAATATGTGTTATGAACACTTCGATCAATTATTGATCGAAGTATGCACATACTTGGAGCCTATGATACTCGGGAGATAAAGTTGAATCTAACGACACCTCCCATAAAACTAACAAATAAAATCAGGTAAAACATTAAATATTTATTTATTTATTTGGTTCACCAACAAATAATAATATAATAATAATAATAATAAAAAAACACATAAAAAAGGCGTAGGGAAGTGACGACCCCATCGCCCGCTGACGTGACGGTTATGTGACAAAACCGCTACGTCCGCGCAGTCAGTCAGCACCTTGCCAAGAGGTGTGAGCGCCGTGCCTCGATAAAAATTGATGGTGCAAGGGCCCGCTTGTGCATATGGCCTCACCATGAAACGGCGCCGGGTCTGGGCGTCTCCCGTTAAATGACGCCCTGTATGGATGATGGAACATAGAAGATTGCGCAAAGGGCCGCTACCTGGAGATCGCCAGGGCGCGTCTGGAGCTGGCGCTGGACGCGACAGCATGCGAACCGCCAGCCGAGCGCGAGGTGCTGCACGACCACCCAGCAGCCCCTCGCATCCATCATCCCCACCAGCTTGCTTGGTGTCGGCAGGGTCTTCGCGGACCCAGCAATCGGCACCCGCCACTGGTGGAGTACGCCGCATGCGATGGACCATCAATATGAATACAAACGCATTGCGGGCGTATTTTAGGGCGAAAGGGGGAGAAATTGGAGGTTTCGCGTATCGGGCTAGGATGCATCGTCTTTTTACTGAGCTGGAGCCATCTATTACTGTCACCGAGCAAAACCTGGCAGACCGAGTTCGGTATATCTTACGCTCAAATATATTTGATGGCGCCGAACTCGAACGGCTACGACGTGAGGCTGTTCCCTCATCAAATGAAAACGCTGCGACTGAGGGTGCGGTGCCACAAGTTGCAGAACAACCCGCACACGTGGATGCCGCCGTGAATACCCCAGTGGTTGCTGATTCAAATGATGATGGAACATTCACCCAGGAACTAGAAATGGAGCAAATGAGGAGTACATTGGAAGAGGCGATTATGGAAACGCGCAGTACGCCTCTCGAAAATCGACCGCGACTTCCCCGCATAGCCCTAAGCAAGCGGAATCGGGCTGTCGTGAGGGCTCTGAACCCAATGCTGGTGACCTATTTGGAAGCCAGCCGGGACCTTTGCGAGACGGACTCAATTCTCTTTGGCGCCGCACTGGCAGTCTGCCGTATTATAGGTGCCAAACTTTCCACGGCTGGACGCACTACTGGACAAAGTAGTGCTATCCCAGCCTGGAGAACAAGAATT
The DNA here is from genome assembly GCA_036936625.1 of Parnassius smintheus behrii. NCBI lineage: Eukaryota > Metazoa > Arthropoda > Insecta > Lepidoptera > Papilionidae > Parnassius > Parnassius smintheus. Next base: position 26,811,130 of record JAUPFT010000027.1, read on the forward strand.
GAAGAACGTATCGCAAAGGCTAGGGCTCTCATCGGCAGACTGATATGCTTCAGGTCAGGCAATACCAGGCCAAGGATTGTGCGCACCGTCAGGATGGCGTTTGCTGGGACAAATATTAGTTTGTCCCAGCCGGATATAATGCAAAAACTGACGGAGCGCATAGACGACCTGAAGCAGAGAATCGCTGCTTGGGGAAAGCGAATTCGGCGATATACCGAGAGGTCGACACGGTTCAACCAGAATCGTCTCTTCCAGAGTGATCAGAAGAGGCTCTATAAATCATTGGAGCGACCAATGGTAAGTGGAACGGGCCCAGTACCGAATCAGGCCGACACGGTCGCATTCTGGCGCGGCCTGTGGTCAGAGCCCGTAAACCACAACGAGGGCCCTTGGATGGAAGTTGTGGCGAGTCAGTGTGCGGGTATTACGCCCATGGACCCCGTCACCATAACGCCGGATGACGTAGCTGAGGCGGTCCGTAGGGCCCCGAACTGGAAAAGTCCGGGACTCGACGGGCTGCATCACTACTGGCTGAAGGGGTTTGTGGTGTGTCACACTGTGCTCGCCCGACAGTTCCAAGAGGCTCTCAACCAGAAGTCGCTCCCGAGCCTCTTCACTACTGGGATCACTCATTTGGTTCCTAAAGACCAGGTTACCACAGACCCGAGCAAATACCGCCCCATCACGTGTCTGCCGACCATATACAAGACACTAACATCCATTTTGAGCGCGAGAATCACTCGTCACCTGGACTCAAATCAGGTGATGTCGCGCGCTCAAAATGGATGTCGGGGCGGTGGTCGTGGAACCAAGGAACCACTCCTCATTGACGCGGTCATTGGCAAAGTGGTGAAACGCAACCGTCGGAACTTCTCCGCCGCCTGGATAGACTACAGAAAGGCATTCGACTCGGTGCCCCATACATGGCTAAAGAGAGTCCTCGAACTGTACAAGATAGACTGTACAGTTAGAGACTTCCTCGAGCAGTGTATGGGGCAGTGGAGTACGATCCTTTGTCATCTGGGCGAGTGGATGACGGCTGCGGAGAACCACATAAGGATAGGAAGGGGTATCTTCCAGGGCGATTGTCTGAGTCCAATATGGTTCTGCCTCTCTCTGAACCCTCTCAGTACCTTACTGGAGGGCTCTGGGAGGGGATTTCAGCTACGGAAAGGAGGGACAAAGGTGACCCACCTTTTCTATATGGATGACCTCAAGTTATTCGCCTCCAGTCGCTCCCATCTTATGGAATTGCTAAACATCACTTGTGAATTTAGCAGTTCCATTGGAATGGAGCTGGGGACGGATAAGTGTGCGGTACTCCATGTTGAGAGGGGTAGGGTTGCTAACTCTGAGGGCATAGACTTATCTATGCCCGTCAACTTAAGGACCCTTTCCGAGGCTGAAACATACCGATACCTGGGTATGTCACAGAACATCGGTATCGATGAGGCTGGTATGAAACAGTCAGTTTGCGACGTATTTTATGCACGCTTGACCAAAGTGCTTAACAGCCTTTTGTCCGGTGTGAATAAGACACAAGCATATAACGGCTGGGTCATGCCTGTCCTCATGTATACCTTTGGCATACTCAGGTGGACTCAGACTGAACTTAACGCCCTGGATAGAAAAGTCCGCACTACCATGACGTCCCACAGGATGCATCATCCGAGATCGTCGGTAATGAGGCTGTACTTGCCGCGAAAGCATGGTGGGCGTGGTTTCTTGAGCGCGCTCACCATGCATAATCGCGAAGTGTGCAGCCTCCGTAATTACTTCCTGGCGAGATCGGATGATCCATTCTATAAGGACGTCATTTCTTGTGATAAAGGACTTACCCCTCTATCCTTAGCCAACGAGCAATGGCAAGACCCGGCAGTGCAGACAATTTCCGACCGGGAGACCGTATGGAAGGAGAAGGAGCTCCACGGGAGGTTCTACAAGTCTCTACATGGGCCTTTCGTAGACACAGTAACCTCCCTCCACTGGCTACGCTTTGGTGACCTCTTCGGGGAAACCGAGGGTTTTGTCTGTGCAATACAGGATCAGGTTATTAAGACCAACAACTATCGGAGATACATCCTAAAGGATGGCACCATCGACATCTGTCGAGCTTGTCGCCATCCCGGTGAGTCACTTAGGCATGTCATCTCCGGTTGTTCGGCGCTTTCTAACTTTGAGTACTTGCACAGGCACAACCTAGTAGCCAGAATTCTACACCAGGAGCTCGCTGTGAAATACGGTCTCGTGGATCGGAAATTGCCGTATTACAAGTACTTGCCGGAAGCCGTGCTCGAAAATGATCGCGCCAGGCTCTATTGGGACCGGGCCATCATCACAGACAGGACTATTCTTGCGAATAAGCCTGATATTGTGCTGATGGACCGGACACAGTCAAGGATATTTTTGGTCGACATTACCATTCCGTGTGACGAAAACCTCGTGAAAGCCAAAACAGATAAGCAAACAAAATATCTGGACCTGGCTCACGAGGTGACCGACATGTGGGGTGGTCTGCCGACCGAAATTATTCCTGTAGTCGTCTCTGCAAACGGGCTAATCCCAGTCAGCCTCTCGGGTCATCTGAGGCGGCTGGGTCTACGTGGCGGACCGCTCCAGGCTCAGATGCAGAAGGCGGTGCTCCTCGATACCGCCCGCATCGTCCGCCGGTTTCTTTCCCTTTCCCCCTAACCCTCGGCCGTTTGGTCTCCCCTGCCGAGGGCCTCCATCTGGTTGGGCTTTTATTTATATATGTATTTTTATATTTAGTTTATGTTATTGATATTTATGTATATTTATCTTTTCATTTCCATTTATAATTATATATTTATAGAACCCAACCAGATGAGAAAACTATATTGATAGCCCACGTAATAATAATAATATAATAATAATATTCCACAACTATCACACAACGCCATCTAGTCCCAAGCTAAGCAGAGCTTGTGTTATGGGTACTAGACAACTGATAAACATACTTATATATTTCTAAATACATAAATATTATAGATAAATTACACCCAGACACGGAACAAATGGTCGTGCTCATCACACAAACATTTGTCCTGGGTGGGAATCGAACCCACGACCTCCGGCATAGCAGTCAGGGTCACTAACCACTAGACCAACAGGCCTAATGTTAAGGCTAAATGTTACACGAATAGATATATATGCTTAATTCTAATACAGTAATACCCATTAACTAAGTGCACATTAAATAATAGTAAACACCGCATGCTTAGTGCTCACAGCATTTCCTACAAGCCTTAATCTAATGGCGAAAAATGATATGAATATTCATTAGGTTGGTATGTGTTCTTTTATAGCATAAAGGTGACAAATGAGCACACAGTCCACCTGATGGTAAGTGGATGCTGTGGCCTATAGACACTCACAGATTTATCCTCGATTAGGAATTAAAATGCAGATGCGCTGTCACCCTTAAGAACTGAAATAGAAGGCCTCGTTTCCAGTAAAAAGGGACTTCCACTCTCAACACTTACCATACGAAACATAGTAGTATAGCTGCTATTTCACGCTGGTGTTCTGTGAGGGCCCCGCCTAGCCGAGCCAACCCATTTTTAGTGCCACAACCATAACGTAGCTCCAATGCGGTTCTACGACGTATGAAAATCAAAAAATATAAATTACTAATCCCACCGAAAACACACATACACATGACGGTATCAGATAGGTAGGACGATAGAAGATAGGAGATATTTCATTTTGGTTTCATGAGAGGGTTCTGGAGCTCATCGCGGAGCCTCACTGCGCATTCCACGTAATCCTTTTGCATATATTTAATAGCAACGCATTCAAACCTATATGCCTCAGAGATCATGATATTTTCATTCTCTTACCAGTAAGTACGTGGTTATTCAACAGTTATGTATAACTAAATAAAAAAGTAAAGAAACAACCTATACATACGTCCCACTGCTGGGCACTTGCTTTTTCTCACTTTTGAGAGGGTTTAAGGCTTTTAGGGCCTGAGTGTCCACCGCACTGCCACAATGCGTGTTGGTGGACCTCACATGTCTTCGAAATGTTTTTTTTTTTATTTCCCATCATGTAAGTTTCCTAACGATGTTTTCCTTCACCGCCGAGCACGTGGTAAATCATCACTTAAAATTGCAATTAACAATTTAATTGGTGCCGGCGGGGATCGAACCCGGGTCGCTCGCGTACTGTGAAATTTACAGCGAGCGCTATGGCCCTGAACTATAACTGCGATTATTAATTTAGCAGTGCGGCCAAGATCGAGGCTGCCTGTATTTTTACAACATTATTAAGTAAGTATATCATAAGGGGTATGAAAGTGAACGCAAGTAAGATGAAAGTTATGGTTTTTGAAAGAGAAGAAAGTAAAACGATATGTGAAATAAGAATAGAAGGGGAGTTAATCGAGCAAGTAGAGTTTGTATATTTGGCTTGGTAGCAGGTATGGGAGATATGATAAGGATATAGAACGATGAGTGAACGCAGGAAATAGTGTATATGGGGCCCTACACTCTATTGTGAAGAGTCAGAATGTGTCGAAAAAGGCACGTATGGCAATTTACAATGCTGTGTTGGTCCCTACTTTAACGTATGGTAGTGAAAGTTGGGTGTGGCAGAAGAAGCACGAGAGTAGAATAAACGCAGTAGAAATGCGGTCGTTAAGGAGTATGTTAGGGCTGAATCTCAATGACAGGGTGAGAGTGACTACTACTATTATCTAGATGTTAGTGCTGTTAGTCTATGGAACTCTTACAGCTTCGCCCTGTCTCAGGGCTAATTAAAAAAGGGAAAGGCAATGAGGTGAGGATGATGATGAGATGGTTTATGATTTCATCATGTCGCCTTTTAGGCGTTTTTCTTTGAGCTATCTAACCGCAGTCCGAGGGGGGGGGGTGAGTGTAGACCTCTGTCTCTGACTGCTCAGCTCGTGTCGGTCACCGGTCTGGGCGGTGAGAACCGCCCAGGAACGCGGGTGTACGGTGTGTACGCGGTGTGAGCTGGAACGCGTCGTGCCCGTCTGCGAGTGCGACGCGTCCCATTCGTTGTCCTATTGGTGTTTGTACCATTTAGTGTGGGTGTAGTGTCGTTGTGTGATGTGCCTGCGACGTTTGGGTCGACTGGATCGAGTGGTTGAGGGGTGAGAGTGATGAGATGATGTTGCGACCAGGACTTAGAAAGGAATGCTTCGGTAGTTTGGTCACGTGGAAAGAATAAATGAGGAAAAAGTGACAAAGAAAATTTACGTTGCAGAAGTGAATGGTAGAGTTGGAAACGGACGTCCTAGGCGAAAATTTATCAACCAAATTAGCGATTTATTGAAAAGGGATGAAATTAGGAGTACCCTTAACCAACGAGCATGTATGCGTAGGTATATGGATGTGAAGGAGGCGAGAGAGATCTGTCAGGATCGTGCCAAATAAAAGTCTGTAGTTTCTGCCTACCCCTCTGGGTGACAGGCGTGAGTATTTATGTTATGTATATCATAATTATTAAAAAGTTAAAGTTGACTTTCAATAACTAAAAAGAAAATTTACAATAATAGCTTGTTAAGAAATAATTTATAGAAGAATTAAAACTCCGACTTCACGATGTGGAAATCACTTGGTTTACGTGGTAGAGCCTGTAGCTGCAGCTATATTGTGGTTGCAGCATGAATGGGTCAGCTCGACCGGGGCAGGACCACGCTCTCACAGAATACCAACGTAAAATAGCTTAATGCTGCTGTTTCATATGGTGAGTGTTGAGAACCGGAGACCCTTTTTAAAGGAAACGAGGCATTTCATCTCAGCGCGCGCAAGATAAATGTAGATGTCTATGAGCTACAGCATCCACTTAACATCAGGTGGCCTGTGTGGGTGCGTTTGTCACCTTTTTTTTTTTATAGAATAGGGTGACAAACGAGCACACAGTCCACCTGATGGTAAGTGGTTGCTGCGGCCCATAGACATCTACATCTATCTTCCATTACAAATCAAAATGCAGATGCGTTGTCACCCGTGAGGACTGAGATGGAATGCCTCATTTCCAGTAAAAAGGGTCTCCGGTTCTCTACACTCACCATACGAAATACAGCAGCATTAAGCTACTATTTCACGCTGGTATTCTGTGAGAGCGTGGTCCTTCCCCGGTCGAGCCGACCCATTCGTGCTACAACTATACTACTAATATAATTGCAGCATGGCTCTACCACGTAAAAAAACCTTTATACCATTAAAAAAATCTTTTAAGCGTCGTAAATTTAAATTTAACTTTTTATTAGGAAATAAAAATAATGTGATCCTTTTGAATTTTTTTAAAGAATATTAACATATACATAAACACTCACGCCTGTCACCCAGAGGGTTAGGCAGAGACTACAGACTTCCATTTGGCACGATCCTGACACACCTCTCTTGCCTCCTTCACATCCATACACCTACGCATACATGCTCGTCAGTTAAGGGTACTCTTAATTTGGCCCGTTTTTAATAAATCGCCAATTTGGTCGATAAATTTTCGCCTAGGACGTCCCTTTCCGATTCTGCCATTCACTTCTGCAACATAAATTTTCTTTGTCAGTCTTTCCTCATCCATTCTTTCCACATGACCAAACCACCGAAGCATTCCTTTCTTAATCCTGGTCACAACATCATCTTGCAAACCACACTCTTCTCTTATTACACAATTTCTTACCCTGTCATTCAGATTCAGCCCTAACATACTCCTTAACGACCGCATTTCTACTGCGTTCATTCTACTCTCGTGCTTCTTCTGCCACACCCAACTTTCACCACCATACGTTAAAGTAGGGACCAACACAGCATTGTGAATTGCCATACGTGCCTTTTTCGACACATTTTGACTCTTCACAATAGAGTGCAGGGCCCCATATACACTATTTCCCGCATTCACTCGTCGTTCTATATCCTTATCATATCGCCATCCCTGCTAAATACGCAGCCCAAATATACAAACTCATCTAATTGCTCGATCAACTCCCCTTCTATTCTTATTTCACAAATCGTTTTACTTTGTTCTCTTTCAAAAACCATAACCTTCGTCTTACTTGCGTTCACTTTCATACCCCTTTCTTTTAATGATCTGTTCATTAATGTAACCATCATTTCCAACTCGGCCGCCGACGACGCAAGAATAATTTGATCATCGGCGTACAAAAGGCATTTGACGGTTAACTCACCCATTCTTAATCCGCATTCTTCAACTTTCAAATTTTGCAAACAACTGTCCATTGAATATTAACAACGCTATAAACATTACTAATATTCCCCTTAACCACTCGTGGTAAGCTTAAATTGCTTGTGTTACGAGTGGTTCACGCCAGTAGTCGAATGGCGGATTCGAACCCACGACCTTTTTGAGCTCGCGGTCCGCGCCCTGCCATTAGGCTACTGTCGCTTTGACTAGGAAATATCACAAGCTCAACGTAATAACTAGTAGGTACATCGGTAAATAGTTCCATTAAAAATTTCATCCTCACTATTCACACTAAGAGGTGAGATTTTTCTCCAAATTAACGTTAATCTTAGTTATCATCATCCTATTATATTATTTAATTAAATCCCCTGAAGTATATCCTGTTTAATAAAAAGGAATTATTAATATTGGCCGACAACTGGCAAAGCTATCGCGTACAATTGAGATTACATCTCCTTTTTTATAGGATAATAAGGGGTGACAAACGAGCACACAGTCCACCTGATGGTAAGTGATTGCTGCGACGCATAGACATCTACATCGATCCTCGATCACGAATCAAAATGCAAATGCATTGTCACCCGTGAGGACTAAGATGGAATGCCTCGTTTCCAGTAAAAAGGGTCTCCGGTTCTCTACACTCACCATACGAAACACAGCAGCATTAACCTACTATTTCACGCTGGTATTCTGTGGGAGCGTGGTCCTTCAACGGTCGAGTTACCCTATTCGTGCTACAAATATACAACTAATATAGCTGCAACATGGCTCTACCACGATTATTTAAAGTCGACTAACAAATTATTCAATATAATGTATTACATTACCTAATTCATCATCAGAAAGAAAATTTCGACTATTACACATACGCCTTATTAAACATTTCTCAGTTTTCTCTAGTTGCAGGAAATTCAATTTTAAATACAAATATATAAAAACTGTCCAACTTCTAAAGCAAAACCTAATCGAGTCGGCCATATTACTCCGTTTGTATAACCGCAATATGGCTACCGTCCGCGCGACCATGTTTGACGAGTCAATACACGACTTTTTTTATTTTTCCAACAGGTTCTGACGTTTACATTTAATGTAGGTATAATACGTAGGGCCCAGTATGTTTGAATTACGATATTCTCTCTTATCTACGAAATTACATTATGTATTTATTTTCACAATACATAATTAATTATCTGTGCCTTTTATTATCAGCTTTCGACACTTGTAACAGAAACTTGTAAAAGGATTGTCGTAATGCAAGTTGCATTAATAGATAGGGAAGTTAAAAAATAATGTATAGGAATATTGTTTAATGCGTAGAATACTATAATACACAATAGAATAATTGATAGAATCAGGCGTTACTTTCCGTAAATCCATTATAATAAAGATACCTATTAATTAATTTGCAACCTTCCGCTAACTAAATACAATGATGTGTCTTACCTGGATTGAAGAGCACCTCCCGCCCTCCCTCAATTGCATGCACTAACTCCGTCACCACTGGTCCCAGCACCATTAATCCCAACACCACTACTCCCGGCACCACTACTTCCAACACCACTATTCCAGGAAAGACACACCATCGACGATAATACGACACGTGTTTCGGCTCTACACGAGGCATCCTCAGGTGATGTAGACTCTACGGCGGCTGACCGCTAAGGAGGGCGAGAGGTGCTCCTCAATCCAGGTAAGACACATCATTGTATTTAGTTAGCGGAAGGTTGCAAATTAATCAATATCTTCATCACAATAGAACAGCTGTCAACCTTATTTTGTACTAGGATTGGCGTCGCAAAACCCGATTCGCTGTGTTGACAGACTGAGTAAATTTACACATTTTAGACGTTTGATTAATGTTCAAAGTCATCATTAAAAAAATCGTTTAAATTTTAATACATATTTATTTGTAAATAGTGAGAAATTTGGCATTTTCTAAATAATTTGCATGCGAAATTTGGAAACGATTGTTGTCAAAACACATCTCGTGTTGACACTTATACGTGTGAATTGACGTGTTAGTGACATTTTAGTGACTACGCGGGCTCTGCCCACTCCCCCGTTGTATTATGTATGTATTATAGTATTCTATGGTTTAATGTATAGGAAGCGACGAAGATATATTATGTCATACTTATAAAAGTTTAATTCGATTATTTAAGTAAGTAACAGCCAAGGTAAATACTTCCCTCTGCTGAGCACAGACCATTCATTTCTGATTGGGTAAGGGCTAAGCACTACAACGTGGCATTCATTAAATCAATTGGTGAATTTGCGTTGATCCCCGATGCCGACTTCACTTAAATTTCGATTGCATATGAGAAAAACATTATCCGGGAAATAATATGTACCTACTAAGGAATTGCTTTTAAGTTTTGACCCAACGTTGCATTCTAATACGTGCGTGATTTCATATAGGTACTTTTTAAACAAATTTTGAGCCACAGTAAAGCGTGGCCGGTTACAGACAACACTGACAAAAATAAAAAAAAGTTAATTCATATGCCTGTACAAATAATACGAATTAACTGTTTTATTAGCCGATACCCGCACGCTTCGCTGGGCGCACTATAATATTTTATTGCGGAACATATAAAAATTATTTTAATGGCACTATTGTAAAATCCGTTCTAAGTAAGCGTCTACATTGCGAAATTAATAAATATACTAAATTTCAAGTCAATTGGATGTATAGTTTTAGAGATCCCGTGATAAGTCAGTCAGTCAGTGATATTTCACTTATATATCATCTTAATATATATATTATAAATTACGTGTCACGTTGTTTGTCCGCAATACTTAACCGATTTTAATAAAATTTACACACCGTGTGCAGTTTGGTCCAACTTGAGAGATAGGATAGTTTTTGTCCATGAGTGAACCACAATTTTTTTTTAATTTTTTAAATTAAGGCTGCCAATCTCCTTGCCCAGCGTGGCAACTATAATGATTTCGAATGATTGCATATATTTTATTCAACCGGTCAACTAAGGGTCAGTTCACACAGAGATACGACGCGATTCGACGATGCTTGTAGAGGCAGTGGTTTCGTATTGCGCAGAGCGCCGCCGCGAGACGCATCGCGATGTCACGAGACGCATCCTGAAGTCGACGACGAAGCGACGCGCCGCTGCGTCGTGATGCATCGTGCTCCGCTTTGAGACGCAGCGCGATGTAGCGCGACACCGAGGGCATTTTCGAATTATATCCATAAAATGTGTATCATTTTGTGTAGTAAATAAAGTTATACATTGTATCACTAATAAGAAAGCGCTGCGTCACGTCTCAGTGTGGACTGACCCTAAGGCAAATATCTCTCCAATGAGGCAAAGTCAAACTATGGACTCTTAGTATTTATCCTAACAACGCAGTAACCCTAAAATAGTTTTATTGCTTTTATCCTGATAGTTACGCTAATGTGGGGAAAGGGTTTGTAAACTCCGGGGCAAGTGGTGAGAGGCGGCTTCTTTATTTGTTTAATGTTAAACTACATTGATCTTTGCACAATTTGCGTTTGTATGTTTGTTTTTAAAATATCTAATACTCATTGTATTTTTATTCTATCATCGTTACATGTTATAAAACATTTATTTTTTCCATATAGAGTAGCGACGTTACAAGTTGCAGTATACAATAAAATATCTGTACATACATAAACACTCACGCCTGTTACCCAGAGGGGTAGGCAGAGACTACAGACTTCCATTTGGCACGATCCTGACACACCTCTCTCGCCTCCTTCACATCCATACACCTACGCATACATGCTCGTCGGTTAAGGGTACTCCTAATTTGGCCCGTTTTCAAAATATCGCCAATTTGGTCGATAAACTTTTTCCTAGAGCGTCCCTTTCCAACTCGGCCGTTCACATCTGCCATATAAATTTGTTTTGTCACTCTTTCCTCATTCATTCTTTCTACGTGACCAAACCACCGAAGCATTCCTTTCTTAATCCTGGTCACAACATCATCTTGCATACCACATTTATCTCTTATCACGCAATTTCTCACCCTATCATTCAAATTCAACAATCAATGAATCTGAATCTGAAAATATCTGTAATTGTGAATATTTTTTATTGTTATATAAAGAACACACATACACACATTCACACACACGCTTGCCAGTGGTATTGATAAGTATTAAAAATACATTATACTGTTTTATTTTAAAATAATATACATAAGCTATAGTAAATTTCTACTCATTTTATATTTTTAATAATAATGTGCCTCGGACCGAACACGAACACGGCGACCAGTCTCAACACTTTCTCTATTCCCTCACTGTCATACTCGTAGTCCGGGCTGTCCGGGTTATCTGAATTGCGACAACTTCACCATGTCGCTTCTGTGGTGATTTTTGAGTTATCTAATCGCTGTCCGAGTGGGGCAGTGCGGACACCGGTACGTGCCTTCATTGGCAAAATTGTGGCAAAAAATATCATAGGTAAGTCAAATCAATTCCCTGTCTTCATTTTTTTATAGAACAAGGGTGAAAAATGAGCACACAGTCTACCAGATGGTAAGTGGATACTGTAGCTCATAGACATCTACATCTACCATCGGGTGAGAATCAAAATGCAGATGCGTTGTCATTCCTGACAACTTACAATGAAAGCTTCGTTTCTAGCAAAAAAGTTCTCTACACTCACCATATGAAACACAGAAGCATTAAGCTGCTGTTTTACGCTGATATTCTGTGAGAGCGTGGTCCTTCCCCGGTCGAGCCGACCCATTCGTGCTACAACTATACTACTAATATAACTGCAGGATGGCTCTACAACGTATAAATATGTTAACGCCTATGAGCGTTTTTATCTTTTTTATCAAAATTTCATTTAATTTTGTTGAAAACTATGAGCCTGATAACAACCAGCAATACGAGCCCTATCCTGATCCTGAGGATAACTGGAAACTTGTTCAGAAAGATTTATTTCATTTCGTTGCGTATATTTTTCTGAAACGTGAAGACAAACAAGTGCACATACAAACTGACAGCCGTACTAATAATTTTTAACTACTTTTTTTATAGGATAGGGTGACAAACGAGCACACAGTCCACCTGATGGTAAGTGGTTGCTGCGGCCCATAGACATCTACATCTACAATCTCTTGATTACAAATCAAAATGCAGATGCGTTGTCATCCGTGAGGATTAATATGGAATGTCTCTTTTCCAGTAAAAAGGGTCTGCAGTTCTCTACACTCACCATAAGAATCCCAGCATCATTGAGCTACTATTTTACGCTGGTATTCTGTGGAGCGTGGTCCTTCCCCGGTCGAGCCGACCCATTCGTGCTACAACTATACTACTAATATAACTGCAGCATGGCTCTACTACGTATAAATATGTTAATATAATAATATAATATTTTTGTAAATATAACTAAACAAATGAATAAAAAAATACGCTGACTTTATAATTTAATATATATAGTTTTGAAAACATCCCTTTTTTATTGATTTAGTGTCGAAATTGAGACATAGCGGTATGTCGAGAGTAGGGCACTCACACGCTCGCGCGTTGAGGCGTGCAAAAAAGCTATGGTAAATATCCTCCCTTTGAGGTAATCCATGGGAGAATCTATGGGAGAGCCTGTAATTCTGCAGTAGAATTTTGATAATCAGTAATTAATGAAAAAATGAAATAATGAATATGAAAAGTAACATAGAGTATTCATTGTTTCATTATTCGTAGCAACGTAGCCGTCGCTCAAGTAAAATGGAAAGTACTTTTACGGACGGAATACGAATGGTTTATGGATAGACCATTCGTTTTTAGTATAACACAAATATTTACTTTGGCTCGTTGGGACACCTCGTCAAAATACAAGTTCTATATTAACTAGTTTTTATTGCTTTTGCTAAAGAAAGGGTTTATGTTTCCCACGCTTTAGGCCTTTAGATATTCGTATAAATAGAGCTATGTAAAAATAACTTACTTGTGTTTTAAAGAATAAGGATGTTAAACGAACCCACAGTCACTACCTGATGGTATGTGGTTGCTGTCGCCAGTCAAAATGCAAGTGTGTTGTCAACCCTGAGATGGAATGCCTCGTTTCTAGTAAAAGGGTCACTGTTAAATTATGACTTGCTTACAGTTTCTTATATGTAACTATAAAATTAAAAGAGAAAAGGGCTCAGAACAATCGATTAAGTGGTTATATTTACATGTATCGGAGACCATGCTCTATATCTTTATTAAACAAGGAGCAAAAATATAAATTAAATAGCGATACGCCATGGCTTAGCACAGATGATTTCTGGATCTCGTCAACAGCGACACCTACCAGGTATATTTGTAAATCTAAACCATTCTCGAATCAACTTAATCCACACATACAAAATTACATCAAAATCGATCCAGCTGTTTCGGAGGAGTTCAATCATACACATGGATAGAAGAATTATATGTATATAGATTAAAATTGTTATATACTATGTAGGCAGATGTATTCTGACATTGAAATTATATACGTTTTACAGCAATCTATGATTTGAAACCTAAAGTTTTTTTTTAAAATAAAATAGGGATGTCAAACGAGCACACAGTCCACCTGATGGTAAGTGGATGCTGCGGCCCGTAGACATCTACATTTATCTTCAACTAAGAATCAAAATGCAGATGCGTTGTCACACGTGACTAAGATGAAATGCCTCGTTTCCTTTAAAAAGGGTCTCTGGTTCTCTACACTCAATATACGAAACACAGTATTATTAAGCTACTAATTTTACGCTGATATTCTGTGAGAGCGTGGTTGTTGCATGTTTATTGTCGTAATTACGAAGACGCTGATGCTCGTCTTTAGGTGTTTCCCTCTATCGCCTCTTGCGACACCCATGACATGGAGTTGTAAATATTCTAATGGATCCCACACACGGTCAGTTCAACTAATCAGTTCAAACTGAAACCTAAACTTAAACGTTTACAAAAGTTTAAAAGTTTTAGAAGAAGTTTCAGTTTCAGTTTTAGTTTTAGTTTTAAAAGAAAGTTTATAAGTTTTTTTATAAAATAAGCGTGACAAACGAACACACAGTCCACCTGATGGTAAGTGGATGCTGTGGTCCATAGACATCTACATGTATCCTCAACTAAGAATCAAAGTGCAGATGCGTTGTCACCCCTGAGGACTGAGATGGAATGCCTAGTTTCCAGTAAAAAGGATCTCCGGTTCTCTACACTCACCATACGAAACACTGCAGTATTAAGCTGTTATTTTACGCTGGTATTCTGTGAGAGCGTGGTCCTACCCCGGTCGAGCCGACCCATTCGTGCTACGACTATACTACTAATATAACTGCAGCATGGCTCTACCACGTATAATGGTACAGCGTAGAGTGATATAATGATGCCGCGCGGTCGCCGCTTTGATACTGCGCGTTTTCCGCGTTAATCCGTGCGATCGCCAAAAGGGCATTTAAGGGACATTCAGCATTACTCGCTTTCGAGAGCTTTCGAGGAAATTCGGTAGCGATATATTTTTATAGTCTTCGTAACTCTGATCATGGCGAGCGGGTTGGCAACCGCAGTTTTTTTGTTGTACAGTTGCTGTTATCATGCGTTGCGCATCTGCATTTTGATTCGTAATCGAGGACAGATGTAGATGTCTACGGGCTACATCAACCACTTACCATCAGGTGAACTGTGTGCTTGTTTGTCACCCTATCCTACAAAAAAAAATTTACACGATTTCTGCGTGACGTCATCGCGAGGACGTATAGTCACATACGTCGACGATAGTGCACTAGTCCTAACAGCGAGGCTGTTCTGGTTGGTTGCCGGTTTAATAAATAAGCGATGACCTTGAACCTCGTTGGTAACTGGGCGGTTACAGTAGGCGGAGGCGGAGGCGGTTCGTGGATCGATGACCTGGCGAAGACCGTTTGGTTTCTAGTTTTACTACAAATATTATACTGGATTTCCACGCAAAGATGTATGAGTATACATTTATTATCCGTTATGTTGCCGCCTTGTTGGTCTAACGGTTGTAGTAGTGCGACTGTTGATCAAGAGGTCCTGGGTTCGAATCCCGGGTTGGGCCAAAAAATATCCCTTATTGAGGTATTCCATTAATAATTTCTCAATAACTGCCCGGAGTCAAGAAGTTGACGATGTCCCACCCCTGTGCCTCGAAAAGCACGTAAAGCCGTTGGTCCTGCACCTGATCTCTCTTCGGTCGTGTCGGCTTACCATCCCGTCGGATTATAAAAGTGAGGGAGATAGAGGAGGTAGAGAGTGCACCAGTGCTTGCGCATACACTCGGGCACTATGATCCTGTCCTGCACCGATGGCTATTCTCCGCTGAGGGTGGCCGCCGCGACCGAAATTCGGTTTGGAGGACATTATATTATTATTATCTGTTCTGTTCTGTCCTTTTAATTAAATGTTCAGGCTCAGAAGGGCTAGAACCCAGGGCCGTAAAGCCAGTTAATAAAAAAAATGTAATGTACGTTTTGTATGTGTTGATATTGTAGTGGCGGTGTAAGAATATTCACTTCCCCATATCATACAGCGGATGTCGTAAGAGATGACAGAGGGATACAAAGAAGGAAGATGCGCAGCAGCACCTTCCTTATAATAACTAGTAAATAAAAAAACTGCAGTAGTTACCTCAGGAGGAAATCTAGGTGGGAACCTATGTTCTGCCTGGTTTTCTTACTACTTTTGAGACTTTTCTTAAATTGTTTTTTTTTTATAGAATAAAGGTGACAAACGAGCCACAGATCACCTGATGTTAAGTTATTACTGTGGCCCATAGACATCTACATATATCCTCGATTATGAATCGAAATGCAGATGCGTTGTCACCTGTGAGGACTAAGATGGAATGCATCGTTTCCAGTAAAGAGTGTCACCAGTTCTCTACACTTACCATAAAAAAACACAGCAGCGTTAAGCTGCTATTTTACGTTGGTATTCTGTGAGAGCGTGGTCCATTCCCTGTCGAGCCGACCCATTCGTGCTACAACTATACCAGTAATATAGCTGTAGCATGGCTCCACCACGTAAAAAGTTTGTAAAAGAACATATTAAAATATGATGATTTCGTATTTGAGAAGTAAGATTAAATTATGTTTTAAGGGTATCCTACAAAGCTTACCACAGTCGTGACTCTGCTGCTGCTACATGTCAGAAACAGAAAGAAGAATAGTATCAGCTGAGCTGTCAGAAAAGGAGTTCAATCACGAATTAACGATAATTTATTTTCATAATTCTCCTTAATTTTATAGCATACTAGCGATCGGCCCCGGGTTCACACGGGTGATATTTGGATTCAACAACAGCGCCATCTATCGGGTCCAACTTTACCTATAACCTTCACGGAAGTGCAAGCAATAAGTTGACAAAGTTTTACCGCAATCTGATGAACGGTATAGCAGCGCATAAAATACGAACAAACAAAAATTAATTTTTATATATCAAATCATGTACAGACGTAGGTACATAATGTTCGTGATTTTTTTCAGATTTTTCTCATTTATTTTCTTCTTCTTTCTTTCTTTAAAAACGTTACTCTCATACTAGGTTTCTCCTGTATCGAGGAGACAGAACATACATACATTTCAAAAGGACAAACCCGGAAAGCCATAAGAATACTTGTTCCACGCGGGATTCAAACCTACGACTCTCATCGCCGTAACTTATTACTGAGAAACTAGGTATGCTACGGAGCTATCCTTTAAGGTTATGTTGAGAGACGTAATATTAAAGTACGTTTATCAGAATAAAATAAAATTACTCTGAAAAATAAAGTTAAACTTAAAAAATAATTATAAATGATCTTTCAAAGTGATTTCAATAGACATCCCACATCATGCTCTTTGAAAAATTAGCTTAGCGTTCTACTCTTAAACAATGAACCCCTTAACTCGAATCATAAATTCGAATTTCGTATCTCACGTCTGTATATGGACATCATTTTGCTACTGTACCAAAATTCAATCGGAAGACGAAGAAAACCTCGTGACAGACAAACAGACGAGGTGATTCCACGATTTAAATTAACGGAAAGAAAACCAATGTTTTTATTTATACAGAGTATAAACCGGGAAATATTATTTTTAAAATTGTATTTTATATTATTCTTAATTGTAATTTTATAACAAGATTTGTGCAAAGAATTTTTAACTGTCCAGCTAACCATTTCCCTTTCATTGTAAACCTACTGTTTTTAAAAAATAAAATAGTAACGCAATAATATTATAATATTAGATTAAATACATTATATAGTATATAATTAAATACGTACATAAACATTCTTATCAAATATATTAAAAAAAAGTTGTGACTTTAATACATACCTACATTATTGGCGATTTTCATTTTCATTGTTGAGCTTAAAATAAATTTGTTAAATAGCAAAAAACTTAGTACACAAATAATCATTCACCAATTTCACTTCTATTTAATCACAGCATTTTTAAATTATGGAAAAACGAAACGAATAAAGAACAAATAAGCAGCGCGTAAAAGCGCGCGAATCGACGGTGCCGAAACGTCAACTGTCAACTTTTTTCTTCAATTAATTACAAATTGAGTTCACATTTCCAGGTTGCCGTAACTTCCGTGTTTCATATCAATGTCAAAATTTTACAGTGTCAGCATTGTCATCTTGTGTAAGTTAACATTTGAAGTGCGGAGACGCGTTGAAACTGCAACTGGCCTCGATTGTTGAATATTAACTTCATGTAAAGACTCCTTTTGCAGTAAATAGCCATGTTATGTATTTCTCTTTGTTAACTGCCTGTTCTAATACAATTTGTCTCGACGATTACGTCACTTTTTATCAACGTGTTATTAGTTTTTTTTATTATTAATTTTGTTTTGTCATGTCAATTTTTTTTAAATTACTTTACTATCACATCGGACGTTGTTCTGTTCTATCCAGTAAGAGGAGTGGTTAAGTTTTACTTTGAATTCATTCTCGATCACTCCAGTCCTGATTTCGTAATTTTATTTTTGGCACTAAATCAACATATTGTGAATATTAGAGTTGTGACTACAGCGTCACCTATCGGATACTAGCATAGCTATGTGCTAGAGCTATGTCATTGTCTACAAAACTAATATGTCGTCTGAATCAATCTCTCAAGTTGTACTGAAATTAAACGGTCACTAACAGATAGACCAATGATAACAGGTATATATTATAAAGTTAGGGTTGTAGACAGGGTTGCCATACGTCCTTTATCTCTCTTCTATTTCAGTTCCATAAATTGATTTTTGCCCCTAATT
Source organism: Parnassius smintheus behrii (assembly GCA_036936625.1). Taxonomy (NCBI): domain Eukaryota; kingdom Metazoa; phylum Arthropoda; class Insecta; order Lepidoptera; family Papilionidae; genus Parnassius; species Parnassius smintheus. The sequence continues at coordinate 26,829,563 of JAUPFT010000027.1, forward strand.
TCAAATCTGCCGTAAAGGACAAGGCAATATCGGGCGTAGGTATCGACATTGCCTCTGCTAGTTGAGGTCAAAGAATTCAAAAATCAAATTCAATTGCGTATTAAAATAGTTTTTATATTACTAAATGTTGCCACTGATACCATAACGGCATTTTATGGAAAACAATACGATATCTTTTATTTTCATCTTATGGTTCTATCTTATCAGATCCTCTGAAACAAACGGGAGCTGGCAACCCTAGCTGTAGAGCTCCTTTTTCAGTCAGTGAGTTTTGGTTGGTGTGTCCCTAGAAATAGGTACCTGACTCTAAGCAATAGTGTGCAATAAATTGTGTTATTTCTGTGTGTTGGGTACTATTGGGCTATGTGTACGTCATATCTGATGATCAGAGCTTTGTATCAGCAGTCGTTCACTTCCTTTAAGGGGAAATATAATCTCAAATGGCTTAGCAAGATCCTTCGTTATGCCGAAAATATTGCAGGATTAATTTTGAAATAAATATATGGTAAAGTTGAGGATTAATGTTAAGGATTATGTTAGACGAAAACACGATTTCGTAAAATTTTCTCGATAGAAAAAAATCCAAAGTTACCTCCAACGGTGCATAGCATACGACGCGCGGGCAGCTGGGGAAGAAATTAGAATTTGAGCTGACTTACTATATCTCCTTAAGGCGATACCTCCAGCGAACGACCTTGAGCGTTTGGTCTGTCGACGCTCGCTACAATATATCGCGTAAGAAATCTACAAGACGCCACCTACTGCTACGAACGTAGTATTATTTTTTCAATGTCAATGAACTATTCTATGGAAATAGACACGGCGTACAATGATAAATGTATTTTAATTTTCTTTATTCGGTATATTAGTTGCATTATATTAGAATTATTTATTCTAATATATCTAATATATTATCTATTTTTAACTATATACTATACTGCTAATATTGAATTAGCTTTTTATAGTGTACATTATAATATTTGTCGAAATATTAATTATGGATTCGAACTTTACATGCTATTGGTGCTTCATTTTTGTTATTTTCATTTACTTACATATTGAAAATATACTTGAATAGTAGGTATTATTATTTTATTTAGCTACTGAATTTTAAGATATGTTTTGCCTTGAGGTCAAATATAATTTTGAGGAGCAATAGTTATTACCTACTAATCTTTTATCTGCTATTCCTTAATATTGTTCATATTAGTAAATTGAGTTTGAGGGAGATTTACTGTTTATAATGCTACATTTATTATTTTAATATTTACCTACTGGGTAGGTAATTATTAAAATAATAAATATAGCATTAGTAACTAAATAAATCTGTTTTTTTTTTAATTTTTAAAATTACAATTTTCGTATTTTTAAAAATTACTAAAAAAAGGGTTTGAAATAATAGATTTTCTCACAAAAGAAGGGAACTTGAATAAAAAAGGAAAAAAAGCGGGACCAAAGCCAAGACGCGAACCACGGAACTCCGATATCACGCCCGACCGACATACTACCTGAGCTACAACGACCGTTAGTGATTTGTCGAAATTTACCTTCTTATATTGTAGCAGTTTTTTTATTGCCTGAAAACATGGACAAAAGGACATTTTCTAAAAATAAATCCAAGCGTTCGTCGCTAAAATCGTTGGAGCCGTATAATTTTCTCATCTGATTCGGTTCTATAAATATTTAAATATATAAAAATTATAAATTGAAATGAAAAGATAAATGTACATAAATATCAATAATATAAAATAAATACAAAATAATATTATATTATTACTGTTATATATTATTATTATAAGTTGAGGTTCGGTGAAGCTGCAACCTAATGGACCATGATCTGAATTTTTTATGAAAAGAAGTGGCTGACGTCAATTATTAAATTCTTATTATTTTTTCATTACTGCCTTTTTCAACCTCACAAGATATTTGTAACTGCAAAAAAGAAAACTACGTACAAGTAAGTAAATCAGTAATATAGTGTTATGTATGATTCAGACTAAATAAAGGTTCCTAAAAATAGACGTAGATAAAGAAATTGCATAAAAAATTACTCAAATAAAAATGCAATAAACTTGTTAATTTTATAGGTACTTAGTAAAATACTAAAATAATAAGTTTTTCAGGATATTTATGTAAAACATAAAGGTTATATTATGTTCTAACAACGTTCATGCTTGCGTATATAAAACCGCGGAATTTCACTAGTTTTGTTATCAAAATAGGAATTGACAACCCTACCCTACTACTAGACAACTGATAAACATACTTATATATTTCTAAATACATAAATATTATACATAAATTACATCCAGACACAGAACAAATGATCGTGCTCATCACACAAACATTTGTCCTGGGTGGGAATCGAACCCACGACCTCCGGCATAGCAGTCAGGGTCACTAACCACTAGACCAACAGGCCTGACGGTAAATAAAATAAAGTCTCTAGCTCGAGATGAGAGGAGCCGTGGTAGCTCAGATGGTTAGCGCTTGCTAAAATTTTCACAGTGCGCGAGCAAACCGGGTTCGATCCCCGCCGGCACCAATGAAATTGTAATTGCAATTTTAAGTGTTGATTTACCACGTGCTCAGTGGTGAAGGAAAACATTGTGAGGAAACCTGCATGTCTGAGAAATAAGAAAAAAATATTTCGAAAACATGTGAAGTTCGCCAACACGCAGTGGGGCAGCGCGGCGGATAATTCCTTTCCTAGGACCCTTTCAGACAATAGAATAGAAATAAAAAAATAATAAATCCAAACTTCATTTAAAACCAAACATATAAATTGTTAAAAATAGATTTCCTTTTTTTTACAATTTATATGTTTGGTTTTACTCTACTCCAACTTGTTCATGTTTCCCAAAACAATTTTTAATTAAACTTTATACTATAATGCGGATTTTTTATATTTAAAATTTTAATAATAAAGCATTTCGTACGTCTCAGCCGAGGCGCAAATATTTTTTGGCCGCAAATTTATAAGACCGATTTGTTATTCAAACATAAACATGGTTTTTTAATTAAATCTACCAATCATAAAACGACACGCATATTTATTGAACACTTCCTATTCAATTCACAAAGTACCTATTATATATTTGTTTATATAAAAAAGTATATTTAAGTACAATCATAAAACTAAATGGAAACATGAAGTAGGAAAATACATTGAGTTATAAAACACATAAATCAATGGGCAAATGTACAAATGCTGAAGTCAGGCAGCCCTATCGCATGTTTACGTACCGCACGGCTGTAAGATTTATTCCAAAGATACGGCCGAGTTGCAATATACCGTTACGTAAGCGCATCGGTTGGTAGGTACTCAAATAATATTATGTTTGCGGCGAAATACGGTACGCGACGACCAGCGACGCGGCCACCTCCTACGAACGCATACAGCGTAATGCCGCCCGCACTCTGCGCACGCCCCTTTATCATAGAAGTCACACAATTTTCGGAATTATTTCAATTAAAAGAGAAAAAAACGAACTTAAAAATTTAAATAAAATGTGGAGAATATAGATTTTTTAATTATCTATCCATTAGTGTTATCCTCAAATGATTAGAGCGTTGCGTTTAGCAACAGATGCATGTAATCAAGAATTTTAGTCATTTTTTAAAAGTTGATTTTAAATGTATTTATAGCACATAAAAATAAATTAGAACGTGGAATGTGATGATAAGATATCGAACATTAATAATGTACTTTTAGATGTAGTTTATTTTTCATAACTAATGAGATAATACAATCTGAAAAACGCAGTTTCGCAACATTTTGGTCAGGGATTCACCTTAATACGGTCGAAGAGGGCGATGGCTGCCTACAGATGCTGCTTGTGGTTCCAAAATTTTGTTAGCTCCAAATCAGTCATTTTTTTAAGTATATTTTCGCACATGTTTTCTGTATACACTACACTATGCGATGTAAAATTCACTTTGACAAAATGACAAAAGGGTGGATACTTGCAGAGTTTGATTGAATGTAGAAAAAACACAATAAACTGGCTCAAATCTTTAACATACGAATCCACTGAAAATTTCTTACATCCTCAACTGTAATATCACGCACATTATTTAAATTATCATATTATTATGTACTTTAATCTAAAATATGTATATGTTTAATTTAATTAATTGGCTTTGTTATATTATATCCTTCAATTTACTAAATGTCGATTTTCTCATAACCAATTAAATGAAAATAATGATGTCTTCAATATACAATAAAAACGTGTAATTTAAGATGTACAGTCCGTGAGGATTGACCTGGTGACCTATAGAACAGGTATTGTTTAACATCTTTATTAGGCACCAGTCTCTCACAAACTAGGGTTCAATACGTTTATAGTTTAACATGTTTATCATCAATAATTCTGTACCCGTTTGTAATTAGAAAATAAATATAATTTCTATTCTATTCTATAGTTTATTTCGTCGTTTCTATTTGCAGGTGGTAGTTTTGAAGAAAAAAACAAACTAACGAATTTTATTTACTTAAGTATGTTATAGATTACATAGCGAACAGCCACGGATTCATCCGGGAATAAAAGTAGAAAGAGTCAAAGAACCAGTCGACTGCGATGAAGTAGGTACCTGCGAGTATATATCCACTGCACAATCGCGTGTAATATTATTTTTACTACGTGCAACTGATAAATCTACTTTATCTCCTTATACAGAGTTATTTTTCAGAGTGGCCAAATTTAAAACTTAAGTTCAAATACGTATATGCAATGACGGTATATCATTATTAATATATTAATGACAGTTTTTTGAAAATACGAGTAAATTAGGCTACTACTTTTATTTGAAATTATAACAAATTGAATTTATTATTTTTAAATTTTGCTGTGGCTTAAAAGATAAAAAGAACAGAATGTTTGAGATTTTTTTTATATTTTTTAACTTCTTCCTAAGAAAATTGAAAATTTTCAAAAATAGGGACGTTATTGGGTTCACCCCGGTTATCGAAAATCGAGTTTTCATCAAATCTCGACGTTTTGAGGTCCCAAGAAGATATTCTGACTAATTTCACGTGGATGTCCGTACGGATGTATGTATGTATGCGTGTGTGTGTGTGTATGTTAGTGTGTGTAAGTATGTAAACCTTTCATAACTTTTGAACGTCTTGATCCTTAAGATGCGGCGTTCTAAAGATCTCAATGTGGAATAGATTTGGTGATAATATGAACTGATTCGGACGAGTAGATTTTGAAAAATCTCAAAAATAAAAATTTTGAAAAACTGTTTCTTTGCAATAACTTTTAAACGACTTTATCGATCGATTCCAAAAACTAATCAGCTCTTAATCTCAAAAAACGACGTCGAATGCTGTTTGGAATTGAAAATCGGTTGATTCGTTCGTGAGATATCGAAGGAGAAAGAATTTGAAAAAACTTTTTTTAATATAACTTCGTGATTTCACAACCGAGCAAGTTGATGAAATTTAGAGCGCTTTGCATTTGAAATTAGCGGGAAGTTCCAGGGATGGTCGGCAGGGTGAACCAATTTTTCTTTTCGCCATTTGCCTATATTAAGAACTTATTCTGAACCTTCCCGGTAAATTTTGCCGGTTATTGTAAAATAACCCTGTATATTCATTTTAATGACATGGTGTTAAAATTAGACTTAGGTGCACTATATTTAATTCTTAATTTAAATATTGGAACATTATTACAAATTAAAATAATACTAAGAAAGTAAATGGTATATATGTGTATATATATAATACATTAAATACGTATATGTATACCTACTGGGACGGTTTTATAGACTTTATTAAAAGCTAAGAAAAGAAATGGCACATAGTAGATTAAATACTATTGTATTAAATGTTCTAATCAAATTTCTAATCTAATCTAAACGACTGACTAAACCGCTTCAAAATCTACATAGTAATACATACGTATTCATCACCATCGGCTAATCAAATTCCACTGCTGAACATGGGCCTCCCCCGTTAATTGCTTCATAGGAGGAATAATCACCATAGTTACTACTTTTGGCCTGTCTCCCTGTTACAACACCCACGGAACGACGTGGGGTTGTGGACATTGATTTATATAACACCAGATCAGTAATAACCGCGCCAAAGCGTTGCCACCGCACATTTGGCCACAGCCATATGCCTGGCTAACGTGAGTTCATTGTTCCATGTGACGCCGACAGAGTTGAGCCGCGACAAAAATGGCTAAATGTGTAGTGAAAGAATGCTATTCAAGGTCACAAAAACGTGTTTTCATATAAACGTAAAAAACCTGAAATAATTAAATAAAATTATCGAATATTTTATTTAATTTCAATTTTTTGTTTTGGTTTAATGTTGCCACTTTTCCGCATTTATGATTATCCTACATTAATGGGAGACTATGTAATTAATGGAGTAAGTTAATTTGTTACCTCTGGTTTTAAATATTTTGGAAATTATAATAAAAACTACGTGTTAACTTTCATACAAAATAATTAATTATTCTTATTTTAGTTTATTCATGAATTATCTATTAAATATATTTTATTACCTATTTTATATTAATAATTTTATATTATTTATAATTTCATATAAATTTTATATTAATTATATTTTATTAAATACCTATTTTATATTGTTTGATTTATTAGAACCATAAAAATACGTTTTATTTCATCATTATGTTTACTTCTATTCATCTGATAAGCTTTGTATCCCTTTTTTCTGAGGGAACGTAATAAAGATTTTAAAACAAAATATACTTTTTTAATATAAAAACAATTAACTGCAGCTTAAAAAAATTCATTTTTATTGCTTATTTTAGGTAAAATTTCATATAGTAAGCCACACCAACGCGCCATTGCATGTTTGTGTGTCTATCTTTATCTAAACTTACGACGACGATATTGTTTTCGCAACTTGTATAAGTGAGATAGATATATGTTTACTTAAAATTGTTATTAGTTTCAAAGCTACGTCGTCGCGTTTGGATAGTGGTTACACTTTTTTCGACGCGCGGTAATGTGGTTTGCTCCCCTAGTGTTGTATAACTCACACAACTCAAGTTGTGGACATTCTTACACCGTGTAATGGCGGTATAATATATACATACTACACGGAGGAAAAGGCTGTGCGATTTTGTTTTACACTATGAGCTGAGTAGAAATGAGAAAATTGTTACCTTACAACATAATTTGTTATCGAATTATAGCAAAATAAAAACTAAAACTAAAATTATGTATCAAAGTACATGAACATAATATGGTCACCTTAAACTTTGCCGCCTTATAAAACCAAAACTAGGAGGAGGATAGATCCAAAAGCACAAAGTCGTTTACTATAACTAATATATTAATAAAAAATGGCAAATAAGCTTTGACAATAATTAGGAACACATCGAAAGTCAACTCAATAAAAACTAACTACATTACGCCATACTGAAATCGACTAAAATATTTACTATAAGTAATATCAACTGTTAAAATGGCGGTAGTTTTTGAGTTATAAGAAAATGACCATATTAACGGAAAAACCGTATTACCTTCAAGTACTATATTTATAGATATATGGAGGCACGGATATCTCTACTCTATACAACCGTTAATCTATTCAGCAAATGACACAAAAAGTAATCATTTATCAGATATTCATACTTGTACTTTTAACCGGTTGATTCGTGTCTGATGACGACTGAACTGGTAAATAGATTATCTGTTGAGAAGTGGCCATTAACGATGTGACACAAGGGCTTCGCCTCTCTCCCCAGGGACAAAAGTCATGCCGTCATCGAGTCTAAACTATATTCTACAAGCCATTAAAAATCGGGGGAAAATTTTATAGAAAAGATAGCCCTTCGGATAACATCGTTCAGAGAACCGGACAGAACCAACCAAACACACAAGGGTACTACTGAGGTTGATGAATGGCAGGTCCTAGTTGGATTCCTATGGCAATGCACAAGCTCTTTCAGTCCAGTAATGTAACGAGATAACTTGATGGTAAAGCATGTAACTTTGTAACCTAACCTATTTATATATATATATATATATATATATATATATATATATATATATATATATATACATACATATATATTATAAGAATAGGGTGACAAACGAGTACACAGTCCACCTGATGGTAGTGGTTGCTGTGGCCCATAGACATCTACATCTATCCTCGATTACGAATCAAAATGCAGATGCGTTGTCACCCGTGAGGACTAAGATGGAATGCCTCGTTTACAGTAAAAGCGGTCCCCGGTTTTCTACACTCACCTTACGGGACACAGCAGCATTGAGCTACTATTTTACGCTGGTATTCTGTGAAATCGTGGTCCTTTCTTAGTCGAGCCGACCCATTTGTACTACAACTACACTACTAATATAACTGCAGCATGACTCCATCACGTGTTAAATATTCCACGTTCGTTTACAAACGTAGACAGAGACTAAACAGTCCTTACAGTAAAAAGTGAACTTTTTGTCAATGAAATATCGCTAATGTAGTATTAATATAGTATATTATGTATTAATGTATTATAATGTAATAATGTAATATTTATAGAGAGTAGAGATATTTAAATATAGCGTTCAGCCTATATAGCACTTTCCAGTGCAAGGCGCAAGTCTGCTCAATTTTGAGAGTGAATCAGTCCGCCGATTTAATCCAGTATATCTACGGATTGGCGGAGTCCATTTTCATGTCAAACATACAATTTTCCTTCATGTGCAGGCAGGTTGCTTGCGCGCTGTAAAATTCACTACGAGTGCTTAGCCCAGAAGAAAGTAAAATGTGACAATGAAAGTTAACTACAATTTCATAATATTTCACAATTCCCGAAAGAGGACAGTTAAAAAACTCGATAATAATTATATATGTATAACAAAGACACCTTGAAATCATGAGTTGAGTCATCTATTCACACGAAACGAACGCGCAACGGCCTTCAAACAGAAGTGTGTACATGGCATTTTTTTTAAACTGGATCAAACTGACCTAATGAACTCACAATGAATTAAAAACAAAATCACATGTGCTAATTTTTCTACATTAAAATATAAAGTTTCACGTGTTAATTGGAAAGTACAATATCGGCGCATTTTTTTAATATAACGAATAGTAAAAAAGGTACATCATTATAGGGAGTTCTCTCCGTGGATATAGACACTAAAGTAAGGCTTCTTTCTACCTAAGAGGCTGTTTGTGTGTAGACACTATACTGAATTTCAATAAACCTTTTACGTGGTACAGCCAAGCTGCAACTATGTTATCGTTGTAACACGAATAGGTCGGCTCGACCGGGGAAGGACCACGCTCTCACGGGACACCAGCGTAAGATAGTAGCTTAATGTTGCTGTGTTTCGTATGGTGAGTGTAGAGAACTGGAGATCTTTTTTGTTAGAAACGAGGCATTCCATCTTAGTCCTCATGGGTGACACAGCATCTGCATTTTGATACCTAATGGAGGATAAATGAAGATGTCTATGTGCTCATTTGTAACCCTTATTCTAAAAAAATTGCGTATACGGAGCTTTTAAAAATTAAGCTCTTTTTATAGTTATTCATAAATGTCGTGAAATATTGCTCGTAATTCGTGCAGTGGTGGACCGCCAAGCGTTAAGCGGTGTGGATAGTCACGATGTGCGATGTTGAAACATGCGGCTAGCATTTAATCTGAACAATTTCCCTGAGCACTCTTCCTGAAATTTCGACTCGAAGTAACTTTTCTTATTTCAACCTTAAATTCCACAAAATTATATAGTTACTAGCTTTCGAGGCAGACGTTGTTCTACTCTTTTTGACGACCCTTTGTCATGTCCTATTAAAAATCCTTAAATACGCAAACAAGTCACTCATGGGCAAAAAAACTATCCTATCTCTCAAGTTGGTTGCACACGGTGTGAAAATTTGATTAAAATCGGTTAAGTAGTTTAGGAGTCCATCGCGGACAAACAACGTGACACGTAATTTATATACAATAAGATGATGTCTCCTTAAAATCGAAACCTATATTGAAAATGTATACTCTAAGACTATATAGAATATATTTAAGGCTATATACTCATGAAATACGAGGTCAATTTAAGAAATTTAGAGAAGAGACAAGTATAGAGATATTAATACTTAATGTGAGTATAGGCGATTGGATACCTTTAATGCGTATTTAGAAGCTCACAGATAAGCAACTTCTTCAATTCTGTAAAAAAGAGAGTTCAGTAGTGAACTACCACAGCAGCGGTCACAACAGATCACACTGGTCTTGCTGGACCTGCGCAGCTACAAAAAAAATCAGTGATTATAAAGACGAGTGTGGCCGTAAAACTTTTGAACAATTCGGTCAAAAACTCAAAAAATTTCAAAACAAAAAGGTGGAACAAAATTTTGAAGATTTTTTTGTACGACCGTAGAAAATTGAAAGACTGTTAAATGCTAGCAAAAGGCTTATTTTAGTGGTTTCCAGAATTATGTCTTATGATGTCAAAGATATGAGTTCAATTTCGTAAATTTGACATGGGTCACAATTAATTCCTGGTGACTATTAATACTTGCATTAATTGTTAATAATGGGTTTTTAAACAAGAACTTTGTTTTTTAAATTGGGGCAACACCAACAACATGACAGTTTTGACATTTAGTTTTTTTTACCTATTCGTAGTAGATGCTTTGGCAATTGCTACAATGAATTCAATTTCGCTCGAAAATCGCATTAAAATAATTAAAATCCACTATGAAAATGGTGGTTCTGTTAAAGTTACATTTCGTAAAATTCGTGATATTTTCGGACAACATAATCGTCCTTCTGAGACCGCTATTAAGAATTTGGTCGCTAAATTTGAATCGACAGGCTCCGTACAAAATGTGCCAACACCAACGCGTGTTCGACCGGGTCGTTCAACCGAAAACATCGCAGCCGTGAGCCACAGTGTTGAAGAAGATCCAAATGTGTCAATTCCTCGACGTTCTCAACAATTGGGGTTATCCAAAACCACCACATGGAGAATTTTGCGTAAGGATTTGGCTTTGAAGCCTTACAAGGTTCAACTGGTGCAGGAATTGAAGCTGACCGACCATTCACATCGCCGTAGATTCGCTCAATTCATTCAGGAACAGCCCGCTGGTTTTTCTGAAAAAATTATTTTTTCTGACGAAGCCCATTTTCACTTGTCAGGGTACGTCAACAAGCAAAATTGCCGCATTTGGGCTTCTGAAAATCCTAAAGCTATTATTGAGAAGCCTTTGCATGCTCAACGTGTCACTGTATGGTGCGCTATGTGGTCTGGAGGCGTGATTGGGCCGTTTTTTTCGAAGATGAGGCTGGAAATGCGGTAACGGTCAATGGATCACGCTATCGCGAGATGTTCATCTCAATTTTGGCCTATTATTGATGACATCGATATCACAAACATGTGGTTTCAACAGGACGGTGCCACATGTCACACAGCCAACGAAACGATCAATTTATTGCAAAACAAATTTCCCGATCGCATAATTTCACGAAATTCAGCTGTTAAATGGCCAGCCCGATCGTGTGATTTAACACCACTGGATTATTTTTTGTGGGGCTATGTTAAGTACAGAGTCTATACGGAGCCAATCGAATCGATCGCGGCCTTAAAACTCCAAATCCGTGACGTGAGTAACAAAATAGACCCGCCATTTCGCCAAAAAGTGATTAAAAACTTTGATGAAAGAATCGACATCTGTCAGCGTGGTCGTGGTGGACATTTGCCAGATATCATTTTTCATTCATAATTGCCAAACTTTTCTCTTCGTAATACAATAAAAATTTGAATCATCTTCATCTAAACTCTTTGTTTTATTTTGTTTTAGGAAACAAAGTTCTTGTTGAAAAACCCTTTAATTATAACATTCCACTACATCATATCATCCAGTGGGTATATTGTAAAGAGGCCAAAAGCAGACATGAAGCAGGAGATGGACAGTCGCATCTTCCGGATGACAAATTAAATTAATTCAAAAAAACTGCGGTTGCTGATCTGCCTGCATAAAACTAAAAAACTAACTCGTTTACAATCACATCAGGATGTCAAGCACTTCAGATTTCCTCCGTGCTATAAAGCGCACGAAACGTCGGAAATTAAAAAAGTAAAAAAAAGTAAAATTAAACACTATAAAATCTGTAAAAAAATTTATTCCAAACTATGGCAAAATCAGTCCTATAAGACTGTTTATGGGTTACGTAGTAACGTTATTTAATCTGTGCTATTTACCTTCTAGCCGTCACGCATGTACACTGAAAAGTACTAAACTATTACGGATTGTTTATGGTCGTACTATTCGTTTTTAGTGCGTTAAATGTTTGCTTTGGCTCGTTTGGACTCCTCGTCAAAATAGTTCTATATTATGTAGTTTTTATTGCAATTGCCAAAGATGGGGTTATGTTCCCACGCTAGATTATAGATAGATTGTGATGTTTTTTAACAGCCTGTAATGATGATGATGATGATGATGATGATGATGAATTATAATATTTGATTAACGCTTATTAATATACTTATTTGTAATTACAATAAACTGATAGTTTACATATCGTATTAATGCCCCATAAACGCGTAATAAATGAACAATGGCCGCCGATCTCCGACCCTTCAGTCTCGACGTGAGCCTGAATAACTTGCCTTTGTCTACACGCCGATCGATGACAAATTATGACACTCGAGTTTTACGTTGCTTATCATTGCAATAATTGTAATTCGCCACTGGGTCGACTGTGTGATGACATCTTAATAATACTTGAACGTAATAATGTTTTAATCATAACACAGGTCGCATATTTGTACATTTTTGATGTGAAACATCTATTGGCGCGCCGAGGCAGTAAACCGACTGGTATGCCATGACGACGAACGGTATAAGACTCTTTTATTGTCGTCATGCCTTCTCTACGCCATCAATCTCGACTCCTTTGTGTGTGCGTGCGTGTATACTATACACTTTCTTGTTTCTGTGTGTGAGTGGTGTACTGCGTGTGCCATTCTACTCGGCTAATATAGTACGTGAGGGTAATATATGGTCCATCCGGTTAACACGGTTCCTTTCTTATAACTCAAAAACTACAGTCTTGTTTGCATAGATGGCTTTGTGATACGATATCTCTTTATTAGTCAATCAAGTAATAAAGGATCAAAAGGGCGCTGCTTTATCGACGCCATTTTGACAGCTGAAATTATAGCAAATATTTTAGTCAATTTTAATATGGTGTAGTGAAAGTTAGTTTTTTAAAGTTGATTTTTCGAAGTGTTCATAATTATTGTCAAAGTTTGCTTGTATTTTTCTTAATATATTAGTTACAGTATGTATACGACTTCGTGTTTTTGTCTCCCTCTAATTTTGGTTTTATAGAGCGGCAACCCTCACGTACTTTAGTGTGCTTGACGCATTTTATACCTACACTTTGTTTTTTCTTTTTAATATTATTTTATTTATTTTACTTCATATTCATTTATTGGTTCTCATTAATTATAAAACTTTAACATCAACCATACAAAGTCAATAATACAAAGAGCCCTAAACACCATAAATAACTGGTGTAGGGATAACAGTTTATCAGTTAATTCTGATAAAACTGTTATTTTTATACCCTTTACCAAAAAGAGACAGTCGGACAAATTAGTTCAACCAAATTTTAATGGCAAAGAAGTACCATTTTCCACGGAAGTTAAGTACTTGGGCGTAACAATCGACCAAAAACTAACGTGGAACTCTCACCTCAGCAACGTACCTATGCCATAAGGCAAAAATTGCTTTAGGTACGTGCAGTCGTTTGGTCGGGAACAACTGGGGCTTGCGTCCCAGTATGGTCCTATGGCTGTACAGCAGCATAGTGAGGCCGATTCTCACCTACGCCTCTATTGTCTGGTGTAACAAGGCCAACCAAAAGACGACTGCGGACAGACTAAATGGTCTACAAAGGACTGCCTGCCTAATGGCAACTGGAGCTATGCGATCATCGCCTGGAGCGGCTCTTAATGCACTTCTATGCCTAACGCCCCTTGATCTCTATCTAGTATCTAGATGTTAGTGGCCGCGAGTTATTAGATCTCTATCTAGACAAGGAGGCGAGGGCTAGTTTGTATAGAATTAACGCCCAGGGCGGTCTGAGCTTGCTCTCCTACAGATCGAGATCCATGCTCGACTCAATTAAGGAATCACCGGTCTTATGCATGATCTCAGATATCATGCGTCCACTATACACTTTTGATAAAAAGTATATAGTGGAATTACCCTCCAGAGAAGACTGGCTGAATGGCCAGGTTATCTGTGAGGTCGGTAGCCTCATATGGTATACCGATGGGTCTAAAATGGGCCTCGACGTAGGCTTTGGAATTTACGGGGAACGCTCCAAATTCAAGTTTAGTACAAATTTGGGTAGATACACCTCCATCTTCCAGGCAGAAGTTTTCGCCATACTTCGGTGTGCGGAAATCAATCTGCAAAAACACTACGTCAACCATAAAATTTACATAAACTCAAATAGTCAAGCAGCACTGCTAGCGCTGATATCAAACTTAGTGAACTCAAAGCTAGTTGGAGACTGCGTGAACCGTTTAAACGCCCTGGGTTGTAACAACAGGGTCGTTTTAAGATGGGTTCCGGGTCACGAGGGTATTGTAGGCAACGAATTTACCGACAAACTTGCACCGGAGGGCTCAAAGTGCACACATTTTGGACCCGAGCCATTTTGTGGAATCTCAAGAAGCCTAGCCCGATTGACCCTTGAAACTCTTTATTACAATAAATCACTTAAGATCTGGTCTGACACACCAGGCTTAAAACATTCCAAAACCTTAATCCGGGCTTTTGATCGTAAATTCGCTTCAGAAGCCCTGGGATTAAGTAAAAATAAATTGTGCGTTCTGACAAGAGCCCTAACTGGACACTGTTGTTTTAAAAAGCACATGTCCATCCTGGGACTAAGCAACTCAAGGATGTGTTGGTTCTGTTCCATAACGGAAGAAACGCCTCTACACATCCTAACTGATTGCGGACTCTTAATGCGCAAACGTAACACTCATCTGGGACACTATCTACTCCGCCCAGAAGAAGTGAAATTGCTCACGGCTAAGCAACTCCTTCGATTAATTGAAGACATAGGGCTTAGCAGTGAACTATAGCCATAGCAGCGATCACAATGGATCTTCTAGGTCGCAGTGATACTGGTCTCTTTACCTAGACCTGCATAGCTGCTCGCACATAATTAAAAAAAACATCAACCATGATGTTTCACATCTGCCAAGCGACTTGTGACGGCTGACTTTTTTTTTAAATGAAATTAAAGTGACAATCGAATTTGCAGCCCATCCGATGATGTCTTCATTACCAGTTAAAAGGTTATTATTAGGTTGTTTTGATTAGCTTGTACGATATATTTTTTTTATAGGATAGAGTGACAAACATGCACACAGTCCAGCTGATGGTAAGTGGTTGCTGTAGCCCATAGACATCTATCCTCTACAGTCTACATTACATCTATCCTCGATTACGAATCAAAATGCAGATGCGTTGTCACCCGTGACCCGTGAGGACTTAGATGGAATGCCTCGTTTCCAGTAAAAAGAGTCTCCGGTTCTCTACACTCACCATACGAAACACAGCAGCATTAAGCTGCTATTTCACGCTGGTATTCTGTGAGAGCGTGGTCCTTCCCCGGTCGAGCCGACCCATTCGTGCTACAACTATACTACTAATAAAACTGCAGCATGGCTCCACCACGTACAATATATTTTATGTGTATAATCATCACTATCCGTCTGAGCCAGTCTCACGGCTAGGATATGCTTTACCCAGCATTCGCTACTAGCCTTTTTACGCAGCTCGTCGCACCATATAGCCAAGGATAGTCTGAATACAATTCATTTACAACAGTTTCATAAACGTAAAAAAATAATAAATAGTACCTAATTTCTTAACAATACATTTCCTTTGGTTTGTCATTTCAACATTATGTCAATATTACTTCTCAGAAATTTATACTTACAAGTAATATTATGAGAAGGCGCGATAGTACAACGTTTTCGATTCCCGCCGGTACCAATGAGACTGTTAATTGCAATTTTAAGTGCTGATTTACCACGTCTTCGGCGGTGAAAAAAAAGCATCGCAAGGAAACCTGCATGTATGAGAAATATGAAAAAAGAAATATTTCGAAGACATGTAAAGTTCACCAACACGCATTGGGGCAGAGCGGCCGACAATTCGTTGCCCTAAAACCCTCTCAGAAATGAGATAAGGCCTGCGTCCAACAGTGGGACGTATGTAGGCTGTAACTTTAATTAAACATTTAGGTAACAAAAATATACTAATTAACTTCCACTTAAGTGGGTTTAATTAGTCCTCACAATATAGACGAATAGAGACAGAAAAAAATTCAGGGAAAAATCGTAATTTTAAGAGTGATGATTTATCACATGTCAAAAAAAAGGAAAAAATAAAGTAAGCCCCTACGCCTCTTTAATCTCTTTTTAACCTCTTTATGATAATAATACGTAGGTATTAATAAGGTAAGGTAGGTATATATAATAAGTACGTAGGAGATGCAAAAGTAAGTGATATTCATTCTGTAAATACTAGGAACAGACACAGGCTAGTAACAGTTACTCGACTCCACCGAGTCAGTAATTCATTCTTGGGGTTATGTATACGCTTTTACAACAAAATCCTAGAAAATATACAAAATTTGTCATACACAAAGTTCAAACATTTTATTAAACTATGTTTGTATAAAAAGGTTTATTATAATAGTAAGGAATTTATTGATGATAATAAGTAATAACCCCTGGGAAGGGTGATCGCTACTTCTAATTTGTCTATTAATAATTTTTCTAAGTTATTGGAAAAAAATAGTCCCGCTGGGTTTCTCGCTGGTTCGCAAAAAAAACCCAGGACAGATGTTTTTTTTGCGAACCAGTGGTAAATGAAAAAATTGACTTTCAATAAGTATTGTTATAATCTACATTGAATAAAAAAGTTTCTGTTTCTGTTTCTGTGTTTATTTGCCGTGTAGCGGGTAAAAACTATGTGAAAGTTGTGTGGATACTATTACACCTAATTAGTATATGTGGTAAATGTGTAATAACACCCCATAGACAGAGAGACACTAAAGTATGAGATGGGCAGAGCATTCTCCTGATAAGAACTCAAAATATGAAAACAACTGCGGTTGCAAACCCGCTTGCCAAGCGTAGAAACTATGGCAAACCCCCTATGAGGCAAGCTATGGGGAAGGCTTATGTTCCGCAATTGACTTTTATAGACTGCAATGGAATAATAGAACTATAATTACTTCTGCATATCAATGATATGTTGCAAACCCATAACATTCTTTGCAATGCGGATGACAGCACTGGTGATGCTCTGTACATCGGTCGTGCCAATATTTCTCGGGAAAACGTCTCCGAGTACCGGAACAAACTTGTGTCTGAAGTCGAGTCTTTGCTGAATAAAGTCTCAGATTGTGGGCGACTAAATCTAGTCCAGTTTAACCATCAGAAGACACAAAATTGCGGGTTAACCGCTAAAAAGAACCCCTTTGTCGTATATACTCAGTTTCAAGGCACGCCCTTTGTTGCCTCAGCCACTATCGAAATCCTCGGCGTCGGCATATTGAGTGATGTGCAGTTTCGTGGTCGAAGTAGGACGAAGGTTTTATAAAATTTAGTAAAAGTAACAAAATTTAATAAAATTTTATTTAATAGTGTTTTCTCTCAATATGAATGTGCTTTTCGTTACGTATTAGTGTAGAATAAAAATAATAAACTAGATTTAATTAGAAAGGTGCAAGCTTATGCCGCGGACAGATATTATATAAAATCCTCTATATCTCATTTGGGAAGCCCGCTGAAACCTCCCTTGGTTATAAATTTTTCTTTATCTTACTTACAAATAATAATGTTTATTTCAGATTTACATATCCATACACATTTTTGTTAGTAATTTACATAAACTACGTTAGTAAAAAAATACAATAATAAAATAAGTTATATCTATAGAAAGAGAGCAACCATTTTAGAAACTTGAATGTCCCTCCCACATGCCTTAGAATCCAATGCCTCGGGCTTGATAGTCCCATTCAATCTTGAAATATCCTCAAGACACCATTTGAGCTCTTCCGTAGTTTACATTACATTGACGCTGTTCGCCTTCTTAAGATGCCATAAAAATCATCAACACCTGTTTCAACCAACATGATTGAAGCACTACAGTGTCTAGGAAGGCCCATTAGCATCCTGAAGGCATTATTATATTGAATTCGAAGCGCATTGTGAGTCCTCCGCGTGTAGTCACACCACAGGCACCATAAATACCTAAATGCTACTCAATTTGAAAATGTAAGTCCCATGCTGTCTCTATCATTTTAAGTCAAAGTGACTGACACAACGAGGCGTACGTTCAAAAAGCTTATATGAATAACATCCGCCCTCAAATCATAAATTATACTTATCAATATACATGGCATTTAATTGTACAATGGAGGATAATAAATCAGCATCGGAGACAAAAAAAAACGCATGTAGTACCACTCTTACGACATTGTCTATGGTACGTGACGGGGAAAGCAATGACCGCATTACGCACGAATTCGACGACGATACCCCGTCACTGCGAATTAACGATTTGTTTTGGCGGGTTATTATTATTTTCGTGTGCAATAAACTAGGTGAATCGATTTCTCGTTGTTGACAATGTAATTGTATTAAGTTTAGTGTTACGAGTTTTACGTGGTAGAGCCATGCTGCAAATATATTAGTAGTATAGTTGTAGCACGAATGGATCGGCTCGACCGGGAAAGGACCACGCTCTCACAGAATACCAGCGCAAAATAGCAGCATAATGCTGCAGTGTTTCGTATGGTGAGTGTAGGGGACCGAAGGCCCTTTTTACTGGAAACGAGGCATTCCATCTTAGTCCTCACGGGTGACAACGCATCAGCATTTTGATTCGTAATCGAGGATACATGTAGATGTCTACGGGCCGCAGCAACCACTTATCATCAGGTGGACTGTGTGCTTGTTTGTCACCCTATCCTATAAAAAAAACCGAATTTTTTCCTTAGTTACAGGCTCAAAATTTATTTTATAAATCTATCATAAAGAAATTTTCAACGACGGCGACAACTTCCAAATAATCTTAAGCGATAGGTACCTACAGTGTAGTGGCAGTGTAAGAATATCCACAACCCCCGTATCATCCCTTGGCTGTCGTTAGAAGCGACAGAGGGAAACAAATCAGCAGATCAGAAGATGCAGCAGCGTCTTCCTAATAACGATTAAAAATAACGAAAAAACTACGGTTGCCAATTCACTTGCCAAGCATGGCAACTATGGCTAACCTCCCCCTATGAGGCAAACTAAGGGGGAGGCCTATGTTCAGCTGTGGACCTTAACAGGCTGTAACGGTGGATCTGCCATCCAGGAGATTTTATTGTGCCAATAAATTATACTTTATATAGATTATTTCCATGTAACTTCTGAGTATGTGTTATGACATAGCGCTAGAAGAATTTAAGCCTTGACTTCACAAGGTATAACGTTGTTTTTTTTTATAGAATAAGGGTCACAAAAGGAACACACAGTCCACCTGATTGTACGTGATTGCTGTGGCCCATAGACATCTACATTTATCCTCGATTAAGAATCAAAATTCAGATGTGTTGTCACCCTGAGCACTAAGATGGAATGCTTCGATTCCAGTAAAATGGGTCTCCGGTTCTCTACACACACCATACGTAACAAAGTAGAATCAAGCCGCTATTTTACGCTGGTATTCTGTGAGAGCGTGGTCCTTCCCCGGTTGAACTGAAACATTCGTGCTACAGCTATAATATAGCTACAGTATAGCTCTATCACGTAAAAAATATTTTGATCATTTTGAGTGATCTAATTAGTGACATTGAAATCACCATTAATCACTCATATTTTTCCATTCTTAGGGGTGGCATTTGTTCTCCAAATTTATGTTGGACCACTCCTAAAGTTACTTTTTAAAAACCATGTAGTGGCGGTTAAGAATATCCACTAGCCCAAATCTTCCCGTGGGTGTCGTATGAGACGACAGAGGGAGACTCCAATAGGAGATGGTCAGCAGCGTCTTCCAGATACCAACTCAAAATAATAATGTAAAGTTGACGTCATGTACCCGGCACTAGCGCCATCTAGTGTCGGGGACGAGAGAGAGGGGAGCTTTCCAGAAAATGACATCACTAATCTTTCAACTGACAGCGCCATCTAGTATCGAAACGAAGAACTAAGCTTCTAGAAGGCCGACACTCGAACTTTCGACGCCTTGCCTTGCCTTGCTTTACTTGAATGTTCTGGATGTTTCGGTGCTAATGTGTATTTATAGGCGCTGCAAGGTGCGATCGGGGAAGTATTGAATTTGGCGAGACAAGCGAAGCTTCGGAGCGAAATAAAGTGAATCAGTGTGGTTAATTATTAGTGTTTTAAGTTTAATTAGTGTAAAGTGAATTAAAGTGTTAATATAGGTAATTCTATCGGCAATTTTTATTGTCACGAAGCTCAAGATCGTAACAATAACAATACTGCGGTCGCCAACCCGCTTGCCAAGCGGCCTGCAGAGAGTGGCAACTATGGCAGAATACTCACTATGAGGCAATCTGTGGCAGAGTCTTATGTTAAGCATTGGACTTTTATAGGCTGTAATGAATAACTGAAAGTGTTTAACAAAAGGAATCACGAAAATCAGTTTAAAATTGACGAAGATCAAAAAAAGAAAAAGAAGAATAAACATACGGTCGAATTGAGAACTTCCTCTTTTTGTGTTAATGGTAAAGCTTAAGTTACTTTCTGTATTTAATAAAAATTATTCTATTTTAAAGTTAACTAAAAAGTGTATAAAAAAGTTGAAGATACAGACTATGTACGTCCCAATGCTGGGCACAGGCCTCTTATATCTGAGAATGTTTTAAAGCGAGAAAATGTCCGTCGTGCTGCCCCAATGCGTGTTAGCGAGCTTTACATGTCTTAGAAATATTTTTTTCCTTAGTACTCAGGCATGTATGTTTATTTACGATGTTTTCCTTCACCGCTGAGCATGTGGTAAATCAGCACTTACAACTGCAATTAACGGGTGTCGAACCCTGGCTGCTCTTCAGCAATTAGTAACATCAACGACTCAAACCATTTTAAATATATAAATTTTATTTCCCTGTCAGCTTTATATAGAAAAATTATTTAATTGGAACTTCGAAATTCAAATTTTCCCACCCTATTCAATACTCCGACTACGGTATTTAAAAACGCCCACCCGCCAGTTAGACTTCAATTGTCCGCAAAATCATTCATTAAGAAGACCGAATGTTTCACGCCTCGTGGGAATGGTTACATGCTGGGGTTGCCACAATAAAACCTTTTACCGGACATATTAGCTTATTTTCTACACACTGTTGATGTGAAAATTTTAGTTGCGTTTTTTATTCGCTTACGTTAATATTTTTACGGAACTAGGGTAACAAACGAGCAAACAGTCCACCTGATGGTAAGTGAATGCAGAAAAATTCCACGCCTCGGAAGGGAAAACTTTTTTAATAGAACACGGATGGCAAACGAGCACACAGTCCACTTGATGGTAAGTGGTTGCTGTGGTTCACAGACATCATTTATCCTCGATTATCAATCAAAATGAAGATGCGATGTCACCCGTGAGGACTAAGATGGAATGCCTCGTTTCCAGTAAAAAGGGTCTCCGGTTCTCTACACTCACATTACGAAACATAGTAGTGTTAGACTGCTATTTTACGCTGGTATTCATAGTGAGTGATATATGCCATTTAAAATCGAAGG
This sequence comes from Parnassius smintheus behrii, assembly GCA_036936625.1. NCBI lineage: Eukaryota > Metazoa > Arthropoda > Insecta > Lepidoptera > Papilionidae > Parnassius > Parnassius smintheus. Next base: position 26,851,352 of record JAUPFT010000027.1, read on the forward strand.
ATAGTGAAATAAATAACAGTATCATCCTTTTAACATGGTTACAACCATGCTAAAGAAAGATTCCACCCCTCAGGAGGGAAAACTGTGAGATGAATTTTTCAATCAAATTAATTAGGCGATTTTCTATGTTTGTCACCTTGTGATACGTTTGCTTAGTCTACTCAAAAGGGTAAAATTATTAAACTTAAAATTATTAACTTATTAAGACATGTTGTATTGAAGGATTAAAGCGGTCGACTTCAGAAGCTTGCGAATTATGTGGAAATCATTTTATTCTTTTTAAAGTCAGTTTTAAGTTTCATTATTTTGGTAAGACCTATTGGCGGTCTATGTATATAACAATATGTATTGTTATATGCATAGACCGCCAATAGGTCTTTTACAGGTTATGTTTTATAGGTTTAGTTTACAGTAGTGGTTCGTAACCTTTTTGGTTGACAATTTGACATTCTCAAATATATATTTAAAAATATTTCTCCTTCGTTTTAATTTTTTTTTGAGAAAATATCTTCATATAATATTTATACTTGTATAAAATAATAAGAAGCTCTGAATTTTCACAATTTTGTAATCCTGCAAGCATTATTAATTTTAAACTTATTTATTTTACTTAAACATAAATACAACAAATCTTCAATATGATCGATTTTTACTGATAATAGGTACCGTTTATACTTTATATACCTAATGACTGGTCGATCGATTTCGATTAATTATTGAAATGGTTTGTGGTAAATGTGGTCACCCTGACCTTCCGGTATCCAGCTGCGATACATTGACGCGACGTTGTTGTTTCGGCACGTATCGTACATTCCTAATGGGTTAGTGATCGGATACTTTGGCGTTAGGCATATTTGTTATATGACGATTTACTTAGTATATGTTATAAGCAAACCAATTAAATTTAAAGGAAATCTTAGAGTAGTTAACTCTTAGGGTGAACAAATCTGCGTAGTGATGGTGGATGGAAGTGTAAGAATTTTCACTAAAAAGTCGCAAAAGCCGCCGAAACCGCGTCGCTTACGCGTTTTGTTCAATAAGGTACGGGTGACGAGCTGACAAGTGCCTATGACCTCAACTTCGTAATAGGTAAAATTGATATAAATCTTTTTGTAATTAGTGAGTACTATATAGGGTATATCGAAAAGAGTATAAACATTCGAAGAGAAATTAATTTACTCGTCGCAAAAATTAATGGCTGTCCCGTACTTTTAAAAGTGCATTAACAATGTCGAAGACTTCTTTAGATATTTTAAACATGGTCGGATTAAAATATTATGTCGTTTAAATAAAATAAGTAATAAAATAAATGAGTTCAAGTAATACTAATTTGAATGAAAAAAGAACCATCAAAACCTGTAGTAGGTAGTTTCGTGCGTTTCCCATCTGTACGGTTCACATTTCATAATCTATGATTTTCATATAGAAATGACAGCCGCGTGGCAGCGGCAGTAAACAGTAAAAAATGGACCATACGGTCCATATTTCACATGTTAGATTTAGCCGTCTCTAATTCCTGGCTATTGTACGTACAAAAGGCGTTCTGCGCCACAAGATTGAGCAGTTGAGAGAATATAAACTCAACTTAGGAGAAAAGTTAATTACAAAAAACTATCCCCCATTAACAACAGAAGAAGTAGATAGCAGTTTAGAAAACTATTTAGCACCAGCACATAAGAAACGCCGAGTTGATATAAAACCTCTGCCTGCTAAAAAGAACAGGAAAGCATTGCATTTGCCAGAGTACACAGATTCTCAAATGCGCTGCCGAAAAGAGGGTTGCAAAATGAAAAGCACAGTTAAATGTATTTGTTGTGACATATATTTGTGCCTCGTTAAGGGCCGAAACTACTTTGCAGAATTTCATAATTAGTTGTCTTGTGTTATATAGAGCTTATAGAAACTTAGACTTGTTGTTTGATCTAAGAATCCATATTTTTATCATATTTTGTATGTCATATTGTTGATTGATCTCATTGAAGTTGCTTCAAACTTAGTTTTATTATTGTTATGAGAGAATTTAAATACATATTGTACCATTAGACTGATGACGTAAGAACTTCTTATAAATAAAAATACGTTTTAAAATTTTTTGATTTGCTTTAATTCACCCCTAAAGTACTATGATGCATTTTAATGTTATTTTCAGCGACCTCTGTTGAAGCAATTAAACTATGTGGAAATTGTGGTATAAGCGTTGACTTTAAAAAATCGTATTTATTACGGAATAAAGGTGATAAATAAATACACAGTCCACTTAATGAACTAAACACACACTAACTAACAATATTTATCCTCAATTGAGGTTTAAACCACAAAGTTTGATCCCCACTTGTAGCAATGAAATTGTTTATTACGATTTTATTAAAGGAAGGCACAATGAGAAAACTTTTTATTTGAAGAATTGGATGTTTTCCGAAGACATGAAGTCCGATGTCTGAAGGTAGCGCGACGGTCAATTCCGTGCTCCAAAAATTGTAGCAGATAGCTGTGTTTAGCAATTGGATGTATGTAGACCGAATTTTAATTTTGGATGAGAAATTGAGAGATTTTTGTGTGGCACAGCCTGCATTTATATTTACGTGGTAGAGCCATACTGCAGTTATATTATGGTTATAACGGAACGGATTTGCTAAGCCGAGAAAGCATTACGTTCTCACATACAGAATACCAGTGTAAAATAGCATATCATTCAGAATACCAGTGTTTCGTATGGTGAGTGTAGTGTACCTATGTTCAATGCATCTGCAATTTGATTCCTAATCGAGGATAGTTGTACATGTCTATGGGTCACAGCATCCACTTACCAATGGATTGTGAGTTTATTTATCACTTTATTCTATAATAAAACACTTTTATTATAGCATATATAAGCATTATATAAGCAGTTATATTAGTAGTATAGTTGTAGCACGAATGGGTCGGCTCGACCGGGGAAGGACCACGCTCTCACAGAATACCAGCGTGAAATAGTAGCTTAATGCTGCTGTATTTCGTATGTTGAGTGTAGAGAACCGGAGACCCTTTTTACTGGAAATGAGGCATTCCATCTCAGTCCTCACGGGTGACAACGCATCTGCATTTTGATTTGTAATGGAAGACAGATGTAGATGTCTATGTGCCGCAGCAACCACTTACCATCAGGTGGACTGTGTGCTCGTTCGTCACACTATCCTATAAAAAAAAACTTATTTTGCCTTAACATCAATCTTATTAGTCTGGGTTACTTTTTCGAGTTTTTTTGTTACTAGCTATAAAGCTGTAGACAAACGTTGTATCTACAGCTTTATAGCTAGTAAAAACTGTATGATAAATCACAAGAATTACAGAAAGAGTACTATTTACCGATATTTTATTGTGATTAACAGAGCTGAATTAAAAATAGATCTCTCTTTACATTATCTGGACAGATTAATTGGGCGTGGTACGCGCCGCGACGCCCCTGAGACTCCGCCTATAAGCGACTGTCTCGCGCCATTCTACAAGTTAAATTCTATAATTTTACAGCTAATACATTATAAATCCAACTTAACGGAATAAATATTAATAAAATATTTTAGAATATAAATAAAGAAAAGTCACACAAATGAAATACGATGAAATTAGAATAAATTTTATACATACATATGTACCAAATTAGTTTATTTTAGTGACATTTGCACTTTAATTTTATATCACATAGCCATGGATTAAAATAACATTTGACGTTCAACAGGAGCATATTAAGACTATGACCAACAAAACGTGGTTCTAATTCTATGCCCGCAATTCTTAAAATTTAAAATATTCTTAAAATTTAAATTTAATTTTTTTAATATTATATTTAGTAGTTAGTACTTTCGGCCTATATAAATCACACAGCTGGGCGCAGGCCTCCTCGGCCCCGGTATACCGAATACCCACCCGCTTGCGTCCTTTGCGGACAGATTGGCCATACAGCCAACTTCAGAGGCTGCCCCCGCGCACCTCGCCCCAATCTCGGCAACAAAACTGCCAAAAAAGCTCCGCCACCGGTCAATGACTGTACATTCCCGGCTCTCCCATCCAAAATGCCCCTTCAGGGCAACTCTCAGCCACCTCAGGACCTATATCGGCCCCCTCAGGAACCCTACAGGTCTCCTCACCTTCGCCCACCAGGGCTCCCGCATCAGGCGGAACCCTCTTATGCCGATGGATACAGTATACACTGCTATCCGCAATATCGACGTAAGAGAGATCGCAATTTTAGCAAGCAAATTGCGCACTTCTCAGTCCCCTCAGGACCGTCTGCTTGCGCTTACCGAGCACCAACACCTTCTAAATTCAATTTAATTAGTCATCCCATTCGTAAGCTGTCTTAATTAGGCATCAATTCTTTCCAGCGGCTACTCGCCGCTAGCGCCCGCCCCCCTTTCACCCAAGGGGGGTCGCGTTCGATACAGCTTAGAGATCTCTAGCTAGATTGTTAAGCCAGTCCCTAAAGGCGGTGTTTAGTGGGTAAAAGTCTCCACATAACCACGCAGCCGGCTGCGTGGTATGCTATGAGCATTCACCGCCTCCCTCCCCCGCTTTCCGGAGGGTTGCCCGTATTGCTTTGGGCGCAAAAAAAAAAACACTGGCCTCCTCACATTTGTAAGAGTATTTTAGGGTAAAGAATATCGTCTTTGCTGCCCAGAGCGTGTTGATAATCTCAATCTACATGTCTTTAAATTTTTTATTTATTTGTCAGGAATGTTTCCCCACATGGTTTCCCCCATCGCCGAGCGCATGGCATTATTAATTCTTGATTTTTTCCACATATAATATGACAAAAATGTTACATGTAATATTTCAAACACAGTATTAACAAGCGGTAAAATTAAAAAATTTGTACAACCGACTTAAATATAATTAAAATGAGAACATCATCAATGTATTCAAAGGAAATTAAATACGCATTATTAAAGATAACTCAAACACTACTTTCAGATCTTGGTTAAATTTTCATGGGACCGCACGAGAAGCAACAGCTTTCATATAAAAAAAGAATCATCAAAGTTGATTCAACCAGAGAAAAGTTCTTAGAAATCTTAAATACCCTCTTCTTTTTGAAGTCGGTAGAAATTAAACTTTAAAACTAAACATTTTTAATTTCAAGGAACCAAAAAGATTAAAATAATTTTCGAATATTAGCTTCTGAAGTGGATGCTAGAAATAATATATGTAAGAATAGATCCCAGACTTCAGAAGCTCTCATCTGAAAATTAACATTGTTTTATTATTTGTTTTAGCATCAATAACATTGTTAATTGCAATTTTAAGTGTTGATTCACCACGTGCTTAGCGGTGAAGGAAAACATCGTGAGGAAACCGGCATGTCTGAAAAACAATATTTCGAGGACATGTGAAGTTCCCAACACGCATTGGAGCAACGTGGGGGACATTTCCTTTAAAATATACTCTCAGAAATGAGTCAGGCCCGTGCCCAGCAGTGCGATGTACCTATATAGGTTGTTCCTTTAACTTTAATTCGTTTTAATTCTTAGAAGTCATCTTTTAATTTTTATTAAAAGCTTAATTTTTTATCCTTTTGAGTGCATAAATGAATATCACACACTCAAGGTAACTACTTACCTAAATGTAAAATTAAAAGCTACATTACATTACATTACACAGCTAGTTTCCATCATTAGGGATGATTTTTTTTCTCCAAATTTATATGAGAACACCATTCAAATATACAAAGTATAACTATTATGGATGTTTTCCGATATACACTGTGACCACTGTAAGGTATGACGTCAATCCAGTATACTGTGAAGCCGTTCCGTTTTACTTTACTATCTATAATGATCACTGTTTAAAACGGAACTCAGTCCAGTATACCTACTGTCATTCCCATTTTTCGACACCGTTAAATGAAAATATTTAACATGTGTACACGTTTTCTGTTCGATAAGAATAATTATTATTTGAATGTTGTTGCTTTTAAAACTTCATGTCTGAGTTTATTTGAATAACAATATTAATTAGGTAATAGTAATAAGTAGATAATAACAATCATTCGTGGAAGCTGTTAAATCTCTGTTAAATCTCACGTGATTAAAGTACCTTACCTCGCAAGCGTCATTACTCACAGTACCAAAATGGCGGCGATTTAGGACGTCATATATTTCCCTAGGGTATTGCGGCACTATATTGGCAGTCGATAAAGGAACGAAATTTTTCACCAGTGAGAGCATTGAGCAGTGCTCGCAGTCCATATCGGAACACGGCCTATTTTATCTATTTAATTGAAAAAAAAAAATTATTGGAACACAATTGTCGCAGTCGGTCACATAATCAGTCACCCGCATACTATACATACATAAAACCTATAATTTTAGAGTATATCCATACTATGAATCCGTAGCCGTACCATTCGCGAGGTCGCTGAACCACACGCACTGAGGTGCTAATTTCAATGTTAACTTGTAACAGCGTGCAGACGCAGTAGTTATATGATTATTGATTATATTATCCACCAGCTGTTCACCGCGACTTCGTCCGCGTCGAAAAATTGCGATTGGATTTTTTTTCCTTTTTTATAAAACGTTACCTCGACACTAGGATTTTCTCCTGCATCGTGGGGTCAGTTTATAAATATAATTTTCACAAGAACAAATGTATGTGCGTAGAAATACTTGTTCCGTGCGGGATTCAAACCCGCGCCCCTCAACGCTGGAACTCATTGCTAAGCCACTGCGCCACGGACCCGTCAATTCAAAAGAGGAAAATTTCATAGGTTTTTTTTGCGCTAAGCCTTAATTATTTTTACGAAATAAAAGTAGCCTAAGTAACTCAGACAGATAGACAAAAAATTCAAAAATTGTAAAGTACCTACCGTAAATACTTTCATATTCATTTAGTAAAAACCGGCCAAGAGCGTGTCGGGCCACGCTCAGTGTAGGGTTCCGTAGTTTCCCGTCCGTCACAATAAGTGTTCCCACTTATGAGTATATAGGTGGGTATCCATTATGTTCGCGCTCCAGCAGCGCTCCGTGCTACTGCAACTGCTCCTGGTAGTGGGTACTGTTGTTTCCATCCAAGTTCAAAATGATTTTCCTAGAAAGTCCTTATAAAGTTCTACCTTTCAGATTTTTTTCATATTTTCTAAACTTATGGTTCAAAAGTTAGAGGGGGGGGGGGACACATTATTTTTTACTTTTGGAGCGGTTATTTACGAAATTATTGACATTATCACAAAATGATGTTAGTAAACCCCTATTCATTTTTAAATACCTTTCCAACAATATATCACACGTTAGGTTTAAAATTAAAAAAAAAATCACTTCTCACTTTACATATAGGGGGGCTACCCTAATAAAACATTTTTTTCCAATTTTTATTTTACCACTTTGTCGGCGTGATTGATACACATATTGGTACCAAATTTCAGCTTTCTAGTGCTAACGGTCAAAGAGATTAAGCGAGGACGGACAGACGGACAGACAGACATGGCGAAACTATAAGGGTTCCTAGTTGACTACGGAACCCTAAAAAGGTGTTATTTTGACATTACAAACAGACACTTCTATTTCATTTATTTATATAGGTTAGTGCCGAAAGTGATTTGACACGGAATATTATAATGTTTCTTACACAGGTGATCCGTAATAGTAAAGTAATACCTAACTACTATTACATTTTGTTTTGTTTTTATAGAATAAGAATAATAATCGAATATATTGTGGACCATAGACATCTACATCTATCCTCGATTAAGAATATTAAGCAAGTATATTAACAATAATTAATCAAGGTCTCAAATATATTTCATAAATAAATATATGGCTTTTTTAAATAGATTTTAAATGATGATTTTAAATATTTCAATAGATAAATCATGTTAATTTCATTCACATTTCATTTCATTTTAAATAAGTTAAATAAGTAAAAATAATTCAAATGGCGACATGTCATGTAGGTGCCAAAAAATGAAACATACAAAGTATTGTTACCAGCATAGGTTATTATAAAATATATCCAAATGAACATACATTTCACGATTCGGTGTGTTTTCAAACCTTCATAATTTCTTATACCTGAAGGTATAAGAAACCTACTAGTACCTACTACTTCGTAGGTACTAAGGTGCCTACAAACCTTCATAATTTCTTATACCTGAAGGTATAAGAATATATGAGGGTTTGTAGGTACATGAGGACTCAAATTTTGCGTAATATTCAATTAACAATATTATCTTTCTCAAATAAATTCATTGAGGGTTTGTAAAAAAATACTTATTTAAGTTATTTAAGATTTGCCACTGGTTCGTAAAGTAACCTTTGACCTGGAAAGAACCACCAAGAAACTCAGTGATTCATTTTTTAATATTTATTTACAGTAAAATATTTAATACGACAACGAAGTATCAGTTCACAGTTACAGAATATAATATGCATTGAGCATTCTCTACACACACCATACTAAGGCATTGAGCTGCTATTTTACGCTATTATATTCTGTAACTGTGAACTGGTACTTCGTTATCATATTAAATATTTTACTGTAAATAAATGTGCAATTCCCCTGGTGTTGCGGTTGTTCATGGGCGGCGGTAGTCACTTAACATCAGGTGAGCCGCATGCTCGTTTGCCCCCTCTTCTATAAAAAAATGTTAAAAAATGTACCACTGGATTTCTTGGTGGTTCTTTCCAGATCAGACGTTTCTTTACCAACCAGTGGCAAATCTCAAATGACTGTCAATAAGAATTTTTGTTTTCTATATTGAATAAAAAAAATGATTTTATTAGCATTAAGCTGCTATTTTATCGATTGATCGAGTCGACCTATTCGTATTAATACTATAATGTAGCGGCAGCGTGGCTCCGACATTAAAAAACTCCTGCTTGAATTTGAACCTGAAGCACAGTTACCAAAGACACTCCGATCGCTAGGCCACACGGTCGTCACGCGTATGCAGTATGTACTTTTCAAATAAACTATAAATCCGTGGATTTGCGACTGTTGTCGGTACACAATAAATGTTTGTCTAAAGCACGCGCGCGCTCGAGAGCGCGCGGATTCCTGCTAATTTTATTACGTTAACGGTTAATCCCAGTTACAGTGGGGATTGTGAGATGATCCGAATACAATTGTTTGAGTTTGTGATGCAATAATTATCTATGAAAGAGACACTTTCGTTTTTTTTTAACAATAGAGCATTTGGAATTTCTAATAATAATAATAATGTATTGAGATTAGCTCAAACATACCTACTTTTTTATAACACAACTAGCTTACCAGGCAGACGTTGTTCTGCCCTTTTCGACGACCCTTTGTCGTGTCCTATTAAGGGGATAGAGTAAGTCAGTTCAAATTCTAATTTCGTCCCCACTTGCCCGCGCGTCGTATGCTATGTACCGACTTGTTTGTAATCACTAATACTGTAAGTAGAAAGGTCGTTAGACACTTATTTCATTAGGTTTATCATATTTATGCCTGTTTCTTAACGCCAAGCCAGCCGCTTCTTATTTTTATCACGGTTATTTCCCATTTCAATTTTACGTCGTACTGTTGCGTAATGTATATTCTGATCGTAAGCGACACAACCTCCCCGTCCAAAGGCCGAGGCGAAGTGACCGTGCTGCAGGAATCACGCTTCAAAAGGCCAATAGTTTAGGTAATTTCTTTTTACAGTAAAAATAATGGTATTTTAAAAAAAGTAAATAACATAAGCACCGCTTTATAGTTAGTTCAGTTAGTATGCAAAGTTTCATGATCTTATTTAAAGTATTTTATGAATAACAGCGGTTTATTGTTTATTTTGGAGGTAAGTTTGGATTTTTTTCTATCGAGAAAATTTTACGAAATCGTGTTTTCGTCTAACATAATCCTAAACATTAATCCTCAACTTTACCATATATTTATTTCAAAATTAATGCTGCAATATTTTCGGCATAACGAAGGATCTTGCTAAGCCATTTGACATTATATTTCCCCTTAAAAATGCTTAAATTCGCAAAAAAAATTGTGGGTCACAATTCCAACGAACACCAAACAACATCGGCAAAAAAAACTATCCTATCTCTCAAGTGTGCAAATTTTTTTAAAGCGGTTAAATAGTTTAGGTGTCCATCGCGGACAAACAACGTGACACGTAATTTATATATAGGTATTAAGATTAAGATTAGCTTCTATTATTAATTATATAATTAGCCTATACCTACTTATAGGGAATTGAGAGATGACTCGAATACAATATATCTTAACTTTTTCTACCACCAGGCGGGCGCCACTTTCGATGGGGTGAAATATTTAAGGGGATATAGTAAGTCAGCTCAAATTCTAATTTCGTCCCCACTTGCCCGCGCGCCGTATGCTGTGTACCGACATATTTGTAATCACTAATATTGTAAGTAGAAAGGTCGTTAGACACTTATTTCATTAGGTTTATCATATTTATGCCTGTTTCTTAACGCCAAGCCAGTCGCTTCTTATTTTTATTACGGTTATTTCCCATTTTAATTTTACGTAGTCCTGTTGCGTAATGTATATTCTGATCGTAAGCGACACAACCTCCCCGTTCAAAGGCCGAAGCGAAGTGACCGTGCGGCAAGAATCACGCTTCAAAAGGCCGTTAGTTTAGGTAATTTCTTCTTACAGTGAAAATAATGGTATTTTAAAAAAAAGTAAATAACATAAGCACTGCTTTATAGTTAGTTCGGTTAGTATGCAAAGTTTCATGATCTTATTTAAAGTATTTTATGAATAACAGCGGTTTATTGTTTATTTTGGAGGTAACTTTGGATTTTTTTTCTATCGAGAAAATTTTACGAAATCTTGTTTTCGTCTAACATAATCCTTAATATTAATCCTCAACTTTACCATATATTTATTTCAAAATTAATGCTGCAATATTTTCGGCATAACAAAGGATCTTGCTAAGCCATTTGAGATTATATTTCCCCTTAACAAATTTCATAACGAGGGAAGTTCAATCGTTAGAAAATTGTAAACGTTAATGTTTCTTTCCGAACTATTAGTTATATTTTGTATTAATTGGATTAGAAACGAATAAACCAAAATGCGGATATCCGAAAAAGTAATTAAATTTAAAAAAAAATTAAAATTTTCAAAAAAATAAAAAGCGAACTACTGACATTTTGTTTTGTGTAATAGTATAATACCTAACTAGAAACTGATAGACAGTTATTTGAAACTAATTTCTCAATTAAATGGCATTGTGTAACAAAAAACTTTACCTCAATCCCACCAAGCGACATCCGGTGAGCGAAATATTATTAGCTTTCATTGTTTTTTTAATAGAACAGGCGGTAAACGAGCATACGGTTTACCTGATATTAAGGGACTACCGCCGCCCATGAAAATCCACAACACCATGGGAATTGCAGATGCGTTGCCGGGCCTTTAGAAAAGAGTACCTAAGCTCTTTTCTTGAAGGTCCCCAGGTCGTATCGGTCCGGAAAAATCGCCGATGGTAAACTATCCCACAGAGAGGTCATACGCGGTAGAAAACTCCTAGTGAAACGTACTGTGGTGATCGGTTGAACGTGAACCAAGCCATTCGGCGTGGTGGCCGTTAAAATCACGTTTGCATCATGCATGTTTGGGATGTTTATGAACGAAAGAGACACGTAATTTTTTTTTTAAAAAAAGAGTACTTATTTGAAATTTTCCACATAGGGCTTACTCAAACCAAGACGTGTCGCCGACACGTTTGCTTATATGTTCATGTAGCAGTAGAATATTATAGAATTTATCACCATTATAGAATAGAATATTTTCAATTACACATGGATTATAATTTTATTTTTTTTTAAATTTAATCACCCTAGGTTTTTCTTCTGTATCGTGGAGGCAGTTTACAAACATTAATAATTGCACAAGGTCAAACATCCAGGCCCGGAACAATTATTTGTAGGCCATACCAATACCTGTTCCCTGCGGGATTCGAACCCGCGGCTCCCAGCGCAGCTACTCATTGCTCAACCACTGCGTCATCGAGCCGTCTCCATACACTCGCTACATGTAGTATGTTGTGTGGGGTCGGCCTAAGATAATCCATTACCCAATTTTCCGTGGGTGTCGTAAGAGGCTACTATGAGGATACCATAAAAATTAAATGACTACCGATAGATGGCGGTATACTATCTTGATTATGTCAGTTGTAAAATACCCAGAACAGTGACGGACAACAGCATTAAAGGTGCGAGACGTGTGGCACTTCGATTATCAATCCACCTGTGAAGCGAAAGCCCTTACAACGGGAGAGGTACTTACGAACTGGTGATGATGATGAAGAAATAGATAGAGAAAATAGAATAATGGTAAATATACCTGCGGAGAAAATTAACTGAGGACTCAGACAACGGGTCCTCAATATTACGGATCTGTAAGCGGCTGCACCTGGTTGTAATCGACTAAACCCAGGTGTATCCATCGCACTTTGACTTCTAGCGGTGACGTTATACAAAAAATATTGTCTCTGTTTTGATTTTTTGATTGATTGAGACTGCCTCGTTGGTCTAGTGGTTGTAGTAGTGCGACTGCTGATCATGAGGTCCTGGGTTCGAATCCCGGGTCGGGCCAAATATTAATTATTGAGTTTTTCCGTCAAGAAATTCTCAGTAGTTGTCCGGAGTCAGGAAGTTGGCGGTGTCTCACCCCCGTGCTTCGGAAAGCACGTAAAGCAGTCGATCCTGCGCTTATCTCTCTCCGGTCGTGTCGGTTTACCGCCCCATCAGAGTGAGGGAATGGAGTGCACCTGTGCTTGCGCATACACTTGGGCACTATACCTAATCCTGACCTGCGCCGTCCCATATTTGTTTGACTACTGGTCATTTTATACGTGGTAGAGCCCTGCTGCACTTATATTAGTACCTAGTATAGTTGTAGCATTGATGGGTCGGCTCGACCGGGGAAGGACCGCGCTTTCACATAATACCAGCGTAAAATAGTAGCTTAATGCTTCTGTTTAGTTTGGTGAGTGTAGAGAACCGGATATCCTTTTTACTGGAAACGAGGCATTCCATCTTAGTCTTCATGGTTAACAACGCATCTCATGATACGTAATGGAGAATAGATGTAGATGTCTATGGGCCACAGCAACCACTTACCATCAGATGGACTTAGTGCTCGTTTGTCACCCTATCCTATTAAAAAAAAACCACATTACGTAACTTGCTCTGGCAGTCTTTTTTTCTTCCTTTCAGTACCATCTCCTCCTGGATCGTTGTTTTTACCGTCCGTTGTTCTTATTATATTGCCACCGCCATTTATATAAGTAAATTTATACATACAGGGCAACAAAAATGGAGCCAAATATTCTCTGAAGTCAACCCATACCGTGAAACATTTTTTAATAAAAAAATACCATTTTATTTATAAAAACTGATGCGTAAATACCATATAATGCGCAAAACACCAATTCCTTCCAAGCAATCATTGTACTTTTAAAGCCGGGACCATTTAAAATGACGAAACCTTTTGACAACATCCCGGCAAGCCGCCACCGTTCGAGGTGGGGTAGCTCACGCCTGATTGGCGGTCTAGGGGGTGGCTGGCGTTTACGCCGTCCAATAGTAGAGCGACTCTCGTACGTGCCCTATCTCGCTTCAGCACCCCGAGGGTTGGAAGGTAGTGTTTGCGCTGCATTTTACTTGTTTGTCGATTTAATTGATGCTCGTTTTTTTAAAAGGTGAGAGGGGAGGGGACTTCGGACGGGTTTTGAGGGTTCCCTTTGTAACGTTTTTCTGCAACAAAAGAATTCGATTGATGCTTAGAATTGAGGTTAGGTTTTTAGAATTTGGACAACAGACAATGTTGATTCTTATTAGTATTTAGTCCGAACCTTTGTAAGAGATTGCAGACTGCACATCAAGATGTTGTTCACTTAAATGTTACAGTAAAAGTACAGTAAAGTTTTTAGTAAAATCCCTAAAAGACTAAAATTGCTTATTAAATTCATAAATAGCTAATTTTTATCTTAAAATGTTACCGTTACCTCCTCAGTAGGATTTTCTCCCTTATTGAATGAATGAATGAATGAAAGAACGAATGAATATAATTTATTGTACACCACAAACAAATTAACAAAGAACATAACAGAGAGCAGATTACATGTACAAATTGGCGGCCTTATCGCTACATAGCGATCTCTTCCAGGCAACCAAAGGTGTAAGGAATAAAACAGTGAATACTAAGTAGGTGGTGTAATATAAATTTATATTGCATCACTATATATAAATATATATACGGACGGATTTTCGACTAGTTAAAAGAGTCTGGCAAAAACTTTATTTTCTCGACATCCATATACGTCAGATTTCTGAAACATGGCGCAAATCGTTAATGGTTACACGTTATTTAGCTATAAGAAGCTTTTACTTTTCAAAACTCAACAGTTTCTGCTCAAAACGTGTGCGAAGACAAGGCATAATTTTTTATATGCATGATGAAGAATTGGCCATCAAGGAGAAGACCGGACGTTGCTACAAATCGCAAATAAAAGTGATAGGGAAAGACCGGACAGACGAAAAAATTCAAAAATTACCTTGTTTTATAAAATACTGCGCAGCGCACGCCCTACTTTTCGGAGCGACTGCCTGAAACTTGGGGTGGGGGCAGAATAAAATGGAGTCTTGTACCATATTGCTAACTTCAAAAATATATTCAAAAATGTAGCATAATTCACCGGAAATTTGAATTTTACGGTCTTACCCCATCACCGATCTTACCCCAATGCACTATACCACTAAAATAAGTTTCATTCAAACATTAATCGTCATAATATTACACTGTGCAATTTATATTAAAATATTTTATGACTAAGCACAGACTAAAAATAAAACTTAATAGTTGCCATTACAGGTCCCGCGCATATAAAATGGCGTTAGACATAACAGAATTTGTCCTTAGCATTAACCTAGAATATACTACACTAATGTGACGCTGATTCATTGAGAAGCCTGGACAACTTAAAAAATTAAAATGCACAAGTAATTTATTAGAAACTTTTCCGATTTTAGAACTGAATCAAAGTCTTACCTACAACTATTAATCTAATTCTAGTGATGATTATATTTATGAGTATTAAAGTGTGTACCTATGTATTAAAGTGTATGTATTATGTGTTTGGTATTAAAGTGAAATTTTGTTTAGTAAACAAAACAAAATTGCTAAAGGATAGTTTAGCGACCCTTGAAAGCTCAGCATCTGCAAAGCTTAGAATATAATGCCCCATTTACATTCAGCCCTGTTGGGCAGGGAAGTGAGCAGGGCAGTATGTAAACGGGCTACTCGCGCTGACACTGCCGCTGCCGCTGACACTGCCCGAAATGTCGGTTTTCGTGCGGAAGTCAAAGGACGGGCAGCGCGAGCGGCAGTGAGTGTTCACATTCAGCTCCATCGCTCACTTCGCGCCAAGCGCCTGGATGAACGGACGTGCGTGCCGTCCTGTTATTAAATAAATACGATCTACCAAAATGCCTTTCGAGTGGATTAATGAAAATACAATAAAGTTTGTAGAACTGCTGGAATCAGAAAAAACTATATGGGATTTCAACGATAAAAACCACAAATCATCATGTTCTACGAATACGAATTTTCTTTTTGAGTTAACATAGTACCTATGTACATAATTAATTATAAATTCGTCAAATTTATTATTTTAATATAAAATTTAGTTTAAGGAATTAATGAACATTGACATTTTATTTCTAAAAACGATTAGTAACACATATAGATTATTTATTAATTAAAATGTAAAATAAGTTAAAAGGTAATATTTGCATAATAGCCTGAGATTTTTAAATTATAATTTTATTGTAATTAAAATTACGAATTAGTTTATACTGTAGTGTAATTATTAAAATAATAATAGCTTAACTAATCTCATATAATATTTAATATTATTTATGTAACAATAATATAATAATTCAATTAATAATTTATGAACAATTTACTGTATAAGAATTCAAATGGAGTGGATCTGTATAAGTATTTAATTGTACATAATATTTGAATTCAAAAAGAATGTTTGTACCTAACTTTTAAGCAATGCAATAATTTTAAAACGTAACATTGGGTTTGTGTAATTAGCTGTATTTCATATCATTTTTGCATGCCAATTATGGCAAAACATGTCAGTTCCACGTCATTGATCATCTTATGTACCATGTTTTTAAGCAAATAAATTTTTTATCTATCTATCTATCTTCTTTTGAACTTGATATCTTTTTAAATTATTAACATAATTTTGTATTGCAAGAAGACACAGCGCGGACGCTGTAATTATTTCGACGTCCGCCATAGTCGAAAGCCGAAAGCGATGTGAGTGGTAGGGCAGAGTGTGAATACACACTTCCCGCGATCCTGCTACGGCAGTATTTAGGGAAGTATTGCCGGCAGCGCGAGGGGCAGTGGCAGTGGCTGAATGTAAATGGGGCTTTACTTGTCAAACGTTGTGATTTAACTATGTGTTGTAAAATAAAACTAAAACAGCTTTCTAATAATTTGTTATTTATTTAATTTGTGTAACTTTTTTGCAGCATATGTCATAAAATAATGTAATTAAATAAAAATAAATATAATATAATCAACTGTTTGTAATAATGTAGCGTAATTTAGTATTTGTACAAGATCATCATCTTATATCATGAAGTAATAAATTTTCTTTTAAAAAATATTTTCATAATTGTGCTAAATTTGTCATTTTTACAAATGTTAAAAATAATTTCAAATCCACGAATATTTAAAGCGAGAAGATATATCACAGAAGATTTTTTCAACTTTTAGTCTAGTCTGGACTCTGGATTAAAAGGCGAGTAAAATCGAAACCAGGAGAACGATAACGTATTACCTAAATAGTCTCAGAAAACTATATATATATATATATATATATATATATATATATATATATATATATATATAATATATAACCTCCTTGTGTAATAATAAGGATTTAATTATTTTTTTAATTTGATGTAATAGTGGTCATGGTGTGAGAATAATAGAGGGATTGTTGGCATATAAATTAAAATCGTAAATAAACTTCGAAACCAATAGAACACTTATTAACGGTCACCACTTTTTAAACAAAGAACAAAAGCAATACGTCAAACTGTTCAAGCTGGGCTGCGAGGGCGATAGCCGCGAACAAAGCTTTTGTTTTTAAAACTGTCGAAATTCGACACTGTTTTGACGTCGCCCTCATTCAGCCAATGCTATTCGAAAATAATAAAGTTTCACATATCAGAAAATAAAGATGTCGTATAACCAAAAATAATATAAAATAATTATGCTTTAAATAAAAAGTAAGAAACTGCTTCAAAACCTGAAAAGAATAAAATAATCGAACCACAAGAATTAAAGAAAGTACCGACTGTAGAAGCTACAATGTGGAAACTTGAACGAATTAATGTGGAAACTATTTGGATACCACCTCTCTTGTGGTATGCTACTGATACTCACCTCTTTTATACGTGGTAG
Source organism: Parnassius smintheus behrii (assembly GCA_036936625.1). NCBI lineage: Eukaryota > Metazoa > Arthropoda > Insecta > Lepidoptera > Papilionidae > Parnassius > Parnassius smintheus. The sequence continues at coordinate 26,868,803 of JAUPFT010000027.1, forward strand.
AGCCATGTTGCGGTTAAATTAGTAGTATAGTTGTAGCACGAATGGGTCGGCTCGACCGGGGAAGGACCACGTTCTCACAGAATACCAGCGTAAAATAGTAGCTTGATGCTGCTGTGTTTCGTATGGTGAATGTAGAGAACCGGATACCCTTTTTACTGGAAACGAGGCATCCCATCTTAGTTCTCAGAGGTGACAACGCCCCCCCCCCCCCCGAACGGGTTCCCGCCTTGTCGTGGCGGGGGGGCTTAGTAGCCGTGGCTTGGTCTCCCACGGTGAACAAAGAGGAACCCATGTGGCTGGCCCGAGGTGAAGGGCCGCCCTGAGGTGGCCCCTCCGAGTGGGCTTGGGGAGCCCACTTCGGATGTGTGCTGGTGGACTGCAGCGAGTGGGGACTCGCGCACCCTCTACCGCTGCAGCCGAGGTGGAGTCGCGAAGGAAGAGGAGTGTTGGTATGGCGATGCGCCACTCGCCCTATCCTTCGCGACTCAAACGGGGCCGCACCGTTGATGCGGTGGTGGTGGGGCTGCGGGGGGAGAGGATTGTCGGTATTGCGAGGCGCCGCTCTCCCTACCCTCCGCAGCCGAATCTTGGTTGGCGGCGGAGCCATAGACCAGATCCGCCGCTGGGGTCGGGAAGGCTAGTGCTTCTAAGTGCTCGTTTTTCCTGGCCCCATGGCCTTTGTGCATCGGACGCGGGGGCGTCTGTTGCACAGACGTAAATGGAGGCCGTGGAGGAAGGCGCACCATGTGTTCTGGTGCGCCTTACCTGGGAAGGAGAACGGCGAGGAATTTTCCTCTCCCGAGGAGGTGCTGCCATTGGGCGGCAGGCGCTAGTAGGGCCGCGGAAGTGTGCGAAAGCGTTCCCGTAGCCCTACCAATATGCGACAAAGGTGGAACACCATGGGGTTTTAGTCGGTGCGAGTCCGACATAACCCGTCCTTGCCCCCGCGAGGCGGGTATGCGTAGGCATTTCCCCATGTAAAAAAAAGGGGTGACAACGCATCCGTATTTTGATTCTTAACCGAGGATAAATGTGTATGTCTGTGGGCCGCAGCATACACTTGCCATCATGTGGACGGTGTACTCGTTTGTCACCCTTATTTTATTAAAAAAAAATTACGGAGCATTAACTCTTTTAGTCACTTCCCGCTACGTTTTCCCCAAAAAAACATTATGCATAGTGTGCCAGGACACAGGAAACAAAAAGTTATCTATTTGATTACACACTCACAGAATACCAGCGTCAAATAATAGCTTAATGCTGCTGTGTTTCGTATGGTGAGTGTAGAGAACCGAAAACACTTTCTACTGGACGAGGCACTTCATCTAAGTTCTCACGGGTTACAACGCATCTGCATTTTAATTCGTAATCGAGGAAAGATATAGATGTCTACGGGCCACAGCAACCACTTACCATCAGGTGGACTGTGCGCACGTTTATTAACCTATCCTATAAAAAAAACACGGTGGTCATAATGCCGCAATGGCTAGCATCAAACTGTTAGCCATATCTTCATCACCTCTTGTGATACGATCTACTGTAGAGACAACGAATATCTTGTTGTTCCAAATCGATCAACAGTAGTCCCTACGAGACAAAGGCCTTCTAAGGAGTTCTATGGCTCACACAAAGATATTTTAGAAGTACCTATAAAACATCTTTGGGCTCACAGCATCCACTTACCATCAGGTGAACTGTGTGCTCGTTTGTCACCGTTATTTTATTCTATTCCATATTTTGTTCCTTTTAGTTTTTTAATTTGTTTTTACACTTTTTTTAATATTTTACCCTCTTGAGTGGTCTGTGGAATATCACAATTTCAAGGTAAAAACTAGTATTTCGTTTGAATAGGTACGTTCAAATCTTCACCTCCAATTTTTTTATCCTTAAGAATAGATTTTATTTAATTGAAATTTAAAACTATGTGGGTGGTCCCTGTAGTATAAACCATTTAATAAAAAAAACTAATCATTTGAACCGGTTTAAAAACAAAGCAGCTATGTCCGAACATACATAAAAATACACAGATGAATTAAGAACCGTTTCTACGCCACCCTGCAACTATATAAGTTGTAGCACGAATGGCTCAGCTAGACCGGGGTAGGACCATGCTCTCACAGAATTATCATCATCATCATTACAGCCCTTCACAAGTCCACTGCTGAACATAGGCCTCCCCCAAGTAATGCCACAAAGCACGGTCCTGAAACAACCCACTTCATCTAGTGGGGGGTGGCCGCACAGAATACCAGCGTAAAATGGCAGTTTAACATTGCTGTGTTTCGTATGATGGGTGTAGATGTAGAGTACTGAAGACCCGTTAACGAGGCATTTCTTCAGGGGTGACAACGCATCTACCTACTTATATTTTAAATTCTTAATCAAGGATAAATGCAGATATCCATGGGCCACAGTATCCACTTATCATGTAAGGTGGACAGAGTGCACGTGTGTCATTCTAATTCTATAAAAAAAACTTCTCACTTTTTGAAATCGCTTTAAAAATATTTGTACATATTATGTGTAAGTAGGTATATTTTATTGATCTAATTACATATTTTGGTTCACTTATGTAGAAAAATATGTTATTAGTACTACACGTCTCAATTTTTCTGACATGTTACTGGCAGAATACATCAATTTTAGAAAAAGAAAAACAGAAATTTCGAGTATTATTTTCCAAACTTTCATAGAAAACTTTTCATTGGTACCGGCAAAGAATATAATATACACTACGCGAAGTACCGGCGAGGATCGAACATGCCAGCAACGTAGGTACTATGAAATATTAAAGTGAGTCTAAATCCCTTGACCGATAAAAATGAATAAAAACGGAATGCTGTTATGAAGATGTTCTAGCTGCTTTTGTACAATTAAATAATTGGAAACCGCGCATGGGATATCCCGGCGCCATAAGTATTTATGCATAATATGCACGAGTAACCAACAATCGATTGGGAAAAAGGTTTTTGAGTGGCAGATCCGTAACGTATAACGAAGTTAAGTCGTAGTACTATTATTTATTCTGTGGTGTAGAGCGGTTCCGACGGCGACGGCCTCGGCGGCGACGACCTGCAGGACAGGCTGACATGGAGGAAGTCATATTTTGTGGCGTTCTTTGAAGAAGCAAGAAGGCGAAAGGCGTGCAGGCGGACTTGATCCGTACCCTTTACATTTATTTAATTTTGATAGAAAATTGCCTTGTATTATATTTAAGCGAACACTACACATTGATTAAAACTACTTTTCTTACAGATTTTATGACATTTAATTTATTTTACTATAATTTTAATGGCTTTAGTTTTAATTTTATTAATCATAGGGTCCCAAGCGGGTGGCAGTACCTAGCCTCCTTCTTTATCTATTGAAATTAGGATGTTCTTTTAATTTCAATAGCCGCACGTATTATCTTTGGTAGGAATCGAAGTTCTTTCGCGAGGATATGTGGTCAAATATCCTCGCGTATCAAATCCTAGGCGGCTCCAACCATGACATCAGAATTGACAGATCACATATCCTCGCGAAAGAACACCGATTCCTGCTAAGGATGATACGTGAGGCTATTGAAATTTAAAAAAAAACATCCTAGTTTCAATAGAGAAAGAGGCTTAATAGGTACTACCACCTGCTTGGGACCCTATATGTTATTAACGAAATTAAAACTAAACCAAAACATACCACTACAAGACTTCAAGACACAGTAAATTCGTACTGCGTAGATCGGACCATAAAAAATAATCAAAAAGCTGAAGGTATTTCGAGTTAACACTGGTTAACACCGACATCGGGATTTAAATCAATAGAAAATTACCTCCAGAGTAGGATTTTCTTCGGTATCGTGGAGGAGAAAAAACAAACATCTAAACTTGTAACAATTATTTGTAGGCTATACAAATACTTGTTACGTGCGGGAATCGAACCCACGGCCATATAACACCGCACACAAACGCTCGATAACTGCGCTGCCGAGCGGTCCTCTATATCTTCCTACCCAATACAACGCTTAGGTGATAACGCGCTGTGTGACATCCATCTTAGTCTTTTGGGATGACAAGGCATCTGTAAAGCGCTTTGTTTGATAATTTATACTCATTTGATCCTTCAATTTAGTTCATATGCTTTACTACCTACCTAAAACCGACCAGTGTCGCCTTACCGAGGTTTTATAGTACCTACATAAATCAATTATAAGTAAAACAAGTACATAAGTCAATCCTAGATAAATACATGCTTTGTTTGAAGTTGGTGGCTAATTTATGGACTACGGTCATTGAATGCGAATAAATTTATACGTGGTAGAGCCATTTTGCAACTACGAGTATGTTATGGTTGTATTATGTCAACTCGACCGGAAAAATAGCATAAAATAGCAGCTAACTAGTTATGTTGATGTTTTTCGTATAGTGACTGTAAAGAACGAGACATTTCATCTAAGTCATCAAGGGTCCATGATGTATCGGTTATTCTATAAATGTGTGTCTTTACAACTAAGTATAAAAAAAATACATGTGATACGTTGCAACTTTTACGTAATACCTACCACCTACCACCACCCAGAGGGGTAGGCAGAGACTACGGACTTCCGTTTGGCACGATCCTGATCCTGATACACCTCTCTCGCCTCCTTCACATCTCATCCATATACCTCTATGCATACATGCTCGTCGGTTAAGGTTACTCTTATTATACTTTGGCCCATTTTCAATATATTGCCAATTTCGTCGATAAACTTTCGCCTAGGACATCCCTTTTCGACTCTTCCGTTCAATTCAGCAACATAAATTTGCTTTGTCACTCTTTCTTCATTCATTCTTTCTACATGACCAAACCACCGAAGCATTCCTTTCTTAATCCCGGTCACAACATCAGCTCGCAAAACCACACTCTTTTTTTATCACACAATTTCTCACCCTGTCATACCTAACATAATCCTTAACGAACGTCTTTCTACTGCGTTTATTCTACTCTCGTGCTTCTTCTGCCACACCCAACTTTCACTATCATACTTTAAAGTAGGAACCAACACAGCATTGTTAATTGCCATACGTGCCTTTTTTGATACATTCTGACTTTCCACGGTAGAGTTTTGCGTAACTCATAAATAAATCAATTTATATGTAAACTAATATATTTACTGATTTTTAAAGTATTCTTCAATTACATTTGAAACACTTTCATTTGCTCAAACCAATTTTGAAAACATAAAGACCATTGGTCTTAGGGGATGTTTTTCACGTTTTGGTCAAAGGAATATGATAAATAATAGCGTAAGATTGTAACTCTTCTGCTTAATTACTACATCTTCTACTTCTCCTACTTCTACTGAGACTGCCTAGTGCTTAGGAATTTCTAACTTCTTAAAAGCGGTGCTGAGCTCACTAGGGCACATATAGTGTTATTGGAAATTTCTCTAATTCTGGCCTTCATCTAGGATTCCAGGATTCGCTTAGCACTTATTTGCTTGTCGTGCCGTGAGCTAACGGACTGTTGGCCTACCATCCTACCAACGGCCATCATCACACATCGGCTGTCTGCGACCCTGCAAGAACAGCACCCGGCCAGTGACCCGCTTTCTGGAACCCAATTATTGTATATGCGCGGAAGTAAGATAATCAAATAGTTTACTACAGTATTAACTGTGTTAAGAATTCACCTGCTGAACTATAGTTACCTGCGTAAAATAATTACCTACAATCGCGATGCGCCTCGGGCTTCATACACAGTCGGGGCCAGCGCGTTCTAGGCGATTGAATAAAGCCACTTTATACGGATTTTATCGCGTTTAATTAACTTCTTTTTAACTTATTTTTAATTTCGTACGTTTCAGGTGCTTTACAGTACCCACGGCCACGGAGGGGGGGGGGGGACTTTTGAAGATGTTTGACGTCCCAATCTCATAGGTTAGCCCGGCTACCTGCAGCTTTCGAATATTAATTTTTGATCCGATGGACGTAGAAATTTACATGAAGTCTTGCAGTGGTATGCTTGGGTTTGGATTTAATTTTGTTAATTATATGATCCCAAGCAGATGGTAGCGCCTATTCTTTTTTTTTAATTTCAATTTCCTCGCGTCATGTTCTTCGACGGCTTGTAGTATGTTTTAATGAAAATATGTATAAGTTATTAAATGGAAGAGTAAAATACAAAATGAAATTTTAAATATAACTCTCTAATAAAGATATTAATAGTTACTTTGCAACCATCCGCTGAATAAAATCAAATTATGTGTCTTATATATTTATTATAATGGATTTCCGCAAAGTAACGCCTGATTCTATCAATTATATAACCCTCCTTTCAATATAATCTAACCTCGTTTACAGCTGGAGCGGCATTAGATGCAGCTGAATTAAGTAAGTGTCGCAAATATGAGTCTTTGAGAGATGACTACATATTTGTGTCATTCGCTGTAGAGACTATCGGTCCGTGAGCTCCACGTGCGGTGAAGTTCGTAAAGGAACTGTATGCGCTGATCGTCGCTGCTGGTGATAATGGGACTGGTTTTTTTTCTCGTGTTAGAGCTAAAGTTTTTTTACGTGGTAGAGCCACGCTGTAGCTACATTATGGTTGCAGTACGAATGAGTCGGCTCGACCGGGGTAGTACTACGCTCTCACAGACTACCAGTGTAAAATAGCAGCTTAATACTGCTGTACATACGGTTCTCTACACTCACCATATGATGGGTGTAGAAAGAGAGAGAGAGAGAGAGAGAGAGATAGAAAGACCGGAGAGCCTTTTTACTGGAAACTAGGCATTTCATCTTAGGCCTCAGGGATAACAACGCATCTGCATTTTGATTCTTAGTTGAGGATAAATGTAGATGTGTAGGGACCACAGCATCCACTTACCATCAGGTGGACTGTGTACTCGTTTATAACCCCATTCTATAAAAAAAGAAGTATAGCCATTCAGCGAGGAAACGCAGCCAGCGTACCTACTTGAAACGATACCATGGGAAGTAGGACTGTATAACAATTTAAGTTTTTAGTTTTAGTTTTTCTTTAATGTAATTTTTTTTGTATTGTATATAACCTTTTAGTTAGATTTAATTTTATAACTTACTAACTAACATTATTTTGTTTTAACAATTTAAGATATAACGCCAACGTAACTACTTAGACGATATTGAGATTATATTTCGATGTGTCAACATACTTAGGAAAACGATCTATCACAAAACTGTTATATAAATATAATTTTTAATGTATTTTGATTGTTATATGTTTTGTTGTCAATATAATAAATAAATAAATCCACTCAAAAGGCTCAAAAATAAATTTGAATAAAAATTGAACCGACTTCACGGAACACAAAGTATAAATCAATTCTGAAGTAGGAGCTTTTATTCTACATGTTTTAACACCGACCTCAGAATGTAAAACTTTTCTGATTGAATTTCAGAAGAAGGAAGTGTAAAACGCGCTATTCTTATGCGTTTTTTTTATAGGATAGGGTGACAAACGAGCACACAGCCCACCTGATGGTAACTGGTTAGTGTGGCCCATAAACATCTACATCTATCCTCGATCACGAATCAAAATGCAGATGCATTGTCACCCGTGAGGACTAAGATGGAATGCTTCGTTTCCAGTAAAAAGGGTCTCCGGTTCTCTACGCTCACCATACGCAACACAGCAGCATTAAGCTACTGTTTTACGCTGGTATTCCGTGAGAGCGTGGTCCTGCTCCCGACCCGGCCGAGTCGACCCATTCGTACTACAACTATACTACTAAATATAACTGCAGCATGGCTCTACCACGTATAACGTCTGGTGGATTTCAGGTGTTACATTTTTTTTATTTCTCAGGCGTGCACGTTTTATTGGGATGTCTTTCTGCACCGATGGCGCGTGGTATCAGTACTTAAAATTTCTATAAAGAACGTGAGCGGAAATGAACCCTGGTTATTCGCGTAGTACCTGAAATTTACAGCGAGGGTTTAGCCCTTGAGTTTGAGCCCACGGCCTTAATTTATTTCATAACTAGCTGCTTCCCGTGACTTTATTCGCATTTATAACGATTGCATTTCAAGCGTTTTAATTTTTTTTTACGCGGAACCTTAATTATTCTTTTAATATAGAAGTAGTCTAAGTTACTCCTCATAACATAAGCTATCTGCCAGTGAAAGTCCCGTCCCGTCGTATTTATTTATATAGATGTGAAATTGACAATTATTGAAATTATATCTTTTTAATGCTATGAGTAGGTATGTTCGGTAGAATCTGAGACGGTTGGTCGCCTCATTATTGATATTCTGTCATATATTTTTCTACGCGGTAGAGCCATGCTGCAGTTATATTAGTAGTATAGTTGTAGAACGAATGGGTCGACTCGACGGGGGACGGACCACGCTCTCACGTCACCAGCGTAAAATAGCAGCTCAACGCTGCTCTGTTTGGTATAGTGAGTGTAGAGAACCGACGACCCGTTTTTCTGGAAACGAAGCATTCCATCTTAGTCCTCACGAGTGACAACGCATCTGCGTTTTGATTCTTAATCGAGGATAAATGTAGATATCTATGGGCCACAGCATCCACTTACTGCGTGGATTGTATTTATTTTTATTTATTTATTTAAGCTTTATTTGCACACATAAAAGAAATGTACAAAACGGCTGACTTAATGCCTAAAGGCATTCTCTACCAGTCTACCTTTGGTTTGTGCAGATAATCTAGTGATGGGTGCAAAACTCATAATTAAAAAAGTTAAAGGTTTAAGGAAAAAATACAAAATTATAATATAATGATAATAAATACAATACACATACATATACATTTACATTACTACTTACATGCATACAATAGTATTTTATACATATACACAAATACCCACAATAAATACATACACAATAAATAAATAAAATATTATACATACTTGAGAATATAACAGTTTCCGAAGTTTTTTAAATTTTTTATTATTATCCGAAACTACTACTGCTTCGTTAAGTAATATTCCCAGAGTAAACGTTTAAAGATAGGTTTAGTTTTTACTTCTTTTATAGGTATTTCTGGGTAACATGTTCCAGAGTCTTACTGCATTTGAAGTGAAAGAATTGTAAGAGAAGGCCGTGCGACAGAAAGGAACATGAAGAGTTGTCAAGAGTTGTATGCTCGTTTATCACTTTTATCCTTGAAAAAAAAAATAGTATAAAATAAATAAATATTCAATCAATTTACATTTATAATAAATTCTAGTAATATCCGAATACTAAATAATTTAATAGTTGAAAAACCTCCTCGCAATTAGTCTATTTTGGTTATTAGCTATCCGCCCCGACTTCGCACGGGTGATTTCTGGAACTCGGCAACAGCGCCACCTACCGGGTCTAAATATGAATATAAATCATCTACTAAGAACCATTTTAAACACACACAAAAAATTCATATAAAATCGGCTGAATGGTGTCAAAGTCTATTACGGACATGGTAGTTAGAAACTTTTGTTTGTGTTTTATGTAGATAGTTAGATAAACCAGAAACGGTACTGAATATATTTATGAATAATATAGTAATACACTACTACTTTGTAGTTATAGTGACAAAAGCCAATAAACTTTTACCTACCTTATAAGAATCCAATAGGTATAGGGAGAACCCTATGTAAAAAATATTGTTTAGCACAAAACATAATTCACAATATTTTTATAAAAGTCCTCATTGTTTTAAACCGGATTTTAATAATCACACAGCACTAAACACTTTGCTAAACACTAAATTAATAAAAATTAAGAAATAACTTAACTAACTAACGAAACAACACTCATAATATTTTATTAATAATCTGTGATATTTTTTTATTAAATTAATTTAGTCATAATTTAGTTCTTTAACTGCCAGTGTCGTGTTTAAAAAAGTATCACAATTATTTTTTTATTGTAGGCTTAAACTTTTACAATAGTCCTAAATTATAACTATACGATACTTTATTATTTCAAAATGATTAATAAATTTGTTTATAAAAGAAATTAATCCAAAGACACCTCGATAGTTTTTTAAGGTGCGTTCTCACGTCGCGATTGTCGCCGCTTGACTGACAGGCTGTCGAGAGCTATCGTCCCGTTCCCTCACAATCCTGCACCCGGAGGGATTACGGAGGGAAGGGGGCAAGTGAGAATAATCCCGGCCAGGACCAGGAGTGATAACGTTCAAATGACACGTATCGTGTATTTTCAGGTAAAAATTTAGCTTTATGAGGTGAACTTTGACAGTTTATGCGACCCTAAGTAAATCCAAGCTTATCGCGGGAAAAAATCACAGCTATTAATTTTTACAATGTTTGTTTTATATCAACATAACAAGGAACCCTAGTAAGTTATGTACCTACATGACATAAGAATAACTTTCACGCCTGTCGCTCAAAGGGGTAGGCATAGGCTACGGACTTCCTTTAGATATCACCCCACTTCTCTCTTCCTTCATATCCATATCTATATATACATCCACATCATATCTACGTGCTCGATATTTAAGGACTCTCTTAATTTGGTCCAACTTGAATAAATCGCCAGTTTCTCAGACTCTGCCATTTCTACAGCATAAATTCGCTTTGTCACTCTTTCCTCATTCATTCTTGAGAGAGCGGTACCTACTGGCACGAGTATTATTCGTTTAAAAGGAGTTCCAATCACTAGAATTTAAAGCAATCTTATTCTAGATCTAGTAGAGCCCGTCATACAAATCAGACGTACGAAATTATACTGACCCCTTTACCGTTCCTAGGATATAGGAGAGGATAGGATAGGCTAGGACTAGGATAGACTACAATATTTGTGATGAACGAACACACCATTTATAACTGTCCCAGGTCTGGCTGTTTGCTCGTGGTGAATTTATGTAGGTATTTAAAATACCTCCACGATACAGAAAACATTTTTAGTGAGAAGTAATTTATTAGGGATAAAACAAAGGAGAACTTTATTAGGCCACCAGTATTTTACCTCGAGGTTTGAACTTCAAACTGATAAGTGATTTACGTGATAGAGTCATGCTGCGGCTATGTTATGTTTGTAGCACGAATGTCAGCTCGACCCCCCCGGTCGAGCTGACATGACCACGCTCTCACAGAATGCCAGCGTAAAATGGCGCTTAATGCTGCTGTGTTTCGTATGTTGAGTGTAGAGAACCGAAGACCCTATTGGACACGAGGCATTCCATCTTAGTCCTCGGAAGTGACAACACATCTGAATTTTGATTCTTAATTGAGGAAAATGTAGATGCGTCACATGTGTCTATCACTATGCGTCACAACATCCACTTACCATCAGATGAACTGTGTGCTCGTTCGTCACACTTTTTTATTTAAAAAAAAAGCTATCGGCCGAAGCAGAATTCATATAGGTATCGATCATTATTTCATATATCGATCATTATTTTTGCGTTCTAATAACGTCATTCATTTTTATTTACATAACAAATCCAGTACGTGTTGGCGGGCTTAACATGTCCTCAAAATACTTTATTTCTAGACATGTAAGTTCATTATGAAGTCTACCTTCACCGTCGAGCAAGTGGTAAATCAACAATTTTCAAGCAATCAATTGCAATTAAAAATTGCGGTGGCATTATTGTAAGTTAGGTACTATACCAACTGCACACTACACATTTACGTGGTAGAGCCACGCTGTAGCTATATAATGGCTGCAGCATGAATTTGTCGGCTGAATTTATCGGGGAAGGACCACTCTCTCACAGAATAACAGCGTAAAATAGCAGCGTAATGTTGCTGTGTTGAGTGGTTCGTATGGTGAGCGTAGGGAACCGGAGACCCTATTGGAAACGAGTCCTCAGGGGTGGGAATGCATCTGCAATTTGATTCTTAATCGAGGATAGATGTAGATGTTTATAGGCCTCAGTCCACCTGATGGTGAGTGAACCGCCATCAGGTGGACTGTGTGTTCGTTTGTTACCTTTATTCTATATAAAAAAGTGATGATAATTGGTTATTGCTGTCTATGGACATTTGCAGCCCACTTCAAACGAAGAAGGCTACGGATACGTTGTCACCCGTGAGGATTCAACGCTGATGGAATGACTCACACACAACCTATAAAATACTGACTCTCTAAGTATAGCTTTTAGATCGGAACACAGCAAAAAGCACTGAGATTAGGCGTCAGAAATAGATGAAAGCGTTGTATATCTACGCATACGGACTTCTTAGAAAAATAGTCCTACCATAATGATTTCTTATATTTACGCGAACATTATTGATTAAAACTACTTTTAAGGATTTTATCGTATTTTAACTTAAATAATTTTAATTCCCGACGTTTCGGGTGCTTTCCAGCACCCATGGTCACGGGGGTCAATGACCATAAATAATAATTAAAAAGCTGAAGGTAATCCGAGTTAACATTGAAATCGGGACATTAGTCACCATTCCCCCATGACCATGGGGTACTCGAAAGCACCCGAAACGTCGGGAATTAAAATTATTTAAATTAAAACGCGATAAAATCTGTAAAAGTAGTTTTAATCAATACTCCTACCACTTATAGTGCTTCGATACATATACCTACATATTTTATTTAAGTATACATATTGTACTCTTCAAAAGCATACCCATTCTGAATTTATATGGTTATCCTATACTTAATATGAAATAAAATCTGTTCAAATGAGAGCATTAAGCTATGGACGAAAGATGACATTCTGGCAAAAATGGTATCATTAATGATAATAAATACCTACATGTTAGTTTTTTTGTGCGATAAAAAGTAAAGAAAACAATAAGACAATTATCAATTATCACGCACAAAATCATGGCCAAACAAGAATAAGCGCAGAATAAAATAAACATTTTTGTACAACTGGCTGTTAACAAACAAAAGTGGAACGAGAAACGAGTTTTGTTGAAAAAAAAGTCTAAACGTCATTTGCATCTGACGTTTGCCTCTTCCCGCCTCCAACGTGTAGCGCGTTCCCTATTGGCTATAATGCAACCAATGGACTTCAAGGTGACCGGATTTTACAAATTTACAATAAATTAATGATTGATTCTTTTTTAACAATTTGTTAATTATTTTGTTGTCATTGAATTATTGTTCCTTTCTATTTTCTTAGTTCCTGTTGTTTGAAAAAGAGCCTACAAGCATAATACATATAAAAGTTAAAGAGTTCCGTTATTAACTTAAATCTTTCATAAATATATCTACTCGTAGGTATATTTTTATGTTTGGTAGTTTATAGTATTTATTTGAAACGATAAGAACTGTAAGGAATGCAGTATTGTTTATTGACAAGACCGAATTTCTTAATCATAATTATTTATTTTCGTATTGCCTACTTCTTAATCATAATACAAGATCATTTCTCACTACAATCACTATCCGCATAACTAATCAGCCATACATACTTATTCTATAAAAAAACAACCTTATGTGATTGCGGCAGATGCCGATGTCCAGCTGTAGAAAAAAATTAGACATGGATCAACGTCCTAATACAGAAAAAAAAATTACACCGCGTAAAGTGGACAAATAGGAGATGTATTTTTAAACTGTTTAGACGACATTCTGCTTGTTAGTTTGAACTTATGATATTCCTTACCTTAATCCACCAAAAAGGGTGAAAAACTTATACTTATATTGAAATTAAAATATATTTTGTGAGAACTGGAAATCGACTACACTACTAAAAATCTAAAAACACTAAAAAAATATTAGGTACATAATAACTTCTGAAATCGGTCGCTATAATTCTTAATTACACTTAGGAATGCCAGATCGGAAGACCAAAATATCTGGACAAAATTTGAAAATGTCGGGATTATGGGTTTGTTGTCGGAAGAAATAAATATTAAAAATAAAAAGTTTATATTTTGAATTAATATCTACAACTTAAACACGACACGTAGCTAATTTAAGTACTTACACTTAATTTTTAGGTTGCCATGTATTTGGTATTGGACTTACCGACTCCACCACAACAATATACAAAATTTGACATACACAAAGTTCAAAAATTTTATAAAACTAAGTTTGTATAAAAAGGGTCAATATAATATTAAGGAATTTATGGATGATAATAACCCCTTGGAAAGGTGATCGCTACCAAGCTATCACCTTTACACCTTCTATTTTTTTTGTGTCGTTAATTGTAACGTACATGATTGTAAGCTATTATTTGAAAAAAAATTAGTCTCGCCGGGTTTCTTGCTGGTTCTTCCCAGGACAGAGGTGTTTTTTGCGAACCAGAAGTAAATGAAAAAAGTGACTTTCAATAAGTATTGTTTACAATCCACATTGAATGAAAAAGTTTCTGTTTCTGTTTCCACTAAATTGGATCCTTTAGTGGTAATATTCGGAAAAGATTTGAAATTCAAACAATTTACTTCAAAGCTCAGTCTAGTTACTAACTCAGCTTTTATTAAATCAAATGTAGCTGTGAAGTGAAGATAATATGTTTGTCTGGAGATTTTGAGTTTTGTAGGGAGTCTGGAGATCATTTAAAATGTCGATAGAATCCAGACGAATCCCGACCGATCTGGCAACCCTAGCTGTGTGTGGGACCGTAACCGTGTGGGAGTCCTTTGGAATTGGCTTTTACCTCTTATTAATTTTGTTACCACCTATTTCTCCTTAGAACTACATTTATATCTAGTTATAAGAACGATGCAAAATTAATTACAGAAGTTTATTCATTTGATAACAATTATCGCAACAGCTTACTAGTTTTCGGCAGCGCGCCATTTCTGAACAAATGAAACTAATTTACGACCCTCCTTCGCGACTCGGCGCACCCTGCTGGAAACTGCTACAGATTATATTAATAAAATACAATTATTTCAGACAGCTACTTATAAAATATAACAGGCCACGCAGAAATATGTGAATGAAGTTACAAATAAAAATACAAATAAGTATTCTAATTTCAAATTTTTCTCTTAATTTTTTAAGAGCCATATTGAAAATTTATGTGCGTCGGGCACATCTCGCTCTGAATTTTTAACGATTTTAAATGTCGCCTAAGCCCTTTGATGAGTTTGATAGACTTCGTGGTATTTATGTGTAAAGAATCTTCTAAGACAACCGTGTAACGCTAGTGTTACTTTCAACACGGTCGACTAAATTTGGGAAATGAAAAAAAAGGAAAGTCACACTTTGACTGCTGTTACTCTGGGAACGCAAAAGCAGTAAAGCATTTAATTGAAGAGAATAGGCGAATTACACGTGAATATATTTAACACATATTGCAGTTTGGATCGGGAAGCTTTTACGAGATTTTTTACAAACACCTTCGCGTGAGGTGGGGGATTCCACGTTGGGTGCCGCATAACTTTACATGCTCAGAAACAGGTGAAATGGTGCTATGACATGACTATTAAAATAGTAGGCTCGTCTCGACCTCTATACAACATAACTATAGGTAATTAATCCTGGATTTATTAACATAATCCAAAAATATAGCGCCAGTCGACTGTTTTTTTGTTGTAGTTGTGATTTATAAAACTAAATTGAAATTGCGAATGGAATACTATTTAAAATTTAATAATCGTAATTGGTGTTTTGCCTGGTTTTTAAGATTTATATAGTTCAATTGAATGTTCAATTTTGAGACTATACTAAAATTAGATATAAAAACTACCGGTTTATTATTATTTTATAGGTAGGACTAATGCTATCAAATGGCACACTAACTACAATTAGCTTCTGTTTAATTGTCTAAAATACTTTTGTTTATTAATTGCGCACTCAATGTACGTGCTAGAGTCACGCTGCAGCCACAAAGTCGGTATGTTTACTCATTTGCTGCAGCTTTATTTTTTTTATTTTTTTTTTTATAGAAGAGGGTGCAAACGAGCATGCGGCTCACCTGATGTTAAGAGACTACCGCCGCCCATGATCAACCGCAACACCAGGAGAATTGCGGGTGCGTTGCCGGCCCTTTAGAAAGGAGTAAGCTCTTTTCTTGAAGGTCCCCAGGTCGTATCGGTCCGGAAAAATCGCCGGTGGTAAACTATATTATGGCAGTAGCACGAATAGGTCGGTTTGACCGAGGAAGAACCATGCTCTTACAGAATACCAGCGTAAAATCTCTAAGTTTACTCTTACTCTTATATTTATACTTTATAGTCTACTACACTTAATCTTCTCTCTAATATTTCTAAACCGCTGTGTTCTCCTTTTAATTTCAGTAAAGTTACTGATGGTGACATAAAATAATGCCTTTTAGCCATTTCCACTAAAGCTATTGGCTATGACAATCTTTGTATGCAAATGATTAAACCTATCACTAATGAACTTGTCCCTATTATCACTCACATTATCTCTTCTTCGCTTGAGACGAGCTCCTTTCCGACTTGCTGGAAAAAAGCATTCGTCATTCCCCTTCCAAAAACTTCTAATCCTACATCTTTATCCCAATTCCGCCCTATTTCCATTCTTCCGATCTTATCTAAAGTACTAGAAAATATAGTTCAGAGGCAACTATCTCAATTCCTAACTGTTCACAGCCTGCTGAGTCCTTTTCAATCTGGTTTTCGTCCAGGCCATAGCACAGTCAGCGCTCTGATTAAAGTGTCTGATGATATTCGCTGGGCCATGGACAAAAGACTTCTCACTGTTTTAACATTATTGGATTTTAGCAGTGCATTTAATTCCGTTGATTATGACATACTTCTTGGTATTCTTGCGTCCTTAAACATTTCACCATCAGTAATCTTTTGGTTTAATTCTTACCTTAGGGGTCGCTCGCAGTGTGTCCGCCATGAGGAGGATTTCTCCGAGTGGTGTGATCTTACGGCGGGTGTTCCTCAAGGTGGTGTTCTTTCCCCACTTCTCTTCTCTATTTTTATCAATGCTCTCACTACTGTTCTCTCCTCTCATTATCATCTCTATGCTGATGACTTGCAATTATACCGTCATTTCAAAATCCAAGATATAGATGAGGCTATTAATAAGCTGAATGCTGGCTTAAGTAGCATAAGCAGTTGGGCAAATTCGTTTAGTCTTCTTGTTAACCCTGCTAAATCCCAAGTAATGATTATCGGCAGCTCATATATGCTTAATTTATTAGATCGTTCGAAGATCCAGTTACGTATGATAATACTCAAATTCCATATACAGAGACCGCTAAGAACTTAGGTGTTATTTTTGATAATAATTTGTCTTGGGTCGCTCACATTAATATGATTAGCAGAAAAGTGAACTACTCTTTTCAATCTCTCAAGCGTCTCCAGATGTTTTTGCCGTTAAAAACTAAGATAACCTTAGTTCAAGCACTTCTTCTTCCTCTCATTGACTACGCTGATGTTAGTTTTTTGGATGCTTCAGAGGAGCTGTTGAACAAACTGGAACGTGTTCAAAATTTGTGTATACGTTTTATTTTCGGTCTTCGTAAGTTTGATCATGTTTCAGAGTACAGGGCTCAATTAAAATGGCTTCCTATCCGTAGACGTCGAGACTTACATGTGTTATCATTTCTATACTTTCTATTCTTTAATCCTCTTGCACCTCCATATCTCCGCGAGCGTTTTGAGTATCTTGTACCTCGTGAAACTCAGTGCCGTACCACTAAACAACTACTTCTCAAAACTCCTTCTCATTTCACAAGCCGATGTGGTGGATCCTTTACTGTAAGGGCGGTCAAGCTATGGAACTCACTTCTACATGACATACGTGAGTAGTTACGATGTACCAGTTCTGGCTCACTGAGTCAGAAGTGGTACAAGTACGGCGTTCGTCGACTCACGATCCTAAAAAAAAAAAAAAAAAAAAAAAAAAAAAAAAAAAAAAAAAAAAAAAAAAGGTTTTGGCATGCTCTGATCACGAATCTGCGGTCCATTTTTGCGTAGGATGCACGGTTCCGGAGATGTGCAGATCAATTAACTCTTATCTAATTGATATCCGCTTCGAGCCTCAACCGTCATTAGCGCTCCATTGTCCTTATCTACTTATCTATTGTTGATTGACTACCGTCATTATCTATTATTCGTCGGCGTGTGGGTCAGCTTATGCTATTGTATTATACTCCTTTGTTCCTATCTACACTAATCTGACTCATTAATAAAACACATTACCCAATTTTGTTAAAAGTTTTATTTATAAAATACAAAATCTTATTACTTATTATCTATAAAATAGGAGCGAAACATCTCATCCACTAAAATATCGTTGTACAATGTGTTCCCTGTAAATATACTCGTAAAACTATGCATTGAACATCCCTGAAACTTATATAGCAAATACATTAAGCAATATTCGCCACAAACTGAAGTCCACTCATTCTGAATCCTATCAACATTCCAGTTCCATCTTTTACAATTTCTTTTAAAAAACTCTAGATGATATCGTACAGGTGCCCGTCCGAATGAATCAAAATATTGACCGACGTCATTCGTATCGATATATAAAGCTACCCAATGTGACCCTGGTTTATCATCTGTATCCAAATTGCATATTATATACGTTGGTACGTGGGTGTACATGGGTAGTTTATTGGCAGTATAAACATTGGGTGCGTTTGGCAGAAAAAAGCGCTAGCAAGCGCTTACAAGCGCTGAAATAGTTTTCGGCCAGGACACGATTGCTACTTCAGTAGCGCTGACACAATCCGCCATTTTGCTTATTTAAATTTGTTTGTTTTGAAGTAGAAATTATAAGTTGTTTTGTGCAATGTTAGTTTTAAGTAATATAATGATATGAATAAACATATATATGTTATTAAAAATTCATGATTGGTAAGTTTTTAATATGAATACTTTACAAACATATATTTAAATCAGGTTAGGTTCCCCGGTTAAAACTAAAATCGTGTCCTGGAGGAAAATAGCTAATTATGATTTGACAGCGCTTACCGCTTACGATCGCCATTTTGCTTGCAAGCGCTTGCTAGCGCTTTTTTCTGCCAAACGCACCCATTATTTTCTAGAGTGGGGTGAATCTTTTTCAGATGTTGTTGTACATCTAGCGTATCCATAATATTACTGCTATTAGTAGATTATTACAGTACCAATCTACTCAATGACTTATAGGAGTGATCAATTATAGTGATTTCTAAATATTAAATTGCATTCTTTGTGTTATACAAATCGTATTTGAGTCACCAATACACTGAACAAGACACGACAGGAAGGACGTAGGAATGTAGAGATAAGCAACAGAATGTAAGGTAAGCTTGTTGACGCATAAAGATACTATCAATTCTACTGCAGAAATTCTTTAGATTAGAATTATTACTCACTGGTACTATATAAGTCCAAGCAACTGCAGTCATGGAGTTAGTGTATGGTCGTTTGACCGCAGTGGATCTGTCAATACTACGTTTGTGTTACTTCAACGCATCAAAGGCCATGGATGTAAGTGTTTATTCTATTGACAAACTTACTTTTCTTTCTGTTATTTTCTTACGTGTGTATGATTTAGTGTTAACAAATTATATTTAAATATTATGTGTGTGTATATGGTTAAGCCGTGGTAGCTCAGATGGTTAGCGCAAAATGTAAAATTCACAGTACGCGACCCGGGTTCGATCCCCGCCGGCACCAATTAAATTGTTAATTACAATTTTAAGTGCTGATTTACCACGTGCTCAGCGTAGCCCTAAAACCCTCTCAGAAATGAGAGGAGGCCTATGTTCAGCAGTGGACTTTAATAGGTTGTAACTTTAGCTTTTTAACTTTTATGATTAAGTGTTAACAAATTGATATTAACATGATAACTGTGTTGTTGCAGAAATCATTGAGCTTCGATGAAAATACCTATAAACAGTATTACTACTCGCCACTCTCCCCTCAAGAAGAGAGTGATGACATCGTCATTAATAATAACACATGCGATGGTGGAAAAAGAAAATCGCAATCGATTGATCATTTTTTTGAAGCTGAATCAAAAATAAAAAAGAGGAAGCTGTTATCATCAACCGTAGCACGAGCCGCTAGAGATGGTGTATCATACATTTCTACTAATTCTGACGACGGAGACCAAGCGACGCATCTCATCAAAATTGAAATGTACGATATGAAAAAGCTATCCAAGATTCCAACTACTGATCATTGGAAACATGCTTCCACGAGGATTAAATATTACGTAAAGACTAATAAGGATAGCATCTACGACAACATAAACGCCCTCGTATACAATATTACAAAGACAATAGCAGAAAGTGAAAAAGTTAAAAAATACTTTTTTAACAATGACAGTCATTAGCTGATCATTAGTGAATGTGATTCTGTTTACTTAAATTACAGGAAGACAAGAGCAGAAGAAAGAGATGAGTGTGGCATACGTGTACAGAACACATCATTGAAGAACAAAACTACAACACTGAGTGGAGATGAAAACGAGAAGAATATGCAGTACTCAAGAGCTGAATATCCATTCTTCAGTTCAAAATCTAGCCGGTTGCTCAGTTTCGAAAACTGGCCTCTCGTTATGCGACAGAAACCTGAAGATCTTGCAGAAGCCGGTTTCTTTTATACTGGCCATGCAGACAGGACCAAGTGTTTCCATTGTGGTGGTTACTTAAAAGATTGGGAAGATGATGATGATCCTTGGCAGCAGCATGTTCAGTGGTTTAGTCAGTGTGCTTATGTAAAATTTAAACTCGAACAGAGTTTTGTATTACATTAAATAGAATATTTATAAAGAAATAAAAAAATAATATATTGCATACAATTTGTTTTATTTAATTTTATAATGTTTCACATAGTTACATACACACAAAATGCATTACACATAACTCATAAAATCTATCACACAACACATATTATAACCTTAACTACTATAGTCTACAGTAACATTTCTGTTTTTATCTATCTCAATAATATTATCAAACTCAGCATAAACTATACAGTTAATTGTTTGTATTAGTGAGGATTCAAATCGTACTTCTAATCTTACACTACCATGCTTTATGAGATTCCAATGAGCTGATGAGTTGGCTGATAAATCAGGAGTTAAGTCAAATGCTAATAGACAGTAACCTTTGGCATACTGTTCACAAGAGATTCCATTTCCTTCATTAAGAAAGTGAATACCAGTTCCCGAGAATAGAGTATGATATGCTGATGTAAATATGCTATTATTAAAAGATGGTTGCAAAGCTTTTGAAGGTATTTGTTGACCATCAATATATAAGCTGAAAGAATTAATACCATAGTTTTCAAAGTTAAATGGATTTTTAGTAAGGGAACCATTAAATGCAGAATTGTTCACAAATCCAATTATACATCTTTTGGGTACCTGCCCTAAAAATATATTATCAAGAGTTTTTCCTTGAACACCCGATGGAATTGTTAAAACTTTTACTTCAGCTCGAGTAATAGGATATTTAGCAGTGGTAGAAGCTAAAACTTTTTGATGTGCGAGTAATACACTTGGATTAATTCGTGCTCGTCGAACAATAAGAGTTGCATCCGTAATGCAAACTTTAAACTTTACATCGTTTGACCCAGCAATTAAATTAAAGCTCTCTCTAGATCGGACCAATTTAACACTCATTTCAACACCATTAATTAAAAATTTATCTTGGTTGAAAATGTCACCGTGAAGATGACCAATCATTTCTATTTCCTTACTTTCACTAATCAATTCCTGTCTTTTAACAAATCCTATGTTTTTACCATCCGTAGAATCCATTTTTCCTGCTGTATCATCATACCAAAGACTACAAGTAAGATGAGATTGTTTAGCAGCAGGAGCATAGTTTAAAAGGGTTTCCATGTATGCTCGATATGCATAGGTATTATTAGGTGGTGATACAAGTTTTTGGTTTAAATAAACATCAAGTTGACTAAAAAGTGAATGCAGCCAATTATTTACAGGTGCTACTATTGTAGTAGATATCAAGTTAGTTGAATCTTGATTTAATACTTTTGCCTTTATGTGGAGTAATGTATGAGACAAATCTATGTAGTCATCGCCTGTCCCAGGAACTTGAAACTCGATAGGTCCATCATCACCAAGAGATGAAATTGGTTTATAATGAATCCACAATCCATTTTCAATGCTAGTTTGTGTAGACGGTAGTGCAAACAAATCCAATTCTGACTTAACGCACTCGCAAGAATGATTATGAAGGAAAGACATATTTAATTTGAAAATATATCTTTGTTATTTTTTGGTTTTAGACCAAGTTTTTTCGCAGCTTTCACTTTAGCAGTTAATGGTGGAATGAACGAGGTCAATCGTTTTCTTTTAGTTTTATACCCAGATCCTGTCATGTTAAATTGATCAATTTTCTCATCAGCCTTTCGTTTTAAATTCGTACTAACTTGCTTTAGACGATCTTTTATTGAGGCTTCCATAGGACGCGCTTGAACCATATCCGATAAAAGTCCTACTCCAGCGCTTAATGCCTCCTTACCAATCACTCGAGCACCACTTGAAAGTAAAGGTAAAACTGATCTAAATAACCCCCCTAAGAAGCTCCCAATACCATGACCGCGTTGGTATGGTGCACCCTTATAAATTACTCCAACTCCTGACCCAGCTTGATGTGTATAATAATTTTCATATGGACATTTATGATGATCACGAAGGGAATTCATTATTATAATTTTCGGAAATGTAGTTTAATACACACGGTTCCAAACTGGAATGGTATTTTTTGTCCTGTGCTCGATCTTATAACTATTTCCAGCGTATCGAACTCTCTTCGCATAACAGGTAAGTAGTGAGGTTGAGAGAAAACGTGCATTTTATTTGCACCATAAATGTATTTTGTAGGATCTAATGAAATGACTCTTAGTAAAGGAGTCATAACATCACCCACAATCTGAGGATCGATAATGTCACAATATAGAAAGAGTTGAGATGGTAACCCTAAGTGTAAATTAGCAGGACACTTTCCAAAATTTCTCTCTAGGAGATTTTTATTTGGTTCATAACCTAGTTGTAAACTTAATTTGGGTGATAATGTTACGGATGTTATATTTTTATCCAAAACAGAAATAGACACAAATTTTGTTATTTCATCATAGCGAAATTTCAAGTTCTCTCCGATACCATTTAACACTCTTAAAATATGCTCAACGTTATCATAGTTGGTAGCTGGAATATGTTTTTTGTAGTACACTGTGGATGGTTTATCTTCATTAGGCATTAACATAGATTTTGTAATGTATATAACATTTTCATGATCTTGAACAGTAAACATGGTACATGGATATTGAAACTCGACAACTCCAACCGACCATTCACCTTCTAATGTAATAGCTTTCGGTAATTTCGTTGAAAAATTTGTGGTCTTGTTATCAGGAAAATATTCCATTGAACTATTGCTGAGCAAAGTTAAATAAAAACTTTCTTTATTCATATTTCTTTTAAACTAGAAGCTAAAATCCAACTGTTAAATTTATCTGGATAACCTTTCCACTTCACTAATACTTCTTTTCTGTTACCTGAGTAACGAGTGTCAATTATTTTATCTATTTTATATTGTGAGGTGGGGTTGTAAGTGATTTTCTGTAATTCTCTTTCATAAAAAGTACCAACTATTGGTTCATTTTGTAAATCTGTTATTGTATAAACAACCCATGGAGATCTATCAATTATTGAAGATATAATAAATATTTCATCACTCCAATTTGATTCAAATCCTTTTTGGAAAGCATGTTTATATTTAGTTATTCGAACATAATCACCCACATTGAAATTTGGTTTAGGATTTTCTAAAGAAAGTTTGTTTGACCGTCTATCATAAAGATTAGTCCAAACTGTCATAATATTGTTGGAATTTACATCACATGGGCACATCTACTAGAGTGAAAGCTGTGATTGTAAGAGTATATTAAATCTTGTAAAACATCTATATATCTATAAGTATTATTATGAGTGAAATAACGGCACATTTTCATTTTTAGTGTTCTTTGAAATCGTTCAACAATACTGGCCTTAATGTCAGGATTGTTAGTGGTATAGTAATTAATCTTTTTGGATTTAAAGTATTTTTGTACATCTTTTGAAACAAATTCTGTACCTTTATCAGATTGTATGTGAGTAGGTGTTAAATTACTTTCAGTAAATATACTTTCAAAACATTCTTTAGTTGTTTCTGAGTTTTTCTTTTTCATTGGTCTTGCAAAAGCATATTTACTAAATACATCAATAACACAAAGTATATACTTGAAACCATCATTATATTGAGAATAAGTTCGCATATCACTTAAATCAGCTTGCCACAGTTCATTAATATTTGATAGAATGTACCTATTACGCGGGAATTTTTTTCGAATGGGTTTATGTAATGTGTATGTTTCTTGTGATTTTAACCATTCCTTTACTTGCTTTTTATTCATTTTACCCTTCATGGCTTTTGATAATTTATCAATACTACCAAAACCAGCGGGATTAGATGGATCATAATAAATCCTGTTAATTTCTTCTAGTACGGGGTCCATTTTTCCCACTCAAGCCTTTTACGTATTTTAGTTGTAGACTTTTTATCTCTACTGCTCGGTGTAGAAAACTCTTGAAATTCAATCTCAGAGGGTTTGTTCAGATCTTTTGCTTGAAGTTGGTTAATAAACTCACATCTCTTTGGATTTCCAATATAAGTAAGTGGTACTTTAATATCTTTTAATGCTTCAGCAAATCTATCCCAACCTACTGGATCACTTCTTTTTAAGGGTCTTAGTGAATCATTTATTAAATCAACAATATTACTTCCAGGAATTTTTTCATTATCAATTGTGACTGTACCTTCATTATCCCAATGTATTTTACCTCTACTTGTTTCAACTAAGTTTAATAATAACTGTCCTTTTTTATTATAAGTTTTTGGTATTAAACTGAGTATTTGAGCTGGTGTGTAAAGTGGATTTTCAACATTTTCTTTACTTTTGATGGATCGATTCTCCTCCAACAAAGATTCAGCATCAACTGAAGTTTTTAGATCTCTATCTTTATTTTTAAAACCAATTTTAGACTCGTTTGAATCTTCATTAGATGTATCAGAATAAATTGGTAATCTGAGTGGTTGACGATCCTCTTCGGTAAAATGAAGGTATCTTTGCAGTGTTTGTAAATATAACATCCATTTCTTTCGGTCTTCCGTCTTACTATTCATAATATTTTGCATTTCGATATCTAATCGAGATAAACTACTACTCGTATTAACCTTATTTTCTTGTTTTAATTTTTCAATCAATCCAGGTTCGATAAGTATCATTTTCTTTGCATTTTCCATGTTAACTGGCTAGTCCACTCACTAATCCACTCAATATTGCACCTAATATTATTGGTAAGAAAGCCCCTCCTTTTTGTATAATTATATTTTTTCTTAGTTTATGTTTACACTTACGCACTAGTTGACGGAGTATATTTTTGTGTTTATTCAATTTTTGTTTATCTTGATCTTTAAGAGGTACTTTTCCTTGTAAAACGTTATGAATACACTCACAAATATAGTTAATTTCTTCTTCATCACACGTTTTAAGTAATGCTCTTTGATATTTTGGTTTAAGCGTATGCAAAGCGTTTAGCAAATGTTTATGCGTTGTGAGTCGACGATGCATCATTTAGCAATGATTTGAAATGTTTGATTCTTGGTGTATTTAAACTCTTTTGTGGGGACGTAGACTGTGCAGAAACCATTAAATGGGAAGACATTTGTCTTGATACGACAAAAATCATTGGTATTCTGTTTTAAATCTACCATTAAATATCCATGCGCCTCTAGAGTTGCATCCCTGTAGGCATCTTCAATAAATTTTGGGTTATCTGGTGACACTTGTCGTGCTAAATATCTTATTTGAGTTTTATCTCGAGGGTTTTTAAAATATATTATATAACTTGAGTTTAAGGATATGTCTCTTTGCCCTTTACCCTGATGAAATAAATTTTGTGTTAAATAAAATACACTAAGATTCCTGTGATGACTACCTTTTGTAAATATATCCACAATTCTTCCATCGGACTCTCTCATTAGATCATCAATAATAACAAGATGTGGGTTTTCACCGTCAAACATATTAACATTTGGAATTCCTTGATGGTAGTTAACATTTGGTAAATTATATAAAGGTTGCATTTCATCAAAGCACCATGTGATCTGATTAAAATCACAATTACATATTTCTGTAACTGATTTTATGAAATTTGTTACAAAATTTGACTTCCCACATCCACTTGGCCCCGCCACAATAGCAGTAAACGGATGGATAAAGTGAAACATTATACACGTCTAAAGTTCTAAGGGGTGAAATAAAAAATGAAAGTGTTGGTGTTAACAATTAATATATATTGCAAACATTATATAAAACAGAAGGATCTGTATACTATTTCTAACACAATTAGTACATCATAATTTTACAATCAACTCAATCTCAAATAAATGCACACACACACACACACACACAAATATAAACAACAATTAACTTAAATTATTTACAATAAAACAACGATTAAATATGTAATAAACTCTACGTCATATTATACTATTATCATTATTTTACAATCAATACAAATTTTATTTACATGCAGACATAAAATTAAAAACTATCAACACTTACATAACGCAGTTTATAATGACCCCAAGCTAATGTTTCAATATTATTATCTAAAATATGCCTCTTTGTGTCATTATATGATAAACCAATCTTATTTAATTTTTGTGTAAAAATTGTGTGTTTAATTGATTTAAATCTAAGCATACTATAATATTGCACTTTTTTATTAAATAGAGAAGACTTATAATTATCCATGGTCATCTTTTTAGTGATACATTTATTTACGCCTTTTGCCTTGGCTATAGTCTTATTCTCTAAGTTAAAAGCGTACATTTTGGATCGTAAACCCACAAATTCTTTCATGATTTTACCATTATTTTCATCTTTAAAAAAACCTAATTTCTTTTTATTTAATTTTGGATATTCAAAAATATTATTTGCATCATAAGCTGAGGTATCAAAGTATGATGAAAGGTCAGGTTTTATATCAGAGTAAAAATCATCTGTAAATATATGATATATTAAACTATCCGTATCTGTATACAATAATTTGATTTTACTAAACTTTTTAACCATATAGTTATAATGAAAATCATACATTAATGTTTTTGAAATATCTAAAATGCAAAACCCTAAATAAATTGGTTTGTTATATATTAACTTTGTTTTTCGCAACTGAACCGCAACTAGGTTTTCCGAAAATACTGAAAGACTATGAAATTGTGGTTTAGCGATTAGATCTTAAGCACCTAAAGCTTTGCCCTGGTTCTCCCAGTGTGTAACTAATTTTATGTTAACCCTTTTTTCAATATTCTCCATAGTCTTTCCGAAGACTGAATTATTCATTAATTTATAAAAATCTTTTTCGAAATCTGATTTTGCTAACGTTCTTAATTTTGTGTTTAGATCTATGTACATCTTCAACCAGCGAGACTGTTTAAATTTTAAAACTCTATGAATTTTAGTTAATTTAACCCCCATTTCTATGCACTGCTTTAAATTTCTGTAATGAATTACATATTTATCTTTATTATTTAAATTTGGGACTAGTTTATTTTCATTAATATTGTCTGCACAAATGTTTTCGGGGCATAAAGGAAAGTCCGAATGTAAATCATGAAGTTCATCTGGATATTCCAAATCAACTTCTAAAATAAAACCGAAGTTCGACGTCTCAGACACATTAAATTCTGTATTCGGATTTACCCATTCGAATCCACCAGTAGGAAGACATTGAGACATAGCCCAACCATATAAATTGTTGGCATCAAAATATGTGATATATGAATTTGGTTTCCCTGCATCATAATCCCCCATATATTTGTTATTAGCTCTAGCATAACGATTACTACATTGAGATACACCACCCCTGATACCTGATCTAATAAATGCAATTTTCTCATAATCTGTTAAAAGTTCTAATTCTATTTTTGTATATTTTAACATTGCTTCCCAACTTAAACCGGGTGCTGTGTAATAATGGGCAGGGTCTAAATCATAAGTATTAATACATAACTTTCTAAAGTTTTCAAATACATCGGTTAAAAGTAAAACGTCTGTTTTTAAATACAGGTTTGAATAATCTAGCATATTACAACACCCAAAGTGTTTCCAAACATCTTTAGCATGATTGTAATCATCATTTGAAATATGGGAATCTGTGAGCGAGCTATAAAAAAATTTTTGTTCGGGGAGCGATGTTAGGCTTAAACTATCATAATTAGTCATAAGTTCATATGGATAAACGCCTTTCCGTTTTGAACGAAAGAAATCTTCATCATTAGGATAATTTCTACGTAATTCTTGAAATTGATCATTACTGAGATTTTTGGCCAATTCTTCTAATTTACATGATAAAAACTTAAATGAATCTATGAATCTTAATATAATTTCGTGGTTATTCATTTTTAATTTTTTGGAAAAGGATATATATTTTTCTTTATTTTGAGGGATAACTTCGACTTCACCATCACAAAAGTTTAACGCGTGAACAATAAAATGAGCATCATAGTGACTAAGGTTGTGTAAAAATATTGGTATATAACGAGGTTTTCTGAACTTCGAGCTACATGATTTGTGAGCAACACCTATAAAACTACCGGTGTACCAATCAAAATCATAAAAATGTTCTGCTAACTCTGTTTCACAAATATGACAAATGGTTGCATTTGAAATTTGGTTTTTGTCTTCATTTGTTAGCGGAAGTGGAGGATATTTTTGAAGTCTATTTATTTCTTTGAGATTGTTAGATAAACTTTCCATAAACACTTGTGCACAGTTGGGTCCGCAATACGTTACATATTTTGATAATTTATCATCATATGAACATTTAATATAATAACCAAAACTATGTACTTCATGTTTCTGAATATTGTGTGTGAAAGGTTTGGAAGGATCGTTAGAACATGATTCTATTGGTTTTAAAAATGCTTCAAAATCAGCATAAACTACGAATGGTATCTTCAACTTTTTTTCATAACTATCAAATTTAATTTTATCATTTGAAATAGGTTGACCAAACCAATTCTTTTTTTTAAAAGTTTCACTGTTTGGTAATTCTGTACAAATGTGGGCACAATCGTATTGTTCATGGTTATTTAAACTTTCCTTAGATGGAAAGTGAAGTAGACATGCTTCGCAAATGTACATGATGTGACCGTCTTTTGAAATTTGTTTACTAACTAACCGCGATAAATTTTTTATGTAACAATAATGATTTTTTGTATCCTTGGAAAAAAATAATAAATTGATATATCTATCTTTACGACACTTTGCCTACTATAGAATTACATCGTTTTTCTTTATTATATTCTAACCCAAAAACATTAATACTAATATCATTTAATTTCTCTACTTTTGCTATGTCAGAAATTTTAACTGGAAAGGAAATACCATCAAATTTAAGTTTATTTGCATGTTTAACGTACGATGATACACGATCCGCGTTTTTGTTTACGGGATATAACGCCGAGAGTAACGCCCATTTAAAACAAAAATAATCCTTGCTTTTTACATTTATAACAGCCTTTTTTAATTTTATGTCACGAGGAAGATCTATGTATGAAGTACCGCGCAGGGGGTTAAATTTATTAACATTCATGTCTATAGATTTTATGTTTTTTAGACTCCATCCACTATCTTTTTTTTTCAAATGCACTAATTTTAGTAGTAATTGTATCATTTAAAGATGAAAAAAAAAATATTTAAGTCATCTCCTTGACAAATAATATAGTTAAGCGTTTGAAAATCGAACGTATCATGAATATCTTTAGTTTGTTGAACAAAATCAGCATGCAATATGAAGTTTACTTTAAAAATTATGTGTTGATGAATACACTCTTGTATTAAAAATAAAATATCATCTTTAATAGAATTTAAAAATAGTTCAGGAGTTTCAAAATTTACCAATGTCGAACTATCTACTCTACTCTTGATTTTATAAGTTAAAATCCTATTTCCAAAAGCAGATTCAATAACACTAACGTTTGATAAAGAATTATGTGAATTTAAAAGATTATTTTTGTGAACATTACTTTTAAAATGATTAGCTAAATACCGTTTCTTGATAAATACATGACACGTTAGACATTCCACTTGATCATCGTTACTGATACTGTTCCCTGCAGAGGTAGGCGCTTCTGCTTCCGTTGTTGGTTTTTTGATGATCTTGGGTTCTTTGCTGCTCGTTCGCTTCGTTCCTCTTCCAAGTTGTAGTGGTTGACTACTAAAATGTTTAAATTTATTAAAAACTGTACAAGACATTGTGTAAATTATGATCGAAATGAATGTTTATTTTACTTACTTAAACTGTGTTTCAACCATCGCACAGTAATTATACAACTCATCATCATACGATGAATCGAACAGTTGATCCTTCTCCATTTCATCACAAACTTTAGACAACTCCTGATTTAATTCGCTGTTGAATAGTTCCGTATTCTCTTCCATGGTTGTGGAGAAGAAAGCACTGGTGCACACTTCACTGAAGTTTGCCATCCTTATAGTAAAGAAGAAAATAGGTAGCAGAGTAAGTAACAGTTCAGTGTTGGTAGACCAACTGATACCCAAATTTCAAATAATGTCCGATATTTAAGTCTAACAAAGGATTAGAAATAGAATATAATGAGTACACGGAAGTAATTTAAGTAAACAGAATCACATTCACTAATGATCAGCTAATGACTGTCATTGTTAAAAAAGTATTTTTTAACTTTTTCACTTTCTGCTATTGTCTTTGTAATATTGTATACGAGGGCGTTTGTGTTGTCGTAGATGCTATCCTTATTAGTCTTTACGTAATATTTAATCCTCGTGGAAGCATGTTTCCAATGATCAGTAGTTGGAATCTTGGATAGCTTCTTCATATCGTACATTTCAATTTTGATGAGATGCGTCGCTTGGTCTCCGTCGTCAGAATTAGTAGAAATGTATGATACACCATCTCTAGCGGCTCGTGCTACGGTTGATGATAACAGCTTCCTCTTTTTTATTTTTGATTCAGCTTCAAAAAAATGATCAATCGATTGCGATTTTCTTTTTCCACCATCGCATGTGTTATTATTAATGACGATGTCATCACTCTCTTCTTGAGGGGAGAGTGGCGAGTAGTAATACTGTTTATAGGTATTTTCATCGAAGCTCAATGATTTCTGCAACAACACAGTTATCATGTTAATATCAATTTGTTAACACTTAATCATAAAAGTTAAAAAGCTAAAGTTACAACCTATTAAAGTCCACTGCTGAACATAGGCCTCCTCTCATTTCTGAGAGGGTTTTAGGGCTACGCTGAGCACGTGGTAAATCAGCACTTAAAATTGTAATTAACAATTTAATTGGTGCCGGCGGGGATCGAACCCGGGTCGCGTACTGTGAATTTTACATTTTGCGCTAACCATCTGAGCTACCACGGCTTAACCATATACACACACATAATATTTAAATATAATTTGTTAACACTAAATCATACACACGTAAGAAAATAACAGAAAGAAAAGTAAGTTTGTCAATAGAATAAACACTTACATCCATGGCCTTTGATGCGTTGAAGTAACACAAACGTAGTATTGACAGATCCACTGCGGTCAAACGACCATACACTAACTCCATGACTGCAGTTGCTTGGACTTATATAGTACCAGTGAGTAATAATTCTAATCTAAAGAATTTCTGCAGTAGAATTGATAGTATCTTTATGCGTCAACAAGCTTACCTTACATTCTGTTGCTTATCTCTACATTCCTACGTCCTTCCTGTCGTGTCTTGTTCAGTGTATTGGTGACTCAAATACGATTTGTATAACACAAAGAATGCAATTTAATATTTAGAAATCACTATAATTGATCACTCCTATAAGTCATTGAGTAGATTGGTACTGTAATAATCTACTAATAGCAGTAATATTATGGATACGCTAGATGTACAACAACATCTGAAAAAGATTCACCCCACTCTAGAAAATAATGTTTATGCTGCCAATAAACTACCCATGTACACCCACGTACCAACGTATATGGATATACGTTGGTAGTCAATAGGTAGTATAGGATTCAGAATGAGTGGACTTCAGTTTGTGGCGAATATTGCTTAATGTATTTGCTATATAAGTTTCAGGGATGTTCAATGCATAGTTTTACGAGTATATTTACAGGGAACACATTGTACAACGATATTTTAGTGGATGAGATGTTTCGCTCCTATTTTATAGATAATAAGTAATAAGATTTTGTATTTTATAAATAAAACTTTTAACAAAATTGGGTAATGTGTTTTATTAATGAGTCAGATTAGTGTAGATAGGAACAAAGGAGTATAATACAATAGCATAAGCTGACCCACACGCCGACGAATAATAGATAATGACGGTAGTCAATCAACAATAGATAAGTAGATAAGGACAATGGAGCGCTAATGACGGTTGAGGCTCGAAGCGGATATCAATTAGATAAGAGTTAATTGATCTCCGGAACCGTGCATCCTACGCAAAAATGGACCGCAGATTCGTGATCAGAGCATGCCAAAACCTTTTTTTTTTTTTTTTTTTTTTTTTTTTTTTTTTTTTTTTTTTTTTTTTTTTTTTTTTAGGATCGTGAGTCGACGAACGCCGTACTTGTACCACTTCTGACTCAGTGAGCCAGAACTGGTACATCGTAACTACTTACGTGCTAGCTCTTCTCTTGATATATTTCGGAGCAGAGTAAAGAAATATTATCTGTCAACTTAGAATTATAAATATTTACATATTTTATGTATTTATATGTATAATTGCATATATATGTATGTATATGTATGTATATATATATATATATATATATATATATATATATATATGTTTGTGTATGTGTATATGTGTATATATGTATATATTTATTGTCTTTATTGGTATATATGTAAGTAAATTAATAGAAATAAGAATAAAAGAAATAAGAAAATAAATTATACTTATATGTTATACACTTATATGTTAATTGTTAACTGTAATTTATAGCCAATTTCTATTAAGTAGCGTTATGTTAATTATTAAGGTACGCACGCTGCTACCTACTTGCTTTATATATAAAACTATTTCTCTTTCCCAATAGGTTTGCTGGAAGAGAACTCTTATTAGAGTTAAGCTCGCTTTTGTACATTTACTTAAATATTTAATAATTGTTACCAACTTATTGTGTGTACAATAAAGAATAAAGAATAAAATAGCAGCTTAATACTGCTGTTTTGCTATTACTGGAAACGAGGCATTCCATCTTAGTCCTCACGGGTGACAACGCATCTGTTTTGATTCTTAATCGAGTATAAATGTAAATGTCTATGGGCCAGAACATTCACTATCAGATGGACTGTGTGCTCGTATGTCACCCCTAATCTATATAAAAAAGTCAAAATTCTGCTCATTAATTAACAGAACCAGGCGAAA
Organism: Parnassius smintheus behrii; assembly: GCA_036936625.1. Classification (NCBI taxonomy): domain Eukaryota; kingdom Metazoa; phylum Arthropoda; class Insecta; order Lepidoptera; family Papilionidae; genus Parnassius; species Parnassius smintheus. Next base: position 26,902,105 of record JAUPFT010000027.1, read on the forward strand.
ATCTTTGCGCAAATCTATTATATAAAATTGATAAAAATTAGTTCGCCCAAAAGCGATGATGTGTCTTACCTAGTTTGAAGAGCACCTCCCTCCCTCCCTCAATTGCGTGCACTAATCCCGTCGCCACTAATCCCTCTACACGAGGCTTCCTCAGGTGATGTAGAATCTGCGATAGCTGAGCGGTCAGCCACCGCTGAATATTATCGTCGATGGTGTGTCTTTCCTAGAGTAGTGGTGTTGGAAGTAGTGGTGACGGGATTAGTGCACGTAATTGGGGGAGGGCGGGAGGTGCTCTTCAAATTAGTTAAGACATATCGTTTTATTTTATTGAGCGGTTATGGGCGAAGTAATTCTTACCAACTTTAATACTCTGCTCATTTTAAACCTTTTATTTTTTTTAGTTTAAAGTTAGTTGCAGGTGAGTACGGACGGCAGTAGCCACAGTAAGTTAGTTTACCACTTCAGTTTTATAAAAAAAGTGCTAAAATAAAAAAAAATTACAACCGACTTCAACATAAATAAAACAAGAACATCGTCAATGTAGTCGAAGACAATTAAATACGCATTACGAAGGATAGCTCAAAAACTACTGATCAGATCTTGATCAAATTTATATGGGACCACACGAGAAGCACCAGCTTGCAAATAAAAAAACAGTCATCAAAATAGGTCCACCTAGAAAAAGTTCTTAGGTAACACATATTTAAAAAAAATACACGTGAATTTAGAACCTTTTATTAAGTCTGTTGAAATAATACCGGAGATTGTTACTTTTAACATTCCAGCTTAGCCTCCAGAGATATTTTTTTATAGAAGGGGGGGGGGACGAGCATATGGTTCACCTGATGTTAAGTGACTACCGCCGCCCATGATCAACCGCAACATCAAGGGAATTGCAGATGCGTTGCCGGCCCTTTAGAAAGGAGTAAGCTCTTTTCTTGAAGGTCCCCAAGTCGTATCGGTCCGGAAAAATCGCCGGTGGTAAACTATTCCACAGAGAGGTCGTACGCGGAAGAAAACTCCTAGTGAAACGTACAGTAATGGACCGCCAAGCATCCAGATTGTGTGGATGGTATCGGGAGGTGATATATGATATCAACGACTACAGAGCCTTTCACCATCAGTTGAATAAAATGGTGAATGGTATACTACCAGTTAAAGTTTTCACTGCTGTGAGAACCAGCGACCGAACACGATCCTCCGCGGGCTTCTGCTCCACCAAGAAAACGCGCCCACGCACTCGACACTCAAACCGTGGAACTCCTAGAAAGAACACTGGTTAAGCTTTTGGGTCACTTTTCTTACCATCCTGATTTTGTAATTGGTACATGTGACTTCGTTTTATTGCCTAAAATAAAAAATCTGCTGAATGTGATAATAATGTCCTCCAGATCGAATTTTGGTCATGGCGTCCAGTCTTAACGGAGAGTAGCCATCTGCATCACTCTCTTTTTCTTCATTCTTAAAGTCTGATGGGATGGCAATCCGATACGACCGGGAGAGCAGGCGCTGGACAAACGGCTTTACGTACTTTCCGAGGCAAGGGTAAGGGGTAAAGCACTGCCAACTTTCTTACTCCGGGCTAGTACTGAGAATTTCTTGACAGAAGTTATTAATAACTGATTTTTTGTTTTTTGGCACAGTCCGGGATTCAAACCCGGGACCTCGTTATCAGTAGTAGCGTTTGCGGCCACTAGACTTACGAGGCAATCAACAGAAGGTGATACAGTTTTTATCGGCGGAAGATGCGCCATCAGTCTGAGACAAACTAGAAAAAGTGTTTGAAAAATATTTCAGAACGCATAAAGCTTTGTACAGATGTTGCTAAAGAGTTCATTATAATATAATAATAAAAACTTTAAATATAGACTTTTGTTAATTTTGCACAACTTACTGATAAACAAAAGACAGTAGAACAAAAGCAATTTCTACTTTACGCTTGCAAATGGTTTCAATGAAAGTTTCGCCAATTTTTCGCTGTGATTTTATCGATTGATTTTATATCCATAGACAATAAAGGAGTTTTATTTTAAACAGAATAAAAAACAAAGCCAATTAAAGCTGTGCGCACACTCGTGCTCGTTAGTGCGGCACGTGTCATAAACGCCGCGTGAAATCGACCGTGCGCGCGTCATCACTGTGTGACGTCTATATTCCCGACATTCTAAAAGGTCCGATTAGACGTTTTTTTTTTATAAAATTGAAAAGACAATGTAATTAATCTAGTTGACCTAAGAGCAAATTGGGATACCAACTTACACACAAACAACTGAGGACTAAGATGGAATGTCTTAGCCTTTTATTCTGGATCTCTATACCCTTCAATTAACACTTCGGAACACAACAGTGCAAACACATTTCTGTTAGCGTTAGCAAGATCCTTCGTTATGCCGAAAATATTGCAGCATTATTTTTGGAATAAATATATGGTAAAGTTGAGGATTAATATTAAGGATTATGTTAGACGAAAACACGATTTCGTAAAATTTTCTCGATAGAAAAAAAATCCAAAGTTACCTCCAAAATAAACAATAAACCGCTGTTATTCATAAAATACTTTAAATAAGATCATGAAACTTTGCATACTAACTGAACTAACTATAAAGCAGTGCTTATGTTATTTACTTTTTTTTAAATAGCATTATTTTCACTGTAAAAAGAAATTACCTAAACTATCGGCCTTTTGAAGCGTGATTCCTGTCGCACGGTCACTTCGCTTCGGCCTTTGAACGGGGAGGTTGTGTCGCTTACGATCAGGATATACATTACGCAACAGGAGGACGTAAAATTAAAATGGGAAATAACAGTAATAAAAATAAGAAGCGACTGGCTTGGCGTTAAGAAACAGGCATAAATATGATAAACCTAATGAAATAAGTGTCTAACGACCTTTCTACTTACAGTATTAGTGATTACAAATATGTCGGTACATAGCATACGACGCGCGGGCAAGTGGGGACGAAATTAGAATTTGAGCTGACTTACTATATCCCCTTAATTCAGCGATATCTTTGTACAAATGTGTACCGTTAGCATGACAGCCTATTAAAGTCCACTGCTACTTACCTACCCCATAGATGGCATCATAGTGGGATATTGGAATCGCTTGGCATGGTGGTAGAGCCACGCTGCAGCTATACCCGTTTGTAGCACGAATAGATTGCCTCAACCAGGGTAGGACCACGCTCTCATAGAATACCAGCATAAAATAGCAGCTTAATGCTACTGTGTTTCGTATGGTGAGTCTAGAGAACTGGAGATCCTTTTTACTGCAAACGAGGCATTCCATCTTAACCCTCAGGATTGCATTTTGATTCTTAATCGGGGATAGATGTAGATGTCTATGGGTCACAGCTTACACTTACCATCAGATGGATTGTGTGCTCGTTTGTCACCCTTATTTAAAAAAAAATGCTGGTTGGCAACCGCAGTTTTTATTTTCATTGGTTATTAGGAAGACAAGATAAGTTATTACCAGCACCGTTCTTTGTGGCATACCGTGGAAGAGGTCTATGTTTAGCAGTGGACTTGGAAAGGGCTGTAATGATGATGATGATGACGATTAGGAAGACGCTACGCCCATCTCCTGATTTATTTCACCCTGTCGCCTCTTACGACATAGAAGATGCATTTGCGTTGCGTTGTATGATGTAGTGGATGTTATTACACTACACTGCTGAAAAATTGCCAAAGTTACCGACTTGTTTAATACATGGTAAGACCCATTTTCCGTAGGTAGGTTCCACGCTTCTACCTATTTCTTCGGCCAAAAATTGCATGCACTGATCCACTACACCACACGCTTTCAAGTGTTAAGATTAAGGTAAAACCTTTCTACAACGGAGGAGGCACATGTCCTGCGGAATTTTACTGACTAATAATGGTATTCATGAGGAAGAGGAATAAATGAACAAAATTGTTTAACACACTTTCTTTGGATGAATGTTACTCAGAACTGCGCTTTGTAGCACCCTTTGAGGAAGACCTATGTTCAGCAGTGGACTTAGGACCAGGAAAGACACACAATCGACGATAATACGATACGTGTTTCGCCTCTACACGAGTCATCCTCAGGTGATGTAGACTCTACGGCGGCTGACCGCTAAGTCACTTACACACGCTTACACTTACACTTGTAGTATTATCGTCGATGGTGTGTCTTTCCTGGAATATTGGTGTTGGGAGTAGTGGCGCTGGGATAAGTGGTGACGGGATTGGTGCATGCAATTGAGGGAGGGCGGGAGGTGCTCTTCAATCCAGGTAAGACACATCATTGAATTTAGTTAGCGGAAGGTTGCAAATTAATTAATATTTTATTATAATGGATTTTGGCAAAGTAACGCCTGCGCCTATCAATTACATCATAACATGACGTTCGTCTTACCATTATCCTTAGTATCTGAGCTACCACCACCACGACTCAAATACAAGGATACATATACGTGGTAGAGTCACGCTGCAGCTATATTATGGTTGTAGCACGAATGGGTCGGCCCGACCAGGGAAGGACCACGCTCTCACAGAATACCAGCGTAAAATAGCTTAATACTGCTGTGTTTCGTATGGTGAGTGTAGAGATCTGGAGACCCTTTTTTACTGGAAACGAGGCATTTCATCTTAGTCCTCAGGGGTGACAAGGCATCTGCGTTTTGATTCTTAATCGAGAATAAATGTAGATGTCTATGGGCCACAGCATCCACTTACCATCAGGTGGACTGTGTGCTCGTTCGTCTCCCTTATTCTATATATAAAATATTACAAGTGTTTAATCGAACCTTTTAATTACCTTTTACAAATAAGTTTTAAAAAGATATTCTTGGCTGTTAATAAAGAAAAGGATGTTAGAAGCGTCCTTGAATATTGCAGTACTGTATGGAACCCGCATTACACTGTTCATATAAATAACTTAGAACAAATTCAGCACAAATTCCTGAGACATTTAAGGTATAGAAATTTTATTTACACTAATAACTATGAAGAGTCTTGTAGATATTTCAATATAATAAGCCTTGAGGATAGACGTACTCTAATGGACATGGCATTTTTGCATGGTTTATGTAATGGAAGTATTGACTGTGTAACTTTAGCTGATAGAGTTCTCTGCTTTTGTACTCCGAAACGTAGAACGAGACATACACCTTTGTTTGCGGTTGCTATGCACAAAACTCTCTGGTGAATCGTTTACAAAAAGTTTATAATAAAAGATTCCACTCAGTTGATATTTTCCATTCCAGTAAGGATAAGTTTAAGAAGGATGTCTTGAAACTTCTGATGTAGTGAGTTTAGGTAACTCATTAGCTCATACACACACACACACACACACACACACACACACACACACACACACACACACACACACACACACACACACACACACGCACACACACACACGCGCACGCACGCACGCACGCACGCACACACACACACACACATGCCCGCGTGCGAGGGAGGCGCATACGAGCATTATGTAAGTTGAAAATCTTTTAATTTTTTTTGTAATGTTTTCTAGATGTTTAAAAATATGTATTTTTAGTCCTAACTACTTTGTCTTCAACATGTCCGTTATAAATTGAAAATACTATTTAAATAATGTAAATCCGTTTTTGGCTATAATTTAAGATCATAAGATGTACGTACGATATAACAAAGAGCTGTGGATTTTGTTTGAAATAAAAAAAAAAAAAGTCTTCTGTGCCGGACGGGCGAAACTCTCCGGAGTAAATGTTGTCGAAGATACTTCGCGAGTCGCTCACGTCCTACACCTATAGGTTCCGGTGGGTACTTTCACTGCCGTCTTTGTGGGTGCCGCTGAAATATTGTGGACTGTGGTTCAAATCAAAATGCACGATTAACAAATACAAATAGCAAGGTAGTGGCCAGCGGTTCGACTGATTGATTAGTCACGAAATTTTATAACTATTGATCACGGTTGTTAAACTACGGTTGTTCACTATAGATTGGTCACTGTATATTTCAAAAGATTTCTTTAAATTGTACGGTGGTATCAAAGATCTATTGGTGGTAGCTGGTTTTCTAACACTACTGACTAGCAGCTATTATCAACTAAACTAGCTGATTTTATCACTTGTGTAACTGCGGATATCAGTTACCACTTTCACTATAATATGTAACTGCGGATATCAGTTACGACCTTTTTAGGCTAGCTAACACTATCACTATATGTAACTGCGGATATCAGTTACGACCTTTTTAGGCTAGCTAACATTATCACTATATGTAACTGCGAATATCAGTTACGACCTTTTTCGGCTAGCTAACACTTTCACTATGTGTAACTGCGAATGTCAGTTACGACCTTTTTCGGCTAGCTAACACTTTCACTATTCACTATATACTGCTACTAGTCACTTCAGCTACCACCGGATACCACTCACTTCACTTCACTGTCACTGGTAGTTCTTCACACTACTACTGGTACTGGGTCCCGAGCCCCTAAGGTAGACTTGAGCAATACTTTGCAGTGAGCCGCTCGCCATTTTCCGTTTGCCTCTTTATTGCATAAACTTTTCACTATACAAATATAAAAATTGCAATATTTTCTATACAAAACTAATTGCTACACTAACATGCTATACATCATTAAATCGGTAGTCTGGTACTTTATTACTATATCATAAATGTTACTCAAAATATTAACATTGTAAAAAGTTATTAAACGAAATGTCCAAAATTTTCATAATATTTGAGTACATTAATTCTTTGATTTTTCTATAACTACGAAATGCGTTTAATTATACAAAAATATCCCTATACTTCTTTAATCTATAAGCCATATGCTAATTGAATGTCATATTTATAACTCTTTTAGAACATAAAATTATTTTCCTTATTTTAGTATGAACTATTACGCAGTTAATTAAAAACTTTCCACGATAAGACGCGCTGTGATTGGTCGATTTTTTGGTATATAATAAAAGTAGTTTATATTACTTGTTATCAAAACGACATTCTATACAAATATACTAAGAGTTATAAACATGCTAAATAACTATATTAATACACGTTTTCACTCAGTTTTGTCGGTAATTTCATTATTAATACAAAAACAATATTCTTTATAACTTTGTTTCTTAACGTTGTTAGGCCGTCGCGAACATCTCTCCCGCCGTGCAGCGTCGCGACGATTTTCTCACAGCGGCGCTGCATCCATTTCGGTGAGCGACGTTGCTTCTACTTCGGCAGCGGCACGAGTTTCCTGGTTGGTCTCTTGATTAGGCCGTTTGCTGTGCGTACCTCCACAGTGCGGATCTGTCCGTCCGCACCGGGGTAAACAGCTTCCACCCTCCCTCGTGGCCAGGTGTTACGAGGTAACTGGCCGTCAGCTATGAGGACTGGATCGCCCACCTGGAGATTGGGACCTCGCCCATGGGCCTCCCGCCGGTTTTGAAGTTCCGGTAAATACTCTCGGACCCAACGCTGCCAGAACATGTCAGCGAGTATCTGGGAGCGTCGCCAGTGTCTTTTGCTATTCATATCCTTTTCATCAAATACTCCAGGTGTCGGCAGTCTCGCAGATCCTCCTAAAAGGAAGTGATTTGGAGTGATGGATTCGTCGTCGTCGCTGTCTACAGAGATGTGAGTCAATGGTCTGCTATTTACTGTGTACTCCACCTCGCAGATCAGCGTGGCTAATACTTCCTCATGTGGAAGTCTCTCATGAAGGACGGTGTATAGTGCCGTCTTCACGCACCGTATGAGACGTTCCCTCTTGGTCGGTGTTTTATGCAGCAAATTGATTGGAAGTCGAGCGAGCTTTAGGTTGAAGCTCAGCTGATCGGTACCTGGTTTCCAGATTAATCCGAGTATCTTTTCCTCGGTTCCTTTGTTTCCCAGATCGACTGACTCAGATGCTTCATGGTCAGGTTCTAATTCTTTTACAACTTCTGGTGCGTTGGAAACCCATTTTCTTAAGTTGAAGTGCGCGTTTTTGTGTATGTCGCGTACTTCCTTCGATATTCGCTTTGCCTCTTCCAGAGACTGGAAACTATCGAGATAGTCATCCATATAGTGGTTTTGAATGATAGCTTCTACGGCTTCTGGATACTTGTCTTTGTATTTTTTAGCGTTCCAGTTCTTCGCGAATATGGCTGTGCAGGGTGAACTGGCTGCACCGAAAATGATCGACGTCATTCTATATTCCTGTGGAGCTTCATTACGTCGAACCCCTCTCCAGATATCTCTTAAGGCATCTCTGTCTTCGGGTCTGACTTTAACCTGCATGAACATTTCGGCTATGTCCGCGGAGACAGCGATTTTATGGCGGCGAAAACGCATCATGACCCCTGGTAGTGATTGCAGTAGGTCTGGACCCGTGAGCAGGAAGTCGTTCAACGACACCCCCTTTGTTTTGGCTGCGGCATCGTGTACTATTCGAAACTTCTCTGGCTTCATTGGGTTATGGACGTCGAAATGGGGTAGGTACCATGTTCTTCCCGGTGTGCTAGTTTTCGGTGCTATCTCGGCGTATCCTTTTTGTACAAGGGAATTCATTTGTTCATCATACTTCCTTTTTAGATCTTCGTCTCGATCTAATTTTCTTTCAATGGAAACGAGCCGTTTTATTGCTGTTTCATAATTACCAGCCATCTCTATATCCTTTTCCTTCCAGAGAAGCGCTGTTTCTATGTGCCCGTCTTGTAACTGACGGGTGCTGCTATTTAGTATATCTTCAGCTTTCTTCTCTGGGTCGGAGTCTGGTCTTCTCGGATTGATAATGAGAGATTCCAGCGCGAAATATTCGCGGAGTTGGTCATCTATAGTTTCCTCGCTCTTGTGCAGCTCATTGGCCGCGTGGACGCGCTGATACGGGGCTTTAGTGTGTGCCCCGTGTAGCACCCATCCTAATTCTGTGAGCGAGGCGATTGGCTGGTGCGGCGGACCTCTTCGGATTTGAGTGGCTATCAGAAGTCTCCAATTGTCCTGTCCTATTAGGATCCTTGGGTTGCCAGAGTCATATATTAGCTGCTCCTTTAGGTCTTTCAAGTGTTTGCACTTGGTTATGTCTACTGCACGCACAGTCTGTGGCCCCAAGTTTAGGCTTGCGACCGTGCGTGCTCTGAATGGCACCCTTTTGCTGTGGAGACTCTTCAGCGATACTTTGATTCTTCGGGATTCCGGTGAATCGAGGGTAGTGTTCCCGATAGCGGTGATCTTAAACGGGTCGAACCGCCCTTTAGCTCCAATTTGTTTGGCGATCTCTTCATCCATTAGTGAAACTGTTGACCCATCATCCAGCAGGGCGTGTGTGTTTACAGCTCCCGCCGGTCCAATTACTCGCACTGGAATTATTTTTAAATAGGCTTGATGCTTTGACACACCGAATGAGTTAGCAACAGTTTCTTGAGGTTCTTTTTGTTTGACCTCGGTCTTCTCCTTTGTATTGTTATGGAGAAGTCGATTGTGTGTCGCGGTGCATCCTTCTATTCCACACTTATTTGTTTTGCATTTGTGTGTCTGATTTCTATAGCGTAAACAGCGGAAACATAAATTATTTTGCTTTGGGAGTTCCCATCTTTTGTTGATATCTGCTTCCTTGAATGTTTTACATTCGGATCCGTAGTGACCCTCTTTTTCGCACACTCTGCATTTCGGAGACGGTTTAGTAGTAGCCGCGTGTGCTCTATGTACTGTACGATTGCTTTGTGCTTCGTTGATAATTTCTGGAGGAGCAAATGCACTGCAGAAGCGAGCTTGCTCGGTAATAAAATCGCTGAAGCAGCCGAGGTCTGGTCTAGAGTCATATTTTTCAGTGTAGATTCTATACCACTGGGCACGTATAGAGTTTGGCAGTTTGTCGGTGAGGTGTCGTAGCAGCTCTGCGTTGACGAGGTAATGATCTCGCTTTAGGGCTCGAAGAGTGACGACGCTTCCCCTCACTTTACTCGCAAATGTGCAGATGTCTCTGGGCGCTTCTGTACAGCGTGCTAATCCTCGTAACTTCTCGGTTTCTGCTTGCGCAATTGAATCTGGACGCCCAAATTGTAGCTCCAGTTCTCGCATAATCTCATCTGGCTTAGCATGCCCGATGAGTTCTGAACTGACTGTTTCCAAGGCTCTTCCTTGTAGACTTCGTCTTAGTCTAGCCGTGTTTTCAATGTCATTGAAGTAGCCTCGGGTTGTTTCGTAAATGGCACGGAATGAAAGCCACTCGGTATGTGCTCCGCTAAAGCTTGGCAGTGTCATTATAGCTTTCGACGCTGCGAAAGTATGCGACGATAGTGGCGCACTCTCTAACTTTGATTTGTCAGCGAGCGTGGCTATAGCGGACGTGAGCTCCGATATAAATGGACGGAGCCCCCTGTCTTCACTTATGACAGGTTCCTGGCTAGCTTTATTTGGCTTGGGATCCTTTTGTACATCTTCCAGATAGGAATCCTGGTATGTGAGCTCTGATACAATCGGTAGGAGCCCCCTGTCTTCATTAACGATGGGTTCCTGGCTGAGCTTCTGTGGCATGGGATCCCTTTGTACGTCTTCTGGATAGGAATCCTGGTTCGTGAGCTCCTTTTGGGGCTCACTGAGGTCGACAACGTCCGGGGTTGGCTTTGTGACGGTTTTATTAAATGGGGCCTTCCCTCCGGTGGTTGCGCCTTGATTTGACTTTTGTTTGGCTACAGAGTTTTCGAGCCAAGATCGAACGTACTCACTTTTGGAGTGACCATCTTCATCATAGTCGTCTGATTCGTCTTCTTCTTCAGCCATCTGTAAAGAGATCTGCGCAAGTTCTAGTTTGATCTTCAATACTTCTTCACGAGCCTTCAAAATTCTTCTATTGGGCCGAACAGTCTTCTTTGACTTCTTACTGCAATCGGTGTGGCCCCTTGGTGGCTCTTCGGTGTGGGTGTCTTCCCGGGTTGTTGGCGATGATGCACGGCTAAAGTCATCGTTGCCTTCTATATGTTCCCTCTGCTTCGTTGTGCGGGCCGTAGTGGTCGGCGCGGGCAGGGGTATCCCCCCCTCGGGGGGGCAGCATGGCGCCTCAGCGCCCTCTACCGTTGACGGTGAGCGTGGTGGCATCTGGTGGTGGACGGCGGCGTTACTGGCCGACGAACCTCCTTCCAGACCGACGGTCCACGCCTTGGCTTCCCTTCCTTGCGAACGGGTGATCGGCATCTTGAATCTGAAAAATTCTGCGGTTTAAATACGGTGGTGACTATTTACCCAGTTCCGAAATACAAACGGATATATCCGGCTCGAAGGACCAACGAATGTGCCGGACGGGCGAAACTCTCCGGAGTAAATGTTGTCGAAGATACTTCGCGAGTCGCTCACGTCCTACACCTATAGGTTCCGGTGGGTACTTTCACTGCCGTCTTTGTGGGTGCCGCTGAAATATTGTGGACTGTGGTTCAAATCAAAATGCACGATTAACAAATACAAATAGCAAGGTAGTGACCAGCGGTTCGACTGATTGATTAGTCGCGAAATTTTATAACTATTGATCACGGTTGTTAAACTACGGTTGTTCACTATAGATTGGTCACTGTATATTTCAAAAGATTTCTTTAAATTGTACGGTGGTATCAAAGATCTATTGGTGGTAGCTGGTTTTCTAACACTACTGACTAGCAGCTATTATCAACTAAACTAGCTGATTTTATCACTTGTGTAACTGCGGATATCAGTTACCACTTTCACTATAATATGTAACTGCGGATATCAGTTACGACCTTTTTAGGCTAGCTAACACTATCACTATATGTAACTGCGGATATCAGTTACGACCTTTTTAGGCTAGCTAACACTATCACTATATGTAACTGCGAATATCAGTTACGACCTTTTTCGGCTAGCTAACACTTTCACTATGTGTAACTGCGAATGTCAGTTACGACCTTTTTCGGCTAGCTAACACTTTCACTATTCACTATATACTGCTACTAGTCACTTCAGCTACCACCGGATACCACTCACTTCACTTCACTGTCACTGGTAGTTCTTCACACTACTACTGGTACTGGGTCCCGAGCCCCTAAGGTAGACTTGAGCAATACTTTGCAGTGAGCCGCTCGCCATTTTCCGTTTGCCTCTTTATTGCATAAACTTTTCACTATACAAATATAAAAATTGCAATATTTTCTATACAAAACTAATTGCTACACTAACATGCTATACATCATTAAATCGGTAGTCTGGTACTTTATTACTATATCATAAATGTTACTCAAAATATTAACATTGTAAAAAGTTATTAAACGAAATGTCCAAAATTTTCATAATATTTGAGTACATTAATTCTTTGATTTTTCTATAACTACGAAATGCGTTTAATTATACAAAAATATCCCTATACTTCTTTAATCTATAAGCCATATGCTAATTGAATGTCATATTTATAACTCTTTTAGAACATAAAATTATTTTCCTTATTTTAGTATGAACTATTACGCAGTTAATTAAAAACTTTCCACGATAAGACGCGCTGTGATTGGTCGATTTTTTGGTATATAATAAAAGTAGTTTATATTACTTGTTATCAAAACGACATTCTATACAAATATACTAAGAGTTATAAACATGCTAAATAACTATATTAATACACGTTTTCACTCAGTTTTGTCGGTAATTTCATTATTAATACAAAAACAATATTCTTTATAACTTTGTTTCTTAACGTTGTTAGGCCGTCGCGAACAGTCTTCCATAGGATTTGTATTATCAGTATCTGTTGTATTAATTATTATGATAGTTCAACAACAAAGAAAATCCATTATGAGTCGGGGGAGTTCAGGCAAACCAATGGGTAATTGGTACTTAAACAAGTTATAATATTTCGTCCTTCCTCCTCTTATTCAGCTCTAAAACAGTCCACAGTTGAACGATGCTAGGAAAAATTTGAAGTTCTACGTTCGGCAAATGAATTAGAAAACATTTCATACAAAGCTTTGCTTATTTGTATATAAAAAGCGAAATCTCAGTTCCCAAGCCGCTGTGCCGCAGGGTGTATTATAATTATGCCGCGCGCCAGATTGTTCGCATTTAATGAAGCGCCGACGACTCTCTCAGGACCACCACTGTGACGGTAACCAGTCGAAAAATGGTTGGACGGAATATGTTAAGACACATATATTATTTATCATTTCATACGATATAATTACTTGCAACCCTACCCCTACTGCTACCAGTTCATTATAAAAATAAAGTTAAGGCACGCATAAATGTAGTCAGATTTTTACTTGCCTTGCTTTTCCAGAAAAAAATATATTAAAATTGAATTTTACAAGAGTTTTATTTGGCTTGAATAGAATAAAAGTTTTTGAGAGCGTTTTTCTTAATATTGTCAAATGCAATAACGCCGAAACGTATACACGATATTACCCATGTTACCTGATGGTAAGTGGATTCTATTACCAACGCCTTTTTAGGCCATACCGTGGCCCTTGGGCACACAAGATTTTGGGGCCCAATTGGAAAGTAAAAAAAAATGAATGACAAAAACATTTTTCTGCTATGATCTTACATTTATTATAGTGAATTGGTAAAAATCAAATAATACGTCATTAATGAGGGCATCCACGACTTTTTCTGCCACCAGGGCGGCGCCACTTTAAAATGAGGTAAAATATTTGACAGATTTCATAGCGGAAACGATAACTTCTTAGGAAAATGTAAACTTTAATGTTTTTTTTATGTGGTGTAGAGGTACCATGGTTTCTTTCTTAAACTTTCTTTCAAAATAGGAAAATGACCTTTATCAACATCAATACGTGTATTCTTTTTATTTGTTACATTAAAATTTAGGCTTCACTTATCCACAAATAAGGATCGTAACAATTGTTTGCTATATAATATAATATGTGTGGTTGAAAATTATCCTACTGAATAAATCATTTACCGTTAAATCTTTTGAAGTGTTATTTTTATTAAACAGTACGAAATGATATTTTTATCTCACAGATTATAAACACGTAGATTGCCGAAAATTAAAAAAAAATCCATGGTATAAGTAAGGTGACTGTACAGCTCGACAAAAACGTTTAGATGGCGGTGAAATGCGGAACTACTTATTTTCTACCTAAGAAATCTGTCAATGCCATTTCCAATTCCGGCAATGTGTGGCTTGTCACTACTCAGGATTGCCAAAAAATCACTAACAATGCCCTCATTTCATCATCATCATCATCATTACAGCCTTTCACAAGTCCACTGCTGAACATAGGCCTCCCCCAAGTAATGCCACAAAGCACGGTCCTGAGCCACCTGCATCCATCGACTTCCTGCATGTCTTACCAGGTCGTCACTCCATCTAGTGGGGGGTCGCCCTACACTACGCCTACCGGTACGAGGCTGCCACTCGAGAACCTTTCTTCCCCATCGGTTATCGGTTCTTCGAGCTATATGGCCGGCCCATTACCACTTCAGCTTACTAATCCGTTGGGCTATGTCGGTCACTCTGGTTTTACTGCGGATATCCTCATTTCTGAGTCTATCACGCAGAGAAACTCCGAGCATAGCCCTCTCCATAGCTCGCTGAGCGACCTTAAGCGTCCTCATACGGCCAGCAGTGAAGGACCACGTCTCAGATCCATAAGTCATCACTGGCAACACGCACTGGTTGTACAATCTAGTTTTTAGAGATTGAGGTATACCTGACGAAAAGATATGTCGTAATTTCCCGAACGCTGCCCAGCCGAGTTGAATCCGTCGATTGACCTCTCGGTCGAAGTTGGACTTACCTAGTCGGACTATTTGTCCCAGGTAAACGTACTCGTCAACAACTTCGAGCATAGTGCTCCCAACAACTACCGGCATAGGTGTGACATGGACATTGAACATGATCTTTGTTTTGTCCATGTTCATCTTAAGACCTATCCGTTGGGAGGCACTATTGAGGTCATTGAGCATAGTGCTTAAGTCCTCCAGCGATTCTGCCATAAGGACTATATCGTCGGCAAATCGAAGGTGAGTGATGTACTCGCCATTGATGTCAATACCGTATCCTTTCCAGTCCAGTAGCTTGAAAACGTCTTCCAATGCAGCGGTGAAGAGTTTCGGGGATATAACGTCACCCTGTCTTACACCTCTCTGCAGTTGGATAGGTTTCGAGCTCTGGTTCTGTACTCGGATAGCCATCGTAGCCCTACTGTACAAACACTTCAGCACTTCGATATACCGACAGTCAAGTTGGCACCGCTGAAGGGACTGTAGCACCGCCCAAATTTCGACGGAATCAAAGGCTTTCTCATAGTCCACATACGCCAGGCAAAGTGGCAGATTGTACTCTTCAGTCTTCTGTACAATCTGCCGCAGGGTATGTATGTGGTCTATGGTACTGAAGCCTTTTCGGAAACCGGCTTGTTCGGGAGGCTGGAAGTCGTCAAGTCTGCGTGCGAGACGATTCGTAATGACTCTCGAAAACAGCACGTAGACGCGGCTCAGAAGGGAAATCGGTCTGTAGTTCTTTAAGAGAGCGTTGTCGCCTTTCTTAAAGAACAAGACCACCGCACTTCTGCTCCACGCCTCTGGAGTAGTGCCACCATGGAGGACGGAATTGAAGAGCTTCTGAAGGACTACAAGTACCGGTGTTCCACCCGCTTTCAGAAGCTCCGCTGTAATTCCATCCTCGCCCGGGGCCCTGCCGTTTTTAAGGTGCTGGAGAGCCATTCTAATCTCGCTTAGACTGACGTCCGGGATATCATCGGAATAGTGTCGGATAAGACTTGCTCTTGGATCGTTACTCACACTTGCGTGTGGCTCCAACGATGATGTGTACAGCTGCCCATAGAACCTCTCAATCTCACTCAAAATCTCAGGTGTCCCGGAAACGATGTTGCCACACTCAGTCTTCAGCTTTGACAGTTGGCTCCTTCTGGCAGACAGATCTCTGGCAAAGACTTTGGAGCCCTGGTTCCGCTCGATCGCTTCTTTAATACGAGAAGTATTAAAGTTGCGTAAGTCTCGCCGCATGCACTTGGAGATCTGTCTGTTCAGTTGCCTGTATGCTGTCAAATCTGTTGACGATTGCAGCCTCATCTCCCGTCTAACAGCCATGAGATTAAGAGTGTGATCGGAGAGTTTTTGTGTTCTTCTGCGGCGGGTCTTGCAGAACTTAGCTCCGACCGCGTGGACAGTTTCCACGAGCTTGTCGTTCATATCGTCCACTGCATTGCAATCTTCTAGGCACTGGAAGCGGTTACGTAACTCGAGCTGAAAGGTTTCGGGATTCTGGATTAGAGCACGAGGGGGACGGAGCGTTGACTTCATTAGACGAGACCTCTCCAACTTAACGTTTAGGTTCAGTGTGCCTCTAACCATTCGGTGATCGCTGCCAGTTTTCACCCTTGCGATCACTGAGACATCACTGAACAGTTGGCGTCTGGTCGTCATAATGAAGTCAATCTCATTTTTTGTCGAACCGTCGGGGCTCGACCAGGTCCACTTCCTGTGGGGCCGCTTCTGGAAGAAAGAGTTCATCATAAAGAGTCCCTCTTTCTCCATAAAGTCGGCCAGCTGCTGGCCCCTTCGGTTCCGTTGCCCTACTCCAAATTTCCCTACCTTCAGCTCACCGCTTTCTCTTGTGCCTAGTTTTGCGTTGAAGTCTCCCATCAACACCGTGTAGTGGGTTTTGGAGGAATGTATGGCTCTGGAAATATCCTCATACATTTCCTCCACCTCCTCATCGGGGTGTGCCGAGGTTGGTGCGTAAACCTGAATGACCTTCAGCGAATACCGTTTGGTGATTCTGAGTATCAGGTACGCGACCCTCGTCGACACACTCCCAATCTTTACAACGTTGTTGACGAGAGACTTGTGGACGATAAATCCGACACCTCCTTGGGACAGATGGTCGCCCTCCCGGTGATAGAACAAGTTGCCGGACTCGAGGATTGCCGTGTCCTCCCCCTCTCTTCGGACCTCGGATAATCCAATAATATGCCAGCGCAACTTGTCTACCTCTTCTTCCAGCTCCAGTATCTTCTCGTCAGTCCTCAGGGTGCGTGCGTTATATGTTGCCAGGTCGAGTCGTCGTAGGTGGCAACCGAACCTCCACCGGAGATTCTTAGCACCCCCTGCCCCGCCGTTACCATGGTCGCCACCGTAGCCAGGAATAGCGGGGCCGCCGGGGACTGGGGGCCGTCTTTTTGTGTATTTGTTCATTGGGGGGTATTTGCCTTAGTTGCCACGCTTGGCGAGCGGGTTGGCAACCGCAGTTTTTTATTACGTCACAGTTGTCATCAGGAAGATGCCCTCATTTACTCTATAAAAAATTTTGTCGGGTCATATCTGCCTAAAATAGAAAAGAGATTGTAAAGCGTAAGGGAATAAGGCCGATGCCTTTCGTCACGGGGGCCCCCGTGATGATAGAGGCACAGACCCCGTATGCCCTAAATAAAAACGGTACTGGGTATTACCACGGAATATAAAAATACGTTTCATGAAATGACACTGATTTCCTATTATCTCTCATTACAGAGAGTATAGTAATATATACCGAAAGATAAATGGCGCTAGTTATTATGGAGTGTAGAGGTAACCCTATACTCATGCTAGCTATGACTACTAAATGACAGAACTGCTTTTCTGTTAGGCGTCCGGCTGATAAAGTACAACCTACTTACCTATTTCTATGGCCAAATACTAGTGCTTGCATTACTGTGTTCCGATCGAAAGGGTATAGAGAGCCAGTATAATTGCACGCTGTGAGGCATTCCATCTTAGTACCTACTCAGAGGTGAGAACGCATCTGAAGGTGTCCATAGAAAGTAGTATTTGCCCTTACCAAATGGTGGAGGATTATAAGTTCGTTGCACACCTCGGGTCTATAAAATATATTTTCTTAGTGTAAAAAACGCGCCACATAACTTGAGCAACGTGCTGCCATCTATTGGTGCATAAAAGAACGTATCTTATCAACGAACGAAGTACAATATAGTTGGAGGTAGAAGTAGTCCAAAGAGCGCGCGGTATATTAGACAAGGTTTAGTCAAAAATATGGGTTTAAATTAGTTTAAATGGAAAATTGTGAATGACAGAGAAACCATCAGTTACTCAGTCACAAACTCAATAGAATAGAATATTTTTTTGTTCAGTACCTATATATATTATTTATTAGAATAATTCTTATTTTAAGTCATTTTTACTTTACTTTTTAACACTGGTTGAAAAAATCTATTACGTGTTACAACTACATTAAATTAAATTAAATAAAACATTCATTACTGACGTTCATACTGCCAATGTCTAGTAACTAAAGCTAGCGCCACCTTTTTAAAATTGAAACAAGAATTAAAAGTTTTAGGCAGAGAAATTAATTCTTTTTAACACTAGATGGCAATGTAACTTTACAAATGAAATTGACTTTTCTCCTTTAGCTAGATGGCAGCACATCCAATAATAGATTTTTTAAAATATAAATACGTAAAATTAGATGGAGTTTTAAATAACTACCTACATTAACCCCTTCCAATTAAAATCCGAAACTGTTAGAATGATTAAGAAATAACAGCGTGACGTCTTATGTAATGCATACTTAGTGTAACCATCATGTACACAGTAGTTCGCGTAAAACCATTTAATTTTTTTTTAAATATAGTATAAGAGTGGGAATCAAGCACACAGGTGGCATGTAGACGCTTTGGCCCAAAGACAATTTAGTTGCAGGTGAGGAGGAATATATGGTTTATCCTCAATTAAGAAACAAAATGGAGATGCATTGTCACCCCTGAGGACTAAAATGGAATGCCTTATTTCCAGTAAAAAGGGTCTCTAGTTCTTTAAACTAACCGTACAAATCACAGCAGCCCTAGGCTGCAATTTTACACCTCTTATTTCCAGTGAGAGTATGAGTAAGGGTCTCCAGTTCTCTACACCAGTTCTAAACACAGCAGCCTTAAGCTGTAATTTTACGATGTAATGTAATGTAATCTGTGTGATCTGTGATAATGTAATCTGTGAGAATGTGGTTGTACTCTGGTCGCCCCAAACCATCCATGCTGCAACAAATATAGCTGTAGCATCGCTCCACCTTAGATATGAAGCTCGACCAAGTATATAGAATAGATTTAAAAAATAAAAAATATTCTATAAGATCAATAATTTTTTTTTGGAATTATTTACACAATTAAAATAAATTACTCTCTCAAAAATAGAAATTTATTTATATAATCTTATGATCTAACTTATGATAAATTATAACAATCGGAAATTAATTGAATTAATCTAGAAGGCTAATTTCTTCATGAGAAGGTACATGTGTTGATCTACTTCAAATCCATGTAAATTGTTGGCATCACCCTGCAGCCTCATAAGGAGTCCACCAAATGACACATACGCCGCTAACCTTGATGCTGGTTCCATAGCTACTTCATCACCTTCTATCCTGGAACAATTTAAAAATAAAATATAGTAAATATCTATAAAGGAGATATATCTTTTGGATAAAATTGTAATGACAAACAAACTTATTACATGGACACCTGCAACCAACTACAAACAAAGAAGGGTATAGATGTGTTGTCACCTCTGAATACTACGATGGAATGCTTCACATCCTGTAATTATTAGAGATGGTCGGAATATTCATTTCATATTCGGTATTCGGCTAAATCACAGAACATTTGTTAAAGTTTAGTGTTCGATGTATTGAAATGTACAAACTCAGTAACGCCATGTCTTTCATAATTTTACTGTCGAAAGTATATTTTTAACGCCATGCTACAGCTATGTTATGGTTGTAGCTCGAATGGGTCGGCTCAACCGGGGAAGGACCACGCTCTCACTGAATACCAGTGTAAAATAGCAGCTTAATACTGCTGTTTTGTATGGTGAGTATAGAGATCCGGAAACCCTTTTTTACTGGCAACGAGGCATACAATTTTAGTCCTCAGGGGTGACAACGCATCTGCGTAATGATTCATAACCGAGGATAAATATAAATGTCTATGGGCCACAGCATCCACGTACCATCAGGTGGACTGTGTGCTTGTTTGTCAGCCTTATTCTATAAAAAAAAATTTATGGGTTAAATCTACTTGTATAGCATTATGGTTTTGAGGCACTATAAATTTTTTCTATAAATTTTCCAATTATAGCAAATAGAGAAGCTTGATAAAATATTTTTTGGAATCAAACGAAGAAGCATGACATTACATACATACATTTCACTTTACTCTGGTTGTCACTTTCTCTAAAATAAGTCCAAATAGTAGATCTCCTGCAACTCATTTTTATCATATAATTATCAATTTTCACTAAGAGTAACACAATGAAATACTTTTTCTCACAAAAATAGTCAAAAAATAAGCATGAGCCGGCAATTTGCTCAGTACTATATGATGAGCGAGGAGCAAGTTCCGGCGTTAATCCTGCTCGCTTTACGGTAACAAATTTCGACATAAATTGGTTAGGTATCGAGGTAATCCTGTTGAATAATGTTTGGCGGAATATTAGGTTCAGTAAGTTTTACTGAACTTTCAGCTCGATATTCATTTCGACGAATCTCTAGTAATTATACCGGCTCTCTATTTCTTTTAAATCGGAACAGCAATGCAACCAAAAAAATGCGTGACGGCAAACGTAGGCAAGGGTTGATAGACTAATAGACTCCTAGGCAGAAAGTAGTTCTTAAGTTACGAGTACTAATGAAAATGTGGTATTGTGCTATTACGAAAAATTAAGGGATGTTCACGAAAATTTGTTCAGGACTCAAAATCATCAAGTTTTGGTGTTAGATAATTATCACAGTTTTATTATATATTTTGCACTAGATAACCGCGCTGGCTTGCCTTGGTAGGATATATAAATATGTAGTTATTTAGACTTAGATATTCATCAACTACCATTAATTTTATAAATATTTTTAATTTCTGAAAAAATAAAACAAGTTTTTGGTAAAAATAAAACTTCTGTGATTGCTTTTTATCTATTCATGAAGTTTCACTAAAATTGGTTTAACCATTCTGGACACATAAAAATAATTAATCAGAAAAGAGTGACAAAGCAAATTTATGCTAGTAAAGTGAGTGGCCGCCACTTAGAGGAGAGACCCATAGATGGAAATTTATTGACCATATTGGTAATAAATAGGAGATGAGCTAAATTAAGAGTACCCCTTACAGACTACTATTTACTCATACATGTAAAGATAAGAAGTGAGATAAGTGTCAGGAGCATTCAGGTGTGAGATTTTATGTATGTATGTAAATAAGACTACCCGTGAATTAAATAAAAAAATGTCTAACTAACCTATAAACTTTTCCAGACATAACATATTCAAAACTGTCTGCTCTATTTCCCTCGGTTTCTAGTGGATTCCATTCCCCACCATCTGGGTAGCCATTCTCTCGGAGTGTTGTCGCCAACACCAACCTAAATTTATCACCAAGCTCCATAGGATATATCCAAGAGTTAATATCTAATATTAAGTCCATTTTGAAAGATTCAGATTCACAATGTAACCGACTGACACGATCAAATTTCTTTCCCTCAGGATCCATATCCTTGACATTAAATATGTCTTCAAATAACACGCCCGCCATTATTAGTATCTTTTTTATTAAGATATAAAGTATAAGCAAACACCAAACTATTTCACGTGTGATTGTTTTCAGTAGTTTTCAAATTGTTGCAGTATCTGAGCTGTTTTTCGTCTTGACCATAGATAAATAAATATGTAGCAAGCTAGTCTTGACAAATGACAATGACAATTTTTTTTATTAACTGGCTTTACGGCTCTGGGTTCTAGCCCTTCTGATTCTATCATTTGTTTCAGAATTTTCATTTTTATATTCTTTTTCTTCACAATATGCTGATGCGTCACATTGTGAAGCCCTTGGGAGATTTCGACGACAGCTCGACCCAGCGGACAGATTTATAAAGACAGCCACTCAAGTTCATGAGGCACTCAAGTCATCACAATAACTTGAGGTTTATATCGTCATCAAAGCATTTGTTTTGTCATTTTCTCTAATAGTTTACACTCGCGTACACTTAATTCACAAAATTGCATCACTTTTACGAATCAAAATCCACTTCAAACCATTCTTCAAGCAACAAAACAGGAGCGACAATCGATCTACGGCCAAGTTCCCGCTAAAACTCCGACTGACTCCGACAATGACAACGCTATGAGATGACCAAAGACTACAAAGATGATTGTCAGTCTGCTGTCAGTCTCATGGAGTTTAGAGTACAGGAGAACGATCGCCGTAGAAAATAGCGTCCCAGAAATATGGACACCATAAGTGAGGCGCTGCGATCGCTAAGTTCGCAAAATAAAAGTATATTTCTCTATTTTTAATGTTTCTTTTTGTCAAAAATTAAAAAAATAAAGGAGCAAGAAAATTTTCTCACCAATGCCGCGAAGAAAATTTGTACATTATTCAACTAACTTCATCTACTTGTACTCATAAACAGCTAACTTTGAAGCCATCACTCACCGACGGCAGCGCCGCTATAAATTCTACAAATTTTCAAGGACAGGCGGTCTATGCTTTACGGTCGAACGATGTGAAGCATCAACGTTCCGGGAAGTCTGCAGTTTGTGATCATATCCTAGACGGCCCCAACCATTACATCAGATTTGATAGACCACAAATCCTCGCGAAAGAACACCGATTCCTACCAAGGATGATACGTGAGGCTATTGAAATTAAAAAACATCCTAATTTCAATAGAGAAGGAGGCTGGGTACTACCACCTGCTTGGGATCCTATAATCAATAAAATTAAAACTAAACCCAAGTATACCACTGCAAGACCTCAAGACAGAGTTAGTTCATTTTGCATCGATCGGACCATAAACAATAATAAAAAAAGCTGAAGGTACTCCGGGTTTAACAATGACATCGGGACGTCAGTCATCTCAGTCCCCCGTGACCATGGGTGCTGGAAAGCGCCCGAAACGTCGGGAATTAAAAATAAAAAGTAAAAATAAACGCGATAAAATCCGTAAAAGTAGTTTTAATCATGTGTAGTGTTCGCGTAAATATAAGAAATCATTAAGAATGCACATGCTGGGCATAAAGCGGTAGGTAGGAAACCGGAAATGGGCTTTGCAGTAATCTTATTGGATAATAATTAACGAATCCCTTATAAGCGTTACGCGATAGTGCAAAGTGGCGCGAACACCCCCCCGGCCTTGATGTATCCTCAACTAGCAAGTAAAGTATAAAAATATAGATATATATAGATAAATACTTATATAGTAGCGAAATGAAGCGACGTTATGACCTAAGAATTAAACTAAATATATAAACGATAATGTAAAATTAACTATATTAATCACTGTGTTGGTAAAGGACACAGTTTGATAAGAGGGCGTTTTAAAGTGGAATTCTTAAGTTTAACTTGCGCAACGCGTACCACACCATCCTTACCGGGAAACAATTCGGTGACAACGCCTAGAGGCCACTGAAGCGGTGGAGTATTATCCACGTCTATTAGAACAATCGTCCCTACAGAAATGGCAGTAGAGTTCTTATTCTACTTCACTCTACTCTGTAATGTATGTAAGTATTCGAATCTGAAGCGTTTCCAAAAGGACTGAACTAAAGAATCTATTAAAGAAAAGCGTGATAACAGATTAATACGTTCCTTGCTTAAATCTGCAGCTGGTAAGCATTCAAGTGGTTTTAAATTTAGAAAATGTGCGGGTGTAAGTGCGGTAGGTTCCGATGGATCACTGATTAATACATAAAGCGGGCGAGAATTTAAGATACACTCGATCTGACAAAGAGTAGTAAGCATTTCTTCATACGTGAGGATTTGCTTACCTATTACGCGAAACAAATGGGTTTTTACAACCTTAATATTGGACTCCCACAAACCCCCGAAATGTGGAGTGCTTGGAGGGTTGAGTTTCCAAACAATGCGATTATCAGTGAGCACCTGACTGAATGCCTTATAATATTCTTCTGATTTTAAAAATCCATGTAATTCATGTAAATATGAACGCGAGGCGACAAAATTAGTACCGTTATCGCTGTATATAAATCGACACGGACCTCTACGAGAGATAAATCTCTTAAAAGCGTCTAAAAAACCCGCCGAACTTAGATCAGACGCTAATACTAAATGCAGTGCCTTAGTAACGAGGCATATAAATAAACATAAATAAGCCTTCTGGCTTCGTATACCACGTTTACGCGTCAATGTGATATAAAGTGGGCCCGAAAAATCCACACCTGTGTGTGTAAATGCATTACACTGCTCTAGGCGGCAAGCAGGCAAGGCAGACATCATGGAGTAAATAGGGTTTATGTCGAAAACAAATGTTACACCTATGAATGCGGTATCTCACTACACGGCGAGCTGATAATATCCAATATTTCTCCCGTAATGCAGCAAGTAAATACTGAGGACCAGCGTGGAAATGTTTATAGTGATAATAATCAATTATAAGATCAACAATATGCCCCTTTTTTGGTAGCAATATTGGATGCTTTTGGGAATCCGATAAAGACGAATAATCTAACCGACCACCTACTCGAAGTACATCGTCCGTGATAAATGGCGATAACCTTCGTAATGTTGATGAACATAGTTGTCCTTTTTTAATATTTTTTATATCTTCGGCGAAAGCGATGCCTTGCACAATTTTAATAACTGTGATTTCAGAAATCTCTATGTCGGATGCGGTTATAATTTTATTTATGCGCGGTAATTTGTTTAAAAACCTTAAAACGTAAACAACGGATCGTAAATACTTATTCCAATTAGAAAATTTTAATTTGGCGTAAAGTATTACTGGACCGACAAGTCCTAAAACATCGTACAAGCGAGCGGTTGCGGAGAGGATAGCGCGTTTGGTACAAGTGACCGGTGGCGGCGAAACAAGAAAGGAAAACTTATCGATAGCGGGATACCAACGAAGGCCTAAAATTTTTAAAATGTCATTATCATCGAATGATACCGAGTCTTGTTGACGATGTGATGCTGGTATATGTTGTAAAAGCTCCTTGCAGTTACTTGTCCACTTAACCAAATCGAATCCACCTCGGCGAAACATTGGGATAAGTTGAGTGGCGGTGTTGACTGCGTTGTTGACGCAAGGCGCGGAGGAAACGAGGTCATCCATATAAATATCCCTTTCCACTACAGAAGCAGCAAGGGGATAGGACTCCCTTTCGTCAGCGGCTAACTGGCGTAAAGTGCGAAGTGCGAGGAAAGGGGAAGAGCGTAATCCATATGTGACGCGATTAAATTCATATGTTCGTATAGTTTCTTCTGTAGAAAACCGATATAAAATGCGTTGAAAAGCGCGATGGGATTTTTGGACTTCGATACACAAGTACATTTGCCTAACACCTGCAAAGAAAGCGATGCGATAAACTCTAACGTTTAATAAAATATTAAAAATGTCTGTTTGTAAATTTTGCCCGATGTGCAAAATGTCATTCAAAGAAATATCGTTATCCGACTTAGCACTAGCGTCTAAAACGATGCGCAACTTCGTTGTACTTTTATCATTCCGTACGACAGGGTGATGCGGCAAATAAAAAGAAGGCTGTAT
Organism: Parnassius smintheus behrii; assembly: GCA_036936625.1. Lineage (NCBI taxonomy): Eukaryota > Metazoa > Arthropoda > Insecta > Lepidoptera > Papilionidae > Parnassius > Parnassius smintheus. The sequence continues at coordinate 26,927,575 of JAUPFT010000027.1, forward strand.
ACAATCATTATCAGAAACAGCGGATAAAATACCCTTATTAATGTATTCCAGTATAACAACATTGTATTGATCGCGAAGATCGGGATATTTGTTAAAGCGTTTTTCCAAAAGTAAGAGGCGTTTTTTTGCATTCATTAAAGAGTCACCCAATATGTCGGGCCTTTTCTTAAATGGCAGGGCGACCACATACCATCCGTCGTTTTGGCGGTAAGTAGTAGAAGTATAAGTCTTCACATTCCTGCTCATCACGGCTCAAATGTAATTTTTGCGGAAGTTCTTCAATTTTCCAAAATTTTTCCATTATATCATTAAGACAATTTTGATTTAAATTTGTATCGTAAGAACAGGAAACAAATGAACGCGGGGAATGATGTGATATAGCGACTTCTGCATCACCCATAATAATATATTCGAGTGATGTTTCTATGGCACTAAGCCATTGCGAATGAATTAAGTTTTCAGGCGACAAAAGTTTTATGTAGGTATTAACCCCCAATAAAATATCTATAGACCCAGGTTGATAAAACTGATCATCTGCTAAGCGTATTTTATCTAAATAGCGAATTTTTGAAACATCTACTATCGAATCTGGCAACTGACCCGTGATGGTCAGAACAACTAATGGTTCAATATGATAAAATTTGTTATCATTAAAACGAGACGCGAACTGCAGTGAAGTGACACCTAAAATCTTCTGGGACACACCACTGATCCCATGTACTTCGGTAAAACGATTTTTATTCGAAACGGAAAGAAATAAGCGTTTACAACAATCCTTCGTAATATAGTCGCTTTGGGATCTGGGGTCAACTAAACACCGAATAAAATGTTCATTGTCGTATTTATCTACGACCTTTATTTTTGCAGTCCCCAATAAAGTAGTATAGCGCGGGAGAGTACTATAATCGCGAGAAATATTACATGAAGAGGTAAGTGTTTTTTCATTTTTCTCCGTATTCGAATTGTGAGCGACAGAAGAATTTACCTTATTATCGTTAACTGCGCGGTAATTAATCGAATGCGCGCTGCATGCATTAGCGTTACGCGTCTGCACAACCTCTGAGTGTAACGTATTGCTACTACGAAAAGCAGTCTTAGAGCCATTCTGATACGGGTCAGAATGAATTAAAGAATGGTGGCGCCGCGCGCAGTATATACACTTACGCTTCGATTTACAAAAAGAAGTCGAGTGTTTATTACTTAAACAATTAATACAACAATTGTTTTGTTTAATAATATCGTAACGTTGTTGTGTATTTAATTTTAATAAGCGTGAACAAACATACAAGTGTTCATGATCATTGGATTTACAAAAGATACATGAATGCGAAGGATCTGTATTAATAAATGTTTTACTAAATTTATTTGAAAGTGATTTGTTTCGATTATTATTGGATGTAGATAAAGTATGCGAATTATTAAATGTATGGCATATAGCCCTATTCTGTTCGTATAAAAATTGTACTAAAGAGGCGTAGTTTGGTATGCTAATTGTGCGACAAGACATTGCAAATGACTTAACAGTGTCATGATCTAATTTTCTAAGTGCAATATTTAAAAACAAAAAATCAGCTAAGTCCTCAATTTTTAATTGCTTTAGAGCATTAATTGAAGCATCAAATTTGTCCATAAATTTATGATAACCTCCTGTTGTGTTTGCGTTCACCTGTGTTAAATCCAATAGTTGGTTAATATACGTAGATGCGAGTGTGCGTTCGTCATTATATCTTCTTATAAGCGCATTCCAAATAACGGAATAATTTTCTGCGGTAGGGGCTAACCCGGCACAAACTGATAACGCCCTGTCACTCAATTTGTTAACCAAATAATAAACACGTTCGGCATCAGTTAATTGTAAATTGTCGTGAATTAATGTCTTAAATTGTTGATAAAACATGGACCACTGGCGTATGTCTCCGTTAAATGACATTAAATTCAATTGGCGGAAGTGAAGTTTTTAATTTAGTAGGAAATCTATTTTCTAACGTAACAGTGGAAGGCGATGTGGATATTTTCGTAATTTGGCGCTTAATACGACTATATAAATCTTCAAATGAGTTCCAAGCCTCGTAATCAACGTGTGCATTAGGGTTTAATTTTAAATTTTTAGTATTATAGTTATCTAGAACTTCTTGAAACTCACTACGTAATTATTCTATATTCGAAGCGATGCTAAGAAATAAATTCTGCTCGTCCAAGGAATTAAACGCGCCCTTTGAGGTCTCGTAAATTTTTTGTTATCGTTCGTAAATATAATTACGTTTAGCGATAATAATTTTTAAACTAACTTCTTCATCCGAAACCAGTTTAGATTGCTTGCTTCTCGTCGTCATTTTCAACAAACAAATGCGGACTAAAATTATTGCGATAAGTGACGGTAGAATTAGTTAACTGGGGAACGAAGCAATCTCGCGTTACTAGAAAGATGGCGGTTAATCAACAAGAAAAATATAATTAATGGAATAATGAAGCGGTGTGGTATGCGTTACAAAGGTGTTATAATACGCGTAATAAGCGATGCGGGACAAATAAATATTGTAGTTAGTATAATTAGAACTACAATTTATTATGGTTTAATAATGTATACGTATATAATTTTTTGTAATATATAAAAAAAATGAATTTACTTCTCCGGGCCTAAAGGTTAATTTAATCCGGCTCGAAGGACCAAAAATATATGGTGGATTTGGCGTTTGGCCTTCAACCACCAAACTGCTGGTTCAAATGTATTAAATAATGTTATGCGGTGCGGCTATTAATTTAAATAGAATAGTGGACTGTATATGAGCGCGGTGCGAGCGGTGAATGGAATTTTAATTTATTCGTGATACTGCAAATCCCCTAAATTCGGGATATAGGAAGGACGTGCAGGAATGCATGTGCACCCACCTGGACTTCCGCTGATCTGCCTCGTGTCTCGATGGCTGCCGGCTGTCTTCACACTTATCAACTTCACAGATAATCACGAAATATAGCGTTATTGCAAATGTCTATACTTTTTACTATATGCTTGTATAATTCAATATCCAAATTACACAAGGGCGGGAGCGATGATGCGAGATATAAGCGGTGCGGTTGATTGCGTGTCTTCTCAACTTGTGTGAGCCCGTTAGCAAGAATGCACATGCTGGGCATAAAGCGGTAGGTAGGAAACCAGAAATGGGCTTCGCAGTAATTTTATTGAATAATAATTAACGAATCCCTTATAAGCGTTATGCGATAGTGCAAAGTGGCGCGAACACATACGAATGATACATGCTTGCTAATTAAGGGTACTCTTAATTTGGTCCATCTTGATTATATCGTCAATTTGTTCGATAAACTCCCGTCTAAGGCATACTTTGCTGGCTCTGTCATTTACTTCTGCAACATTGCTTTGTTACTCTTTCCTCATTCATTCTTTCTACATGACCAAACCACCGAAGCATTCCTCTCTTAATCCTGGTCATAACATTATTTTATAAACCACTCATTTCTCTTATTACACATTTTCTCATCATGTCATTCAGTTTCCCCAATATACTTCTCGTGCTCTTTCTCCCATACCCTTCTTCTTCCACAACAAACTTTCAATGCCATTCATTAGGTATGGATTAAAAGGGAACTAAAAGGGACTAACACACATCATTGTGAATTGTACGTTCTACTGTCATAAATAGCGCTAACCTAAAATGTAATAATAATGTGAACCCGGTTTAAACACTTTTATAAAATGCAACAAACTAGGCTGTATGATCTAGATCTTTGCTTGCCTTAAATAATGAATTGTAATAACAACAACAAAACTAACCTATTCCGCACGTGTTTATAAAACCTATCGAAATCAAATTGTGAATGAAGTGTGTAGAGAATATTTCTTTTTATAATACTAATAACTGAAAATAATAGAAATACATAATGACAGAAGTCTTGCAACCTGGCACTGAGGTGTTTTCCGAGAAAAAAAAGAAGAAAAACAAGGAGCAAGTGACACTGGGTGCGTTCCAGAAAATTGGCGATTTTAAAATCGAGCCATCAGAAGCTCCCACAAAATTAGATACAGCGTATTGGCCGTTGCTGCTGAAAAACTTTGATCGTCTCAATGTGCGCACTAATCATTACACACCGTTGCCGTTTGGTCACTCTCCGTTAAAACGTCCTATTTCGGACTACGTAAAATCTGGATTCATTAATGTTGATAAACCAAGCAACCCCAGCTCTCACGAAGTCGTCTCCTGGATCAAACGTATTCTAAAAGTGGAAAAGACTGGTCACAGCGGCACACTCGATCCTAAGGTAACGGGTTGCTTAATAGTATGCATAGATAGAGCAACGAGATTAGTGAAATCCCAACAGAATGCCGGTAAGGAGTATGTAGCCGTTTTCAGTCTTCATTCTGCAGTAGAAAATGTTCAAAAGGTGACGCAGGGACTTGAAAAGCTTCGTGGCGCACTTTTCCAGCGACCACCACTCATATCGGCTGTGAAACGACAACTACGCGTGCGTTCGGTCTACGACAGCAAGTTATTGGACTTTGATCAAGAGAGGAACATAGGTGTATTTTGGGTGAGCTGTGAAGCTGGCTCTTACATTCGTACAATGTGTGTACATTTGGGTCTAATGCTGGGAGTTGGCGGACAGATGATTGAGCTCCGTCGTGTCCGTTCTGGTATCCAGGGTGAGAAAGAAGGCTTAGTGACAATGCATGACATTTTAGACGCCCAGTGGGCATTTGAAAATCATAAAGATGAATCATACTTACGACGGGTTATTAAACCGCTGGAAGGTTTGCTTGTTGCACATAAAAGAATATTTATCAAGGATAGTGCTATTAATGCAGTATGTTATGGTGCAAAAGTACTCCTGCCCGGCGTCTTAAGGTACGAGGATGGAATAGAAATTGATCAAGAAATAGTTATTGTAACAACAAAAGGTGAGGCAGTTGCTCTAGCTGTCGCCCTCATGACTACTGGCACAATGGCATCTTGTGACCATGGGGTGGTTGCTAAATTAAAACGAGTTATTATGGAGCGAGACACATATCCCAGAAAATGGGGCTTAGGGCCTAAGGCCTCACAAAAGAAGCAGCTTATACAACAAGGTAAATTGGACAAATATGGAAAGCCGAATGAGAACACACCAGCGGAATGGCTGAACAGTTTTGTGGACTACAAGGTTAAACCAGAACCCGTTAATGATGAAAATGGAGAAATGGAGACGGAGAGCAGTAGAAAACGAACAGCCAGCACAGCAAATGCAGATGACCCTAATAATTCAACAGAGCTGAAAGCTGAGAAGAAAAAGAAAAAAAAGAAGCATAACAAAGAACAAAATGCCGACACAACACTTGAAGCGGCTGATGTGACTACAGAAGATGCAGATAATTCAGTTCGCAAGGAGAAAAAGAAAAAGAAAAAAAAGGACAAGGATAATGAGAGACAAGAAGAGTGAATACAAGTTAATAATGATAACAGACAGTTTATTCTTTAGTAAAAAGTTTAAATTTTTTTGCCTCTAAATTTAAGGCACATTAAGAAGGTTATCAATTAGCATTTGACAACAACACTTATCATGTTACATTGCTTTTTACATTTAATGGTGATTTCATTTTATATTAATGAAAGGCAATGGGTGCATAAATTTTGCAATAGTTAACCACACTAAGCAAGTGCTGAATATAAATATAAAATAAAAAGGTTCTCTTGAAATGTGTAAACACATTTTGATAAGATGTATAGTATATAAGTTTGATTCTCAGACAACACTTTCATGAATTTTAATCTTCATTGCACCAGTGAACAGATATATGAATGTAATATGAGGTAAAAGTATAACTCTTTAATAATAAGTGATGTTGCATTTGAGTAGCTATATGTTACGGGTTCCAGCATTTTGCCACTGTTATTTTTTTACTAAAGTTCATCCTCAGACAGAGAGATAGCCAGAACTACTTACATTTGAAGTGATGCCCGAAACATTTTCAAGTTCCTGATGCATATATGTTTATCGGCTAGTAAGAGGCCACTGCTGGATGCAGTTAAAACCATGTAAGTTGCAAATGATTTCAAATTGCAGGTGTGCAAGTTCTTACAATAAATTGAGAATAGTTTGTGTGTTAAAAAAAATGTATGTAGTGTTGTGTCTATCTTTGTTTATCTGAGACTACATCATAAATCATTCTCATGTACCATGAAAAGAATCCCTTGCAGATAGTGTATAAATATTTAGTTGTAAGTTAGTTTTTAAAGAAATGTTTTTAAACTATAACTTTATTTGAGTGTAATGTTTCAACATTAAAACTTATTTTATGATATAGGATATTGTTTTATTTATTACACAAAAACTCCACATGACGTGTAACACACATTGACTATGGTCATAATGTATTGGTACCTAACTTATTATGTGAAATTGTCTCCCCATGCTAAAAAAATATTATAGTAATCACAGAGGTACTATTAACTTTTTGCCACAGGTACCTAATAAGTTATCAGTTCACCTGAATGGTAAGTGGCCATGAACTTCTTGAAATACAACTCAAGAAAGTAACAGAACAAAAACAAACATAAATATAACAGGGTAATTTCAATAGAGTTCTTTTATGTTTTTAAAGTATAAACAATACTAAAAGTAAAATATATATAAAGATAACATTTATTATACACTAACTGTACTCCCAACTTCCCATGGAAGTTCCTAAAGTTATTTTACATTACATACATAACATACATAAACACTCACGCCTGTCACCCAGAGGGGTAGGCAGAGACTACGGACTTCCATTTGGCACGATTCTGACATACCTCTTTCGCCTCCTTTACATCCATATATCTACGCATACATGCTCGTCGGTTAAGGGTACTTCTAACGTGGCCCATTTTCAAAATATCGCCAATTTGGTCGATAAACTTTTTTCTAGGGCGTCCCTTTCCGACTCGGCCATTCACATCTGCCATATAAATTTGCTTTGTCACTCTTTCCTCATTCATTCTTTCTACGTGACCAAACCACCGAAGCATTCCTTTCTTAATCCTGGTCACAACATCATCTTGCATACCACATTTATCTCTTATCACGCAATTTCTCACCCTGTCATTCAGATTAAACCCTAGCATATTCCTTAAAGACCGCATTTCTACAGCATTTATTCTACTTTCGTGCTTCCTCTGCCACACCCAGCTTTCACTACCATACATTAAAGTAGGGACTAACACAGCATTATGAATTACCATACGTGCCTGTTTTGACACATTCTGGTTCTCCATAATAGAGTGTAGTGCCCCATTCACTCTATTCCCTGCATTTACTCGTCGTTCTATTTCCCTATCATATCTACCATCCCTGCTAAATACACATCCCAAATACACAAACTCATCCACTTGCTCAATTAACTCTCCTTCTATTCTTATTTCACATACCGTTTTGCTTTCTTCTCTTTCAAAAACCATCACTTTCGTCTTACTTGCGTTCACTTTCATTCCCCTTTCTTTCAATTCCCAGTTCATTAATGTAACCATCATTTGCAACTCTGCCGCCGATGACGCAAGTATGACTTGATCATCGGCATACAAAAGGCATTTGACGGTTAACTCGCCCATTCTTAACCCACATTCTTCATCTTTCAAAGTTTGCAAACACCGGTCCATAAATAGGTTGAACAGCCAAGGGGAAGCCACACATCCCTGTCTGACACCTTTTTGGATGCCAAACCAGTCCGAGTAGACCCCATTGATCCTGACACAAGCACTAGAGTCCCTATAAAGAGACCTTAATGCCTGTATCAAACCAGCGCTCAACCCATATGAGTTCAGTGTTTGCCATAACACATTCCTGTCCACTCTGTCATAAGCCTTTTCCAAGTCCATGAACGCACAAAAAACTTTCTGGTTTTTGGCCAAAAACTTCTCCGCAATCATGCGCATGGAAAAGACTTGATCTGTACACCCCATTCCCTTTCTAAAACCCGCTTGCACATCCCAAATTTTTCCATCAGTTTCTTTCATAACTCTTTCAATTAACACCTTAGCATACAGTTTACCCACAATACTAAGCAAGCTGATACCGCGGTAGTTTTTGCAGTCCTGCTGTGACCCTTTTCCTTTATATATTGGTACTATAACTGCTTTACACCAGTCATCCGGTACCCGTTTTAATTCCCAACATAAATTAAACAAGGTGTACAGCAGGCCTGCCACCACTCCCTCTCCAGCCCTTAGCATCTCGAGTGATACTCTATCATATCCAGCTGCCTTACCTGCTTTCATGCTTTTCATTGCTTTCATTATTTCATCTACACTTATCTCCATACCCCTTTCCACTTCTTTCGGAATTTCTAGTTCATTTAATTCATACGACTCTTCACTCATAAACACGCTTTCAAAGTATTCCTTCCATCTGTTTAAATTCGAAACTTCATCATTCAGAATACATCCATTCTCGTCTCTTATAGCATTTATTATAGGCTGTTTTGTATTTCCCCTGGCAGTTCTTACGAGTTTCCAGAACATTTTTATGTTAGCCTGGAAATTATCAGATATCCTTCTATCATTCTTATCCGTTCTTTCTTTCTTTTTCCTTTCAACTACTTCTTTTACTCTCTTATTTAGACGTCTAAATTCTGCCTTTTTTCTTTCAATCTCATCATTCATACCAGAAGAATTACCAGCTTTGGTTGCTAGTAAATCTAACCATGCTTTCTTCTTTGATTCAACTTCCACCCGTACCTCATCATCCCACCATAACGTATTACTTTTCCTTTCATTTGTTCTCTTACTTATACCACATACTTCGGTGGCGGTATCCACCAAACCTTTCCTAATAATATCCCACACAGTATTCAAGTCTAAATCATTCATACACAACTCATTCAAACATCTAATATTTTCTCTCAGTCTACATTTATACTTCTCTATCACATCTTCATCTTGTAACTTCTCTATTCTTATACGCTGTAACGCAGTGGTAGATACAGATGTCCGATGCCGCCAACGCTTGAAAAGACCATTAATTCGACATAAGACCAAGTAATGATCCGTCCCTACGTTGGACCCCCGGTAAACCCTTGTATCTACGACTGCGCTCCTCATTCTTTCATCCACAATTACGAAATCTATCATGCTTCTATCATCACCTCTTTCCCATGTATACATGTGAATCTTCTTATGACGAAAAAAAGTATTCGTCACAAAAAGATTCTTTTCCGCACATACGGTGAGGAGGTCTTCACCATTCTCATTTATACTTTCATCACCAAACGTTCCCAATATCCTTTCATAACCAGACCTCTTCACCCCAACCCTTCCATTAAAGTCTCCTAACATAATAATATTTTCATTTTCCTTACATTTTGTCAACACCATCCTTACCATGTCCCAAAACTGCTCTCGGATGTAAGTGGGCTTAGACATGTCTGGGGCGTATACCCCTAGTAGGAACAGCTTCTTTAAGCCCACTTTCATTCGTATCCATAGCAGTCTCGGGCTTACACATTCATACTCTTTCACACATCGTCCCATTCTTTCTGAAAGGATGAAACCGACTCCCTGGCATGCCCGTTCGGTCTCGCCCACACCAGACCAATACGCGGTATACGTGCCATGTGCAGTGGCATCCTTTCCCTTTCGTTTCGTCTCATTCACACATAACACATCTATTCCTCTGTCATTCATCATTTCGCATACTTCATCCATCTTATCATTCATTCCTCCACATACATTCAGCGTAGCCAGACGGGTTTCCGCAATCCACTTTTCGCCCCTCCGGGAGACAGAACGTGACGGGTGGCGAACCTCGTCGCCGGTTTTTCTCCCGGAGATTCTTCGCACCCCTGCCCCATTTAAGGGGCGCCGGGAACTCGGGGCCATTTCTTTTATTTCTCGAGTCATGGTGCGAACAAGGGTTGGTGGTAGATTTTACGCCGCTACCATACGGCGAGGAGCCGAGTCCATTTTATCGGCTTTGTCGCTCGTTTAGCACCACCCCGGGGACACGTGTAGGGTGGGCCTAAGGTTAGGTGGTCGAAGCCTACGGACGCGAGCGACTCATCCCCCATAAAGTAACTCATCCCCCATAAATACTAAAGTTATTTTGTTATTATTATTTCTTTATTAGATCATAATGATTAGTAAAACTTAATTTAGTAGTCTGAGATATAAATAATTTTTATTCAAAGCTTTTCTATGCTGCGCATAAGTTGATTGGAGTGTACTCAAAAACCATAAATAAAAGCTAATTGCCTTTACTACACACCACACAGAACACTACCCTGTCGGCGTTTACACTTCTCACTCCTAGGCCTGCTGCTGGAGGGTTACTGCCACAGAAACCTAAATAATAGTACTTTATTATTTATATTTGTGGTTTTGAGAGGAAAGTAATCTTTTTCTTATATATTATTATGAATATGAGACTGATAAAAAACCAAAGTGTGTGCTGAAGATACATAAATCTATCAAAAATACCTACTAAACATTTTCCACTACCAGCATATGTATTTGAGGGACCCCAAAACTACTAATGTAGTGTGCTCAAGCCACTAACTTACATATGTTACTAGATTTTGGTATTTGAAAAAGATTTCCTTCTCTTCAGGTGGGAATAGGAATCAAGGTGGATACGGTTATGGTCATTATATGTGCATGTGCAATACTGCATAATGTATCATTATTGGTAGAAGACTTGTTGCCATCGAACTGAATATCAATGATATTCATGATGTTGATATCCACTCGAATGTCGGGGTCATTTTCGCCAATATGGTGCCGCATCTGTCGAGCACTTTCCGAAATACTAAGTAAGTATATAAAAGGTATATATATATATATATATATATATATATATATATATATACTAAGTAAGTATATTAAAATCATATATCAATGGAAACATTATTAAATAAGCTATCAGATTATGAATAAAAGATATATATGTATGTTATATATATCATATAATATATGTTACAAATAGTTTGCTATCACTCGACGCCATATTATGGCGTTTGACAGATGCGCATATTATTTGAGACGCCAGAAAATATATGGCGTTTGGACAGACGAGGGGATTTAGAACTTAATACTGTGAACCCCAATAGTAATGGTTTATAGGTACAACAGGCTTAAGTTGAAACATTTTTTTATGTTTATAATTTTTAATAAACAAAAATCTATGAGTTAGATAATCATACTTTTATTTTAGATCATTATTAAACGAGCGTGGATGTTCTGGCTGCCCCGCGTATTCTGGGGGGGGGGGGGGATTCCGCTCAAGACTACAACTGCTCGGGGCAAACGGTGCAATAAGACCATGGCGACCCTGCCACGCTATCTGTGAATTTCTGCAATATCAGGGGACTTCACTCTAAACTAAACGCCGTCCACTACCATCTTGAGACGGCGAGGCCGGCTCTGCTCTTTCTGACCGAGACGCAGGTGTCCTCTCCGGCTGATGTCTCGTATCTTTCCTACCCGGAGTACAAACTGGAACACTCCTTTGTGCCTCGTGCTGGAGTTTGCGTTTACGTCAGAGAGGACATCCGTTCTCGATGCCTCGGCAGTCGTGAAGATTCGAACCTGTCCATCCTTTGGCTACGCGTAGACAGTGACGACCATCCGCGCGTCTACGTGTGCCTCTATAGGTCCCATAGCGCTAATGCCGAAACAGACCGACTCTTCGACCACGTCCAAATGGCTACAGATTCGTTGCTACAGCAGATCCCCTCCGCAGAGATCGTGATCCTCGGCGACTTTAACGCCCATCACGCCGATTGGCTTGGTTCACGTTTAACCGATCATGCGGGGAAATCTGTTCATGATTTTGCCTTGGTATATGGTCTAACACAACTGGTTACTTCGCCTACGTGGATTCCAGATGTGTAGGATCATGCACCTTCCCTGTTGGATCTTCTGCTGACCTCTCACCCGGACGGATATCAGATTTCCGTCGACGCCCCTTTAGGCTCCTCGGACCATTGTCATGTCCGGTGTGTGGTGCCACTCACGCTGAAATCGCAGTTGCATTCTGCAGGATGCCGCCGTGTTTGGCACTATAGGTCAGCCGATTGGGATGGGATGCGGTCTTTCTTTGCATGCTACCCTTTGGGGCGGGTTTGATTCTCGCCGGACGATCCCAACGTTGTTGCGGGTTCTGTCGCTGATGTGGTACTACAGGGTATGGAACTTTTTATTCCTTCCTCTGTGGTGCCCATTGGAGGCAAATCTCAGCCATGGTTTGGTCGCTCCTGTAAAATAGCATCATGCTATAAGGAGGAGTGCTACCAAGCCTGGGCCTGTGCATCAACGTCCCGGGATGTAAACACCAGCGCTCTAAAAAAGAAGTATAATTCCGCCTCTAGGTCCTTCAAAAGAGTCATTGCCAAGGCAAAGTCAGAGCACATAGGCAGAATCGGCGAGAAACTAGTTCGCCTTCCTTCTGGAACCCGTGCATTCTGGTCTCTCGCCAAGGCTGTCCAGGGGAATTTCTGTCAGCCATCTCTTCCATCTTGCACTGGGAGGATGACTCACTGGCCCATACCACAAAGGAGAAATCTGATCTGCTAGGCTCTTTCTTTGCGTCCAACTCGACTCTCGATGATGGGGGGAGTACGCCGCCGACCATCACGCGGTGTGAGTGCTCCATGCCAGAAGTGCAGTTTACACAGCGCTCGGTTCGCAAAGCACTTCTCTCCCTGGACATCCACAAGTCGAGTGGGCCTGACGGAATCCCCCCAATTGTGCTGAGGATGTGTGCTCCAGAGTTGGCACCGGTTTTAACGTATCTTTGCCGGTACTCCTACTTCCTAGGCGTAGTCCCAAAATCATGGAAGACGGGTTTCGTCCACCCGATACCTAAAAAAGGCGACCACTCAGACCCGTTCAACTACCGGCCTATCGCCATCACCTCCTAGTTCTCCAAAACAATGGAGTCTATTGTTAACTGCCAGCTCATGAGGTACCTTGAGGATCACCAGCTAATTAGTGATCGCCAATACAGTTTTCGCCGTGGTCGGTCAACTGGTGATCTTCTGGTCTACCTAACTCACAGATAGGCGGAGGCAGTAGAGTCCAAGGGGGAGGTATTGACGTTAGTTTGGACATTGCGAAGGCCTTCGATCGAGTTTGGCACAAAGCGCTTCTTTCGAAGCTCCCTTCCTATGGGTTTCCCGAGAAATTGTGCGATTGGATCACCAGCTTTCTTGCAGATCGCGGCATCAATGTCGTTGTAGACGGTGAAAGCTCCGATTACAAGCCTATTAATGCTGGTGTTCCAACAGGCTGCGTGCTATCGCAAACGCTGTTTCTTCTGCATATCAATGATATGTTGCAAACCCGTAACATTAATTGCTATGCAGATGAAAGCACTGGTGATGCTCTTCATACCGGCCGTGCCAAAATTTCTCGGGAAAACGTCTCCAAGTACCGGAATAAACTTGTGTCTGAAGTCAAGTCTTAGCTGAACAGAATCTCGGATTGGAGGCAACTAAATCTAGTCCAGTTTAACCCTCAGAAGACACAACTTTGCGCGTTAACCGCTAAAAAGAACCCCTTTGTCGTATCTCCCCAGTTTCAAGGCATACCCTTTGTTGCCTCAGCCAGTATCGGAATCCTCGGCGTCGACATATCGAGTGACGTGCAGTTTCGTGGTCACTTGGAAGAGAAGGCCAAATTAGCCTCTAAAAAGCTTGGCGTGCTCAGCAGAGCGGGACAGTATTTCATGCCGGCACACCGCCTGCAACTTTACAAGGCGCAGGTTCAGCCGCACATGGAATACTGTTCCCATCTCTGGGCTGGGGCTCCCCAGTACCAGCTCCTTCCACTTGACCGCATCCAGCGCAGAGCGGCCCGAATCGTCAACGACCGAGTGCTTTCCAATCGGCTCGATTCACTGGCGCTGGGAAGAGATGTTGCATCTCTTTGCATTTTCTTTCGCATATACCATGGGGATTGCTCTGAGGAATTGTACGGATTAATCCCAGCCACCAAATTTCGTGAACGCACTACGCGGCAGACGTACCGATACCATCCACACCATCCGGATACTTGGCGGTCCACCACTGTACGTTTCAAAAGGAGTTTTCTTCCGCGTACGACCTCTCTGTGGAATAGTTTACCAACGGCGATTTTTCCGGAACGATACGACCTGGGGACCTTCAAGAAAAGAGCTCCTTTCTAAAGGGCCGACAACGCACCTGCAATTCCCCTGGTGTTGTGGTTGATCATGGGCGGCGGTAGTCACTTAACATCAGGTGAGCCGCATGCTCGTCTGCCCCCTCTTCTATAAAAAAAATTGTATAAATAAATTTCGCCAAGGGAATCAACCGAAATGCTGAATCTCAGGATTCACCCACAAATCGGTACAAAATGCTGTGTCTGTGTTGCTGTGTGGCTGAGACTAGCTAGTAGATCCAGACAGTAGTATGCTCCTTGTCAAGGAAAAGGATTCCTTATACTTCTACACTATATGTTCATTGTTGTTACATAAAGCCGGCTTTTCTCTATAGGATATGATACATATTGGGTCCTTACATATGAAATTAGTGTTTTGTCGTACTGACTACTTTGATTTGAAATATCTAATCTTTGGAGAATTCCAAATTCAAATTTATAAATTCATTTAGATGGTACATTTGAGTTTTTTGAAAACAGTCATTCATTTGTTTTTTCCTCATTATTTTTTCTTTGGCGTCGCTCATCAAAGCATAATTGGAAACATGAAATATCGGTATATTTACGAATACGAGTTCTACCGTGACACTAGTGCTGCAGAAACAGCTCGAAGGATTAAGGATGTGTACGGTGCTGGTGTCGCAAAAGAAATCACGGTACGGTTTTGGTTTCAACGTTTTCGTTCTGGAAATTCTGACCTTCAGACCCACCCCGTGGACGGCCGGAGGCCAAAGTGGAAAATGAAGAATTAAAAGCTATTGTTGAAGCGGATCCATCACAAAGCACTTCAGAGATAGTTGCAGGCTTCGCGGCAAGTGATAAAACTGTATTAATCCACTTGAAGCAAAAGAAAATGGGGAAAGTAAAAAAACTTGAATGATGGGTACCTCATGAATTGAGTGAATCAAACTTGCAAACACGCGTCGACTGCTGTGTTACTTTGCTCATCTAACACAAAAATGAAGGGATTTCAAACATTGTCTTATATATTACTAGCGTATTTCAAATCGAATCATTACTTGTGATGAAAAGTGGATACTGTACGATAATAGGAAGCGCTCGTCGCAATGGCTGAACCCTGGAGGCCCAGCCAAATCCTGCCCTAAACGAAAATTGACACAGAAAAAGTTACTTGTGAGTGTTTGGTGGACTAGCGCCGGTGTCATTCACTACAGTTTTCTAAAATCTGGCCAAACGATTACGGCATATATCTATTGTCAGCAACTGTAAACCATGAAGGAAGAACTAGCTGCTAAACAACCAAGAATAGTCATCGCTCTAGGCCACTGCTGCTTCACGACAACGCAAGACCACACATTGCACAACAAACAACCACTAAGTTAGATGAGCTATAATTGGAATGTCTGCGACATCCACCGTACTCCCGGACCTTGCTCCACCAGATTACCATTTTTTCTGGAATTTGTACAACTTACTAGGAAAAAAATTCAACTCCGATGCGGCAGTCCAAAACGCTTTCAAAGAGTTTATTGATTCTCGCCCCCATGGTTTTTTAGTAAAGGGATCAATGAACTACCTATGAGATGGCAAAAGTGCATAGATAACAACGGTGCATACTTGGATTAATTAAATATATTTCACAAAAAAATTGACTTTATATTCCTCCCGTACAAAACGCCAATTTCATATGTAAGGGCCTATTATTATATCCCGAGATATGAAATATATCCCGCAATTACCCTTCACACTGTGAGATATATCTTTTAACCAGTGTGCGTTCCTCATTGGATCCGCACGCGTCATTCACAAACAAAATTGTCTTTCAAAACAAAAAATGGATATTGTTATGCTGGATAGCCTCGACAGTTTAGCAGAGGAAGATGATGCGGATTTTGATTTACGTGTTTTACTTTGAAGTTAAAACAGAGAGCAACGATACTGCATATCAAAGCATAGCAATATAAGCAAGTTTCGAGAGGTATATGGTGAATTTAGACTTCTTAATGAACAGGATAAAGAAAAGTTTTTTAATTATTATCGGATGACTAAAATTAAATTCATCGAACTTCATGCTATGATTGAAAATGATATTATGAAGCAAGAAACACATTTACGTAAAAGTATTCCTTCCAGAGAAAGACTAGCGATGACTTTAAGGTTAGTTTTAAAATAATACTATTTATTTGATTCATTATTATTCATTAATTTTCTTACATTTCGAAATACCCAGTCTTTAATTAATAGTGTAATAACAATCACTGAATTCAGTACCTATTTTAATTAATTCATGTCTTGTTAGGAAGAATATCACTTAAATAAGACCTTCCATTGATGATGATCTCATTTGTGTCTAATGTAGTTAGGGGTGATGAAGTCACATGAAAGGTATGTTGTGGCTGAGGGCAGTGGCGAAGCTTCTATACAAGCCCAAAATCCCGGCTTGCTTCATTAAGATGAATTAATCAATTATATTAAGTAATAAAATAACTCGTAAACTGTTTCAAACTCTTTCAAATTTCCCGCGCACTCTGTGCGACCTTGTAGCCTTACGACTACTGCTGTCATACATTTAAGGAGAGTTGAATTGAGCGATTGGTATAATACTAGTTTTTACGGAATTTATCGCGTATATTTAACTTTTTAATACCCGACGTTTCGAGAGCTTTACAGCACCCATAGTCACGGGAAGGACTGAGATGTTCAACGTCCAGATGTCATAGTTAACCGCGGTTACCATAGATTAAAATTTAACTTTTGTTCCGATCTATACAGTATGAACTTATGGTATCATGAAGTCTTGCAGTTGTATGCTTGGGTTGGGATTTAATTTTATTTATTATAGGATCCCAAGCAGATGGTAGCACCCAGCCATCTTCTCTATTGAAATTAGGATGATTTTTGATTTCAATAGCCTCGCGAATCATCCTTGGAAGGAATCGGTGTTCTTTAGCGAGGATTTGTAGTCTATCAAATCTGATGTAGTGACATCTACAGACTGCAGACCTGCTCCGGGAAGTCTGCAGTCTTCAGACTTCATGATACCATAAGTTCATACTGTATAGATCGGAACAAAAGTTAAATTTTAATCTATGGTAACCACGGTTAACTATGACATCTGGACGTTGAACATCTCAGTCCTTCCCGTGACCATGGGTGCTGTAAAGCTCTCGTAACGTCGGGTATTAAAAAGTTAAATATACGCGATAAATTCCGTAAAAACTAGTATTATTTTAATGTGTAGTGTTCGCGTACATATAAGAAATCATTATGAGCGATTGGTTTTGTCCCTCGCACGCGTGGGCTTTTTACCGGGCTTTCGAGAAGGCGATCGCTCCCTTTCTAACCTGTGGCAAAACGTTCTATAATGAAATATAACTACGATTGTATAAATAGCAATTAGTATGGAGCTAAAAAACCCGGCTTTTTAGTGACCATTAATTTTTTCCTCAGAGCAGGACGCCTTTAAAATTATTATAGTTCTAACACTTTTGACTACCTTCTTGGCCTAATGGCAGTAAACGCAATTGCTGATCATGTGGTCCCAAGTTCGAAACCCGAGTCGGATCAAGAATCATTTATTGGGTTTTTCCGTCACAAAATTCTCAGTAGCAGTAGTATTACACTTATTGTATATGTCAGTATTATACTTACGCCATTATTAAAAATCAATCTGGCACCCTTTAATATAGTTTTATAAATAAAACACATAGTTGTTTGAGTCTTTTAATTATCAAAAGTGAATTCTAAACATCAAATAAATACTAATTGGAAATATCTTATGTTATTTGATAATTTATTGTAGATTAATTAAAAATTGTCACTTCGTAACTTTGAATTCAAAAGTGTAGCTTTTCAGAATAATCACGTAACTAGACAAGCTATGCAAACCTGGTACGCACAGTGTCATAATGATGGCACGGATGACAGGGTTTGCGTGATTGTCACGCTTTTGTTTGTCAAAGCGGGACATTTTTACGTATTTTGGGGATAGCGCGACACAAACATTTAAATCGGGAACGTCCCGCCTAATGTGGGACGTATGGTCACGTTAGGTATGAAGTTAGTCGAGAGAGGAGGCGCGCGGCTAACGCCGACGAGCCGACAATATGTTAGCAAATTCGTGTCACATTTCAATGTTTAGTGTTTACATTGTGTCAAAAAGTACTTACACTTTGTGCATTGTGTGTTGAGCTTGAGCGAATGTATTGCGAGTTTAAAATTTATGCTTTTTTAAAGATTTTTAGTGAAAATGGAGGGAAAGAGTGTTCGTTGTGATGAATTGAAGAGTGTTAAAGTGCTAATCGGCGAGGAAAAGGTAAAATTTTTAAACTTTGTTGAGAAAAAACAGCTCATATCCTCGCCGGAACCAACGCCTGATCTGTGTATTTATCAGACGAGTAAAACCCATAAACGGCAATTTAATAGATCTGTTTACAAAACTCATTGGATTGTCGGCTGCTCACATACCAATAAATTGTACTGTTGGTGTAGTATATTCTTTTCCAACGACAAAACGGCTTGGAATACTACTGGATATGACGATTTAAATAACTTATCTGGAGCCATTAAAAGGCATATGAATTCTCAAAAACACATGAATGCGGTAATTTCGTTTAGTAATTTTGGAAAAAATCGGATTGAAACATCTTTCTCGCAATCTTCATCGGATTGAAACACAACATGCGTGTTGCTCACAACCGTAGTGTTTTTCAAAGATTAGTCGATATTGTTTGCCATTTAGCACAACAAGAACTTCCTTTCAGAGGTCACGATGGGTCGAAAACTTCATTAAATACAGGCAATTTTTTAGAACTTGTATCGCTTGTTTCAAAGTACGATCTCGTGTTAGAAAAGCATATACAATATCAACAAAGCGACAAACGGCTGAGTTATTTATCTAGTACAATCGAAAATGACATTATTCATTCTTGATAGAATCAGGCGTTACTTTGCGGAAATCCATTATAATAAAAAAATAAAAATATAAATTTCCTCGCAACCTTCCGCTAAACAAATACAATGATGTGTCTTACCTGGATTGTAGAGCACCTCCCGCCCTCCCTCAATTGCATGCACTAACTCCGTCACCACTAGTCCCAGCACTACTACTCCCAACACCACTATTCCAGGCAAGACACACCATCGACGATAATACGACACGTGTTTCACCTCTACACGAGGCATCTTCAGGTAATGTAGAGTCTACATATTAATTTCATATTAATTTGTCTTCATATTAATTTGTTTTCGGACATGTGCGACAATCCGCAGAACTGGGACGGCGATACGATCTTGGCCGCCGAGAATTTTGAAAACACATTGTGATCATTTAATTTCAATTTTTTTCTTTCAATTTTCCAACGGGTATTTGAAAAAACCGACTGCTTATACAATATTCTACAAAAATCATAAGTTGATGTCGGTTATTGCAGTCATAAAATACAGATATGGTTACGTATTGAATTTCAGTCAGATTTTAATCACATTTATGAAAACACATTACAAAATACCTCTGCTCCTCGTTTGTGACGCAATGTGCGCTGTGCTCAGACAGAATATAAACGACTTTTTATTGAAATAATTGATAACATATCTTCCGAAATTAATGTCAATTTAAATTAAATTACGAAATTATTCTGAATTATTCAAATTAAAATTTTTCCAATTGTTCAACAACAAACTATTCGAAAAATATCGTTCAGATTTTCCTTTAGAGGCATTAGATTCATTATTTGAAAATTACATGAACCATTTTGATAAACAAACATTCGAAAACCAATTGATTTCATTGTATTCCTGCCCTGAATTAAAAGACTGCAATGTTTTCGAACTCATTGACTTTATAAACGAAAATAGTCTTGAAGAGACCTTTCCTCAACTTTTAAAGTTAGCTTATGTTGTCGTAACTATTCCAGCCACAAGTTCCTCTGCGGAACGTGCTTTCTCGTCTCTGAAGCGCATCCATACTTATTTGAGAAATACACAAGGTCAAGAGCGTCTTTCAGACTTATCAATTATCGCGATTGAAAAACAGTTATTGGTACAATTAAAACGTTCACCAACATTTTACGCGGACGTAATTAAATCTTTCCTTAAGAAAGAGAGACGATTCGATTTAGAATATAAATAATTTCTTTTTTTTTTGAATTTTTGTACACAGTTTGTTTGTACTTTGTTCATGCTTTTCTTTTGTTCATGTATTGTGTTGTATGTAAACATCTTTTTTTTTCGCTCAAGCAAACCCAAACGGCTTTTTTCAAAGCCACCGAAGGTATGCAATTGCTGATATGTCATACAATCTATCTAGCAGTAGTATGCCTTCGGTGTACTTTGTTAAACACGTCCTCGACAGAACTGATTATAAAACTGAAGAGTGGAGACAGATCAAGATAGATGTATTTTTAAAACTGCTAAAAAAACAAAAGCATATCTTGGGCTTGTCCCAGTTTGGAGCCCTAGCTTCGCCACTGGCTGAGGGTTATAAACCGAATGTGATGATTGTGGGCTATGTATCGAATGTGATGATTGTGGGCTATGTATCGAATGTGATGATTGTGGGCTATGTATCGAATGTGATGATCCAGTTCAAGAAGTGGAAGAAGGAAGTTTAAAGGGTGTGCCACCAGTAAGGTTATAAACTGTATTTGTAAGTAAGGGTGGGTGAACTGTGATGCAACCTCGAGAATTTTCTTCTCCAGTCTGCATCACAGCGTTAAAAACTTGACGCTGTATCTTCATTTGGACGTATTCAGGCAAACTCTTACTCATTTCGTACATCGCATCAAAAAAAGACTTCATTGTATCTATCTGTTCTCGCTGTGTCAGTATTTGTCTTCTTAATATATCCCTTTCATTGGTTCGTTTCTCTCTAGCTCTTTTTTATCTTCTAAATACTTAATTAGGCTATTCTTAGGTTTTATTTTTCTTATCATAGTTTCATCACCTTTTATTTTATTTTCCATATTAATATCTATTTCCTCATTTATTGTATTTTGGTATTCCTGAGAGTCTACAGATACCGCATTTGTAGTCCTCTGTCTATTTGCCATGTATGGAATCAGGAATTCCGTAAGTTTATCATATTTCCATTTTTATCGTTACTAGCAGCCTGTCCAGTAGTTGTTTTCTTCCTATAAAGTGACTGTCTATGGCCACCTCTTAACTTTTTGCACAAATTTTTGTCTCTTTTACTGAAATAAAATTTACAACATTAAACGATTTTTGCATAATATGTATCTATTCATTACAGGTACTTGGCAACAAGTAATTCGTTTACATTAATGACTTACAGTTACAGAATGGGTTTGTGTACAATTTAAAGCATCATTGAAAATATTTGTGAAGCATTATGGAACTACCTACAGCCTTTAGTAATTGAAGGAACCTACGGAAAGTGAATAGAAGGAAATCGCGAAAATTTTTATACAGACTTGCCGATTTGATCATTGCGTTGGTGCTATCGCCGGTAAGCACGCCGTAGTAAAAGCTCCGCCAAACTCTGTTTCAAATTTATTTAATTATAAAAAACATTTTCAATTGATTTACTAGCAGTCGTTGATGCAAATAAAAGATTCATATATGTATATTGTTACTGCCTCAGACTACCCTGACGATACTCGACTGCACCAGGGCCCATAGTGGCACAGCTCGACGGGTAGACCAGAGGAGGGTCAAAGACCTGTGGAATATTAAGCGATAGCAGCTAACAAAGAAGGGAACAAAATTTACCTTTTTTCGCCGAAGTAGGGTTAACCACAGGAAGATTCAGGTGTAAGTATGTGTGTGATTGTGTCATGATTAGTGCGTGTTCAATTGTGTAACCTGATATCCCCGCTGGTTGCAGAAAAGCAGATCCGAGGGCATCTCCTCTCTTCAAATATAGGATCCATCTTAGGGGCAGGCAGCCACAGCACCTCATCTTCTCGGAAACTATGCTCTTCCATCACGCATTAATTATTGTCCCATCAATTGTCTTTAGGTTCAAACCATCAAGTCCATCGACGTTAATTAGGGACACGCGGCAAACTCAAGGACGGTGGGTCAAAGTTCAATGACACAGCCCGACGTAGAACAAACTAACACTGCGTCGATTCAATTAACGGTTTCGCACAATACACTAAAGAATTAAGCCTAGTTATCGAGTCACGCACTAATATAAGATAACTTAAGATCGTCCCTTCGACTCGCAATTCTATGCATGCCGGATGCAGCCCGGCTCCGCCGCCGTCTTCCTCACAGCTCGGCTCGATACAAACAACTGCGTCAGACCGCGACCGACGATGCAGCCGGCCGCTGAGTCCCCTCGCCCCGCCCAAACCTCTCACCACCCCTCTCAAGATACGACAATCCACTATCATGCGTACACACACACACACACACACATATATATATATATATATATATATATATATATATATATATATATATATATATATATGTATATGTATATATATAATGTACAATTATGTCGGATCCATGGGACGCTCCATGGGTTCTATACCTACCTGCCCTAGAACACAGGCTTACTATTTTATACCCAATTGGTTAGTGATAACTTTACATCATTAATAACAGTAGCCTTTTCAATGCAAAACCCTCGCTCGTTTTTAAAAAGATTTCTTGTTTATGTTAATGTTAGAAGCTCTATTGAGCTGTATTGTCCCTAAAGGCAATAGACCTTTTCGGTGCAAATTTGCCATTAATTGTAAACTTGTATACCAATTATTCACGAATATTTTATGGTTTAAGTTGTCAGGGACAGATACCAATAATCTTTGCACAACGTTTCCAGAAGCCCCAAGGTCAGGGCAGTTTTCAGGCGGACCGTAATGTTTACCACTGAATACTTCAAAATCATAATTAAATCCGCTAACGCCGCTTAGTACAAAGTTTAGATAGCCCCATTTGTGTGGTTTTAGCATAGTATTGTCGGATCCCTGACGTTTTAACTTTAGTAGGGATCATTTGCTCAACAATAGCCACAAATTCTTCTTTCGGTACTGTGTAGCAGCCTTTCGCGAATAATGTTTAATAGGGGTCGTATTTTTTGAAGTTTATCAAAGTTTGGGTCATTTGGTATAATTCTTTTGCTTTGTCAAAAATATAAAAATCTTTTAGTTTCTTCAAATTTATTGCATGTCATCACATTTACCACTTTTTCAATATATGTGCCTTCTTTCCAATAATGACGTGTAGTTGGCAGGTGGACTATTGAGATGTAAATTATAATACCAATAAATTTGTGGATATCTTCATTTGTAATTACATTAAAGTTTTCGGTTGAAATTTGAGATACATATAATATACTCTCCTCTTCAATAAGATTTATAGCAGACGATGGGAAAAGGTACTTAAAAAATTGAATAGGAGTGTCTAACTGCATTATTTCATCTGGAAGTGCTTCAGATCCTAAAAAAGCAATATTGGACTCATCGTACTGAATACCATGATCAGACCAAACCAACATTACTTTTCTTTCTGTAAATGCTCGTATAAGGGAGCGTTGATAAATAGAGCGGGTTTGCTGGCGGGATGTTAACTGGAGAGCATACAGTAGCAGTTAGATGAGCAATAAATAACACTTCTTGAGAATTTCTTCTTGTTTTATTTCTTGATTCCTTATTATTACATTGCCGGATTTGGAATAATTTACCACGAAAAACGCCCCTTTTTTATAAGCGGCTGTAACCAATCATAATTAAGAAAAAATCGCATACGGCATTAGTGAATCTATTGACCAATCAGAGCGCAGAGTAACCTTTTCTAAGAGAGATTCACAATTTCCTTAATAAACGTGGTAAAACATTCCTTACAATATTTATATTTATTCCTAACGATAGATACAACTTATTTCTATTATTCTAAACATAAATCATTCAATAAACCTTTATTTTACATTTATAAAAAATAAAAATAGTTTCGCGGTCGCCTCACGGTTTAGCTCCGGAGTAGGACTATATTTTTTGCTGAACATACAAGTGGCGCCGCCAAGAGGTAGGAATGTACAACACTTTTTCAGGAATTATGCTTAAGAATCTATACAATATTTTTTCATGAAATTTAAATCTTTCTCATAATGAAATAACATTATACAGCGATTAATTGACATATTAATGTTTCTTTTGAAGTACTTTAAACGAAAAAGAATTATATTAATCACTTATATGTTAAATAGCTCTTAAAGTTATGATAAAAGAAATCTTACTAGAAAATAAGCTTATACTTGCGTCTAATGTCCTAATCAGACCTAAATAATATTAAATAGATTCATATAAGTCACTTTAAGATAAAAATAGAAGTGTTTAATTTACTTTCCTGTTTTTTCAGCACTAATCAGTCTTTACACTTAGCTTTATTTTATGAATAGGAAACAGTTAAGATTAATACCATCACCTAATTTTAAATCACTGATAAGAAATAATTATGATTAAATGCTAACACTTAGTTTTTAATTCACTGATAATAAATAATTAATATTAAATGTTCGAATTCACTTTGTCGTCGCTAACATTCTCCCCCACGGTGCGTAGCACTGCATCCTCTGGAGGCGACGACTCCGCTGGCACCAGCACGATGACACGTCGAGTTGGACGGCGAAGTATTCCGCCTGATGTCCGCACATCCAGCACCCTGGTTCTTCCGTCTGGTCCGGGATAGGTTTTGACGATTTCACCGCGAGGCCATGAGTTTCGCGGTAATGTGGCGTCCACTATTAGCACGATGTCTCCTTCCCTTGGGTCTCTGGTTTCTTTCCCCTCGAGTTTCCTTGGCATCAGGAGAGGTAAGTATTCTTTAATCCACCTTTTCCAGAAGTGGTCTGCGAGTCTCTGGGTGGTTCTCCAGCTTGCCTTTCCGATGAGCTCCGTGTCGCTGAACTCTCCCGGCGCCATAGCTCCGCATGATCTTCCCAGCAGAAAGTGGTTCGGTGTTAGGCTCTCCTCGTCTCCTGGGTCCATGCTGATCGGGGTGAGAGGTCTCGAGTTGACGATGTGTTCAACCTCAGTCATTAGCGTATGGAGTACTTCCTCGGGCGGGCTCTTCTCGTTGAGGACTACTGCTAGCGCCGTCTTGACTGTTCGTACGAGCCGCTCCCAGGCGCCTCCCATGTTCGGAGCTCCCGGGGGGATGAACTTCCATATTTTTACTTCCGCTGGTCGACGGGATTGAGGTTTGTGCTTCTTTCTTCTGGATTTTTTGTGGTTTCCAAGACTCATCCTTCTGGCGTGCGGCGGTGGTGGTCGCTTTACGGCTCTTCTTTAGTAGGTGTGTAAAGGCGATCACTCTGGCTGTAGTGCGCAGCAGTCGCTCCCAGCTCGAGAACCTTTCTAGGTTTAATAGGGTGTCTTCTGCTGCCATCGTTGCCAATACCTTTTGCTTGCTTTTTTCTTCTGGCATAACAATTTCTGGCTTGAAGTCGTGAAATGGCCATTCTTCTTCCGGTCGACGGAGAAATGACGGGCCTTTGAACCATCTGGCGTTGTGGTCGAATTCGGTTGGGGTTCCCCTCGTGGCGTCGTCCGCTGGATTTTCCCTGGTTGGCACCCATCTCCAGTCTTCTGGCTTGGACCTTTCTTCGATCTCGGCGAGTCGGTTGGCCACAAACGTTTTGAACTTCCTTGGTTCTGACTTTATCCATTGCAGCACTGTGCTGGAGTCGGTCCAGTAAACCTTTCTCGTTATGTCGAGCTCTGATTCCTCTTCGATTGTGGCGGCTAGTCTGCTTCCGAGTAAAGCCGCTTGTAGCTCCAGCCTCGGAATTGACACAGGTTTCGTTGGCGTTACCCTTGCTTTGCCGGCGATCATGGAGACATGGACCTTTCCTCCGGGCTCGACTATTCTCCAGTAGACTACTGCTGCATAGGCTTCTTCACTCGCATCGGAGAATGTGTGTAGCTGTCCTTTTCTGCCTTTGGGTGAGACGCACCTCGGGATCTTCAGCCTCGTTAATGTTGACACTTCTTCCAGGTATTTCATCCAGACTTCCTTTTGATGTTCGTTGATTGGTTCATCCCAGTCTATTTTCTTTCGCCAGATGTCCTGGATTAGTTTCTTTCCTTGTATTAGAACTGGTGTAGCAAAACCCATTGGATCGAAGGTGGACATTACTGCGCTTGTGACTTCTCTTTTTGTTGGAGTCCTTCTGCCGTCTTGCAGGTCCTCCGGCGTGTTGCGTAGCCCGACGTTGAAGGCTAATGTATCTTCTTTCACCAGCCATCTTAGTCCCAGAATCTTCTCTTCCTTGGTCAGTTGTAAGGAGTTTTCTTTGTTTGCGTCTTCTACCTCTGATATTACCCCCGAGTTGTTGCTGGCCCATCCCTTCAGATGAAAGTTTGCTCTTGCGTGAATGTCTTTCACTTCTTTAGATATTTTCTTTGCTTCGGTTGTAGATGCGAAGCTCTGCAGGTAGTCGTCCATGTAGTGGTTTCTCTTAATTGCTTTCACTGCTTCAGGATGAGTGTTCTTAAATTCCTCTGCATTCTTGTTCATTACGTATATGGCTGTTGCAGGTGATGACGCTGCCCCGAAGATGATTGAGGACATTCTATACTCTTCAGGCTTGCCGGTTCTTCGGTTTCCGCGCCACAGGAACCTAAGACTGTCTCGGTCGTCTTCTCTGACTTTTACTCGAAGAAACATGTCTTGTATGTCTGCCATGACGGCTACTGGTCTCTCTCTGAAACGCAGCAGTACTCCGAATAATGATTGTAGCAAGTCCGGGCCCGAGAGCAAGGCGTCGTTGAGGCTCTTTCCTTCATATTTGGCAGCTGCGTCGAACACTATTCTTAGCTTCTTCTTGACTGGGTGTACAACAGCGAAGTGGGGTAGGTAGAATGTCCTTCCTTCGTTAGAGTTTTCTGGAGCCTTCTCTGCGTATCCTTTTTCGATTAGACTCAGAATCTGCTCCTCGTAGTGCTTTCTTGCTTCTTGATCACGATCCAATTTTTTCTCGATGCTAACCAGGCGTCGAACAGCTTGATTGTAGTTGTTGGGCAGGTGTTCATCTTCTTTTTTCCACAGGAGTCCCGTTTCATATTGACCGCTTGGCAGTTTCTTGGTAGTTTTCTCGAGGGTTTCTAGTGCTCTTCTGTCGCTGTCGTTAGATGGTGAACGATTTTGGATCCCTAGAGACTCTAATTGGAAGTGTTCTCGGACGAGGTCTTCTATGTCTTCCTTGCCAGTGGTCGCTCTGCCATAATGAGTGAAGTGTACTGTGGCAGTTGTTCCGGTTTCACATCCGTGTAACACCCACCCTAAGTTCGTGAGGGAAGCTACAGGATCTGATGGTTTGCCCTTCTTCAGCTTTCTTGTCACTATCAGTCCCCAATTGTCTTGGCCTATCAGTAGCTTGGGCCTCTCGGAGACGTAGAGGAGTTGATTTTCAATTGCCTTCAGGTGCTCACAGTTTCTCACGGTGTCCTTGTTTATGCATTGCTCAGACAGCTTCAGGTCGTCGATGGTTCTTGCTACGATAGTTCTCTTTTCTTTTCTATGAGCCCCTTTTATTTTGAACTCGATCTTCTGTGAACTATCTTTTCTTAACACCTTTCCGCCAACGGTTTCGATCGTGAGTTTTTCTTTCTTTCCTTCGACTCCGATTTTTTCAGCAATTGATGCGTCTAAGAGTGTGACCGTTGACCCTTCGTCTAGTAGTGCTAATACGCGAACTTGTCCTTTTGGGCCATAGAGGTTCACGGGGATCATCTTTAGGTAGGCCTTTTCTTCTCCTTTGGCGTTATGGATTGAGGCGACCTTTTCTTCTGAGATGCTATTGGTGTCTTTTGCTTCTTTTTCTATCGACGCCGGTGGTTTGTCAGAATGTAAGATGGTATGATGCCATCTTTTACACAGCTTGCAGACTGGTGCTTTACAGTTGATTCTTGAGTGTCTGAATCGAAGGCACTTGAAGCATATCTTTGCCTTCTTGGTCATATCCCATTTTTCATTCAGGTTGGCTTCTTTGAACCTTTTACAGTCTAATGCGAAGTGTTCTTCCCCACAGAACGGACACGACTTCTTATATTTCTCTTTTGACGCTTCTTGAACCAAATGAACGGGTTTTCTTACTCCTCTTCTTTGTTCTGAGGGCGCTTCGGGCGGGGCGAAGTCTCCGCACATGTCGGCTTCTGTTTCTAGGAACGCTTCGATAAGTAATAGCTCCTGAATTTCCTCGTCTCTTCTGCTTCTGTGGTAGGCGAACCAACGGAACTTCATTGACGTCGGCATCTTGTCTACTATAACTCTTAGCGTTTCAGGTGAACTGAGATACTGTGGTTTCTTCAGGGCTTTGATTGTTTCGACTGCGTTCTTTACTTTGCTTGCAAATATGCATATGTCGCTCGGGTTTTCGCCGACTCTTGGGAGGTTCTTCATTTTTTCTAGTTCTGCTAATGCTAGTGCTCCAGGTCTTCCGAATCTTGCTTCTAGTCCCTTGATCACCTCGCGTGGGTCTTCGGTGGTGAATAGCAGGCTTTGGACGGCTTCTCTAGCTTTTCCTTGGATCGCTATTCTGAGGCGTGCTAGGTTTTGATTGCTACTGAAAGAAGCAGCCGTATCCTCGTATGATCTTTTGAAGGCTAACCATTCTTCGCAGGCCCCGTTGAAGTGAGGTAGTTCTAGGTGCTTCGGTGAAACGGTGTCACGTGATTTTTCTGATAGCTTTAGTATGACTGAAGCTAGTTCTTGGATGTCACTTTTCTTTTCTTCTGCCTCTATTGGTTTGTGGTTCTTATTAGGCATGTCTCCGGTCTGGATGAACCAGCGTTCGACTTCTCGAGTTCGCTCGAACAGCTCTTCTCCGGCACCATCTTCATCTTCTGATTCCGCGGTGAGAAGTTCTAATTCCGCTTGAGCAACTTTTGACCGCGCTTCTGCTAATTCTAGTTCCCTTAATGCCATTGTCATCTTTGCTTGCGCTTCTGATCTCTTCCTATGCGACGAGCGAACGGAAAGCGTGTCTGGATCGCGGGTCGTCTTCTTAGGGTGAGGCTGCTGCAGAGTCTTCATTGCGACACTTCTTTCTTGAATCTGCGGCGTTGGATGACTTCCTTCTTGGTGAGGAACTGACGCTTCGACGGTGCGTGTCGGGGGGGGGTGGTATGGGTTACGTCCCCTGGTGTTTTCCGGCAATGTTTTTGTTAAGAAGTACGGGTTGTCTGTGTACGCTGCTGGGCGATGCTCTTGTAAGCGTCGATCGATCTGAAGTTGACGTGTTGGTAGCCGTCGTGTTTGTAGAATCACTCGGCGTATTCATGCTCCAATCCGTCGTACTGGTACCCGTAGTGGCGTTGCTTTCACTCGTAGTCTTCGACTGCACTGATTTTGATCTTGTATTTGAAGGCATCTTCCTAGTTTTCCTTAAACCCGATCCGGCTTCTCGAAGGACCAATGTAAATGCTCGTATAAGGGAGCGTTGATAAATAGAGCGGGTTTGCTGGCGGGATGTTAACTGGAGAGCATACAGTAGCAGTTAGATGAGCAATAAATAACACTTCTTGAGAATTTCTTCTTGTTTTATTTCTTGATTCCTTATTATTACATTGCCGGATTTGGAATAATTTACCACGAAAAACGCCCCTTTTTTATAAGCGGCTGTAACCAATCATAATTAAGAAAAAATCGCATACGGCATTAGTGAATCTATTGACCAATCAGAGCGCAGAGTAACCTTTTCTAAGAGAGATTCACAATTTCCTTAATAAACGTGGTAAAACATTCCTTACAATATTTATATTTATTCCTAACGATAGATACAACTTATTTCTATTATTCTAAACATAAATCATTCAATAAACCTTTATTTTACATTTATAAAAAATAAAAATAGTTTCGCGGTCGCCTCACGGTTTAGCTCCGGAGTAGGACTATATTTTTTGCTGAACATACAAGTGGCGCCGCCAAGAGGTAGGAATGTACAACACTT
This sequence comes from Parnassius smintheus behrii, assembly GCA_036936625.1. Taxonomy (NCBI): domain Eukaryota; kingdom Metazoa; phylum Arthropoda; class Insecta; order Lepidoptera; family Papilionidae; genus Parnassius; species Parnassius smintheus. The sequence continues at coordinate 26,957,593 of JAUPFT010000027.1, forward strand.
TTTCAGGAATTATGCTTAAGAATCTATACAATATTTTTTCATGAAATTTAAATCTTTCTCATAATGAAATAACATTATACAGCGATTAATTGACATATTAATGTTTCTTTTGAAGTACTTTAAACGAAAAAGAATTATATTAATCACTTATATGTTAAATAGCTCTTAAAGTTATGATAAAAGAAATCTTACTAGAAAATAAGCTTATACTTGCGTCTAATGTCCTAATCAGACCTAAATAATATTAAATAGATTCATATAAGTCACTTTAAGATAAAAATAGAAGTGTTTAATTTACTTTCCTGTTTTTTCAGCACTAATCAGTCTTTACACTTAGCTTTATTTTATGAATAGGAAACAGTTAAGATTAATACCATCACCTAATTTTAAATCACTGATAAGAAATAATTATGATTAAATGCTAACACTTAGTTTTTAATTCACTGATAATAAATAATTAATATTAAATGTTCGAATTCACTTTGTCGTCGCTAACACTTTCCTTAGTTGATGTAAAAGGGCCTTGTTCTGTAGAAGGTTCGCTCAACACTTCCACTTCTTCTTCAATAAAATAAGAAAGAATCTCAATGTCCCCTGCTTCTGGTTCCCTTTCTACCTCGTCCTCTTCGTCTTCTTCTTCATCTTCATTTTTCGGTATGAGTAAAGGATCTCGAGAAGCTCGTATTTTCATCGTCACTGTTCTCTGAGAGTAAATATATCGTACGTTGAGCGCTTATTTTCACTTTACCTGAAATTATAATATACAGCATATAATCGCAATTTGGGTCCATAGCAACATAATAACATGAAGACTTTGGTGTTTTATGAAATTAATTATACTTGATCAACAAATACTTAATCCCAACTAATATTATAATTGCGAAAATGTATGTTTATTTGTTTGTATATCCTTCTTTCACGCCTTAACTAAGCAGTGAATCGACTTGAATTTTGGCATAGAGTTAGCTGAAAGGACATAGAGTAACATAGGCTACCCCGATATTATAATGTTCCTGTGGGACAATATAGGATGCGCGATATAACCTAATTCCACGCGAGCAAAGCCACGGGTGGAAGGCTATGCTATAGTGTGCTGTATTCTAAAATATTCATTATTAAAACCTACCTATTTAAACCTAGGAGTCAAGTGGTGTACTAAATTAAATAAATCAGTGACTTGTCTGATTCAATATTTCAAACGTTTTAAAATACAGACTCTATCTTTCTAATCTTGTGTTATTAGTTAAGTTCATAAATAACATAATACAAAAAATAGTATCATGTCTTAATTATTACCAGAAGGCATAACGATCCATATATGGAACTGATAAGTTTTATATGTTAGTACAATGATATTATAAAGGGAAGATACGCTACGTTCATACTGAGCGGTGTCTAGAAATTGTTGCGTTGTTATTACAAATGTACTTACATGTAGGTGTATAGTCATTTTCAACTACGACTGCGATAGATTATACTGAACGTATGGTACAGAAAGAGATAGCTATCTGTAGTGTATTGCGCTTAAAGTACACTAGTGAATCATAGAATATGCGGATTTGCCACAGATGGGACATTGGATATAAGCGTAGGTACATTACATTGTTAATGATGTATTAAGTAAAACAAAAAACAGAATTGTTAATTATTTATTCACAAACTTAGACTAAGATAGGAAAGAAGAAAAGTTGAGTTGGCAGTTAAGATTTTCATTATTATTTATTTACCCTCAAATAAGTTTAATTTATTTGTTTTTTGTCTTTTTGACATGCTTTTAATGAATGGGCTATTTTTGTGCTCATGATGCAAACGGACATTCAGATAATTTTGTATTATAGCTCGAATTAATTGCAGTCTATAATTGAGTATAGGGGTTCGATCCATAGAGTGTTCAAACAAAATATCGAATACATTGGACTGCAAAAAATGTTATTACTAATTTAATTCTGTATCATCTTATATAGTATGATTATTAGAAAGATGCTAACAAACTAAACAAACTAACTGTAGCGGTCAACGAACGCTGTGTATTCTGCCTACGATTTCGCTTCTGGTTGATTAATCTATGACGCATGGTTATTTGTCCTTATCGCGCTGCAGTTGTCATCATATTCACTGTCCTTTTCGAACCACCATATTAATAATTCGAAATGTATTTTGTAAATGAGAAATAAAATCGTGAAAAATATAAATATGACATTATTTTAATATACTTACGTATGGTATGAAACTCCTACACTCTTATTTTTCTTGGAACCATAGTTTTTACACTTTCGTAACACACAACTTGGCATTTTAGGTAGATATAGGCACGACACAGACACGCTTCGTTTCGCTCGCTGCTATTAGCCGACTAAAACAAATTACGACAATTCTCTGTATTCGTTCGCAACAGTTTTTACGCGCCAGTGCGATATCTACCTCTTTTTATTTATAAAATCATTGTGTTAGTGCATATTGTTCTAGATTCGTCACAGCTAAAATTATCGTAATAGCGTGTTGTTCCAAATATGGAACAATTTTGGATTAAAAAATTTATAGTATGCTATTGTTTTACTTACGTGTTTTGCCGTAAAAATGTAATTAATGGATCCATCGTTCTATATGGTAAATCAACAGTTTTATTTAAAAACGTAACCAAGAACCGAAAAAAATAACATCTAAAAACTACAACTTGTCACTTGCTTGAATCGACACGATCAACCACAGACTACTAAGAGATGATACTACTACTGTGATATATACTACTATGATACTACTACAGTGTGAGATATACTACTATGATACTACGCATCGATCAACTGACGTAACGGTTGTTTTTAGTTCGAAAGCGTCCCTGTAGGTGCGCTATTTTGATGTATTGGGATAGGCACTCTCCACAGAAATGAATAAATTTTTATGTACGATCACAGATGGCGTTAAGTATTAGAAATAACATAAAAATGTTAGCGTTCCAAATTTGTCACACTATGCGGGAAAGGGTTAATTTATATCTCGCGATGTAATATAAATTATATTATATCCCATAGTGGAAAGTAAGCTTAAGTGCGGCATTCATGCATTGCATTGTATCTCAGAGAGCTAGAACTCAGGGCCGAGCCGTAAAACCAGTTAAATAAAAAAAAATCTATTCTGTGTCTGTGATTATCATAGATTACTGTATATATATTTACTAGAGAGTGATTATTTGTAATAACTTTTTATTTACAAGATTAAAAATGTAAAGTATAACTTTAACAATACCTCATTTATTTGTAAAGATAAGAATATATTGTAAATTGAATCGTATAATATGTCTTTATATTCTGTTTTAACCGATTCTAATGTGTTTACATATGAATATTTTCAACAAGAAGACGTATGTAGGCTATGCTGGAACAGAAATGCCGAAAGGGTAATTATCTCAAGAAATATTGAAAAAAGTTGTAACATTAAAAACGAGTTGCTGGATAAAGTACGTTATTGCTTAAATATTGATATAAGTTTATCAGATACAGACTACCCCAACAAAGCATGTGAAAATTGTTTCGGTCAGTTGGAAAAATTTCACGATTTTAAATTTTTTTGTAACGAAAATGACAAAAAGTTACGTGAGATAATAGTAAATAAAATAGATGATAAATCTGTCCACCCAACTCAAAATTCTTGCATTAAAGTGGAGAAAAATGAATCGGCTAGTGATTATCAAACGTCGGAATATAACGATTCGTACCTAGATCATTTACATAATTTAGATGTAACTAGTGAATCAGAAACATTACAAAAACATGAAAAAAACAGAAAAAGTAGAATAAAGTCTAAATACAAACCGATTCGGACACCAACATATTGCAATATATGTAGAATAGACTTAGATAATATTGATAATTTCTCTAATCACAATTCATTATGTCATGGAATTGAGGATGGGGGACTTTATAAGTGTTTTGGCTGCGAAAAGAGGTTTAAAAGCAGAAAAACACGATTGGGTCATGAGATTAACTTTTGTAAAGGTTTAAAGGATGGATACCAATGTAGTATTTGTGATAGATATCTTCCAAAACGAAGAGTGTATGAAAATCATATGAGAAACCACAGAGATAATGTACCAGTGGAATTGCCAGATGACATTTTTAAATGTTTGAAGTGCTACAAGTTGTTCAATACTAAAACAAATTTAAAAAAGCATATGGCTGTGCATGATGGTGAAAAGAAAAATTTTGTCTGCGAGGTATATTTGGGTGTCAAACACCATTACTATTATTGATGTTATAATTAGGGTTACAAATTATAAATCAGTAAGCTGATGTGACAAGCAGGTAAAGTAACTGAGAACTGATTGATAAAAAATAGTAAAATAAAGATTCTTAACCATCAGCCTTATATTGATTGGTAAGCGAAGTGTAGTGTTGTTCCCCACTAGATGCAGTGAAGATCTGGTGTGCAGAAAGTTGATGGATGCAGGTGGCTCAGGATTGTGTTTTGTGCCATTGTTTAGGGGAAGTCAACTAGATAGATATTATGCAACATTGTTATTAATTTTGTTTTTAGCCTTTTGGGAATATTTGAGAATACCACGATATGCATTACGCATACCACGATAGCCGGTCTATCGTGGTTATGAGGGGCTCACTGTCCTACCGGGGACCCTAAGTGATACCCTCCAAAAACCGCCTTTGGGGACAGGCACACACTTTCTTATAAATAGCGCGCTATAAATTTATAGTTTATAATCAGTAGTGTGCTATTGATTTATAGTCGTTTTGAACAACTTTAGTTATAACACACAGCCTAAACTAACAATAATTAGTTAAAAGTACTTACTTAAGTGACCATTTTGTATACATGAAACGGAAAGCGGAGTAGTGCTCTATTGTCACCAAATCATAAAATGGCGATCAACTTAACTCACTTCTACCAGGTTTATGTTGCACTTTTATAATAAAAAGTACACTATTAGCAAGAAGACATTTCAATTAGTACTGTTATAAGATTTTTGTATTTTGATTATCTTTTGATCCCTTAATAACAATTTTTATTGATATTTACAGAGTTGCGGTCGAGTTTTCACTAGACAAGACTACCTACATAAACACAAACTAACACACACAGGAGTTAAACAGCATGTCTGTCCACATTGCGGCTTCCGTACAACGCAGAGATCTTCACTTACTGTACATATCAGGTGCAATGCAGTATGCAGTTCATTTAATATTTTTATTTGAAAACCTGTCAGTCTAGGACTGCATGCAGCGAAAACTTCTTAGCTTCACAAATTTGTAAACATTGTTTTTGGATAGTTAAGAATTATTTGTTAGGAAGTATTTATAACTATATTATGGTTGTAGCACAAATGGGTCAGCTTAACCGGGGAAGGACCATGCTCTCACAGAATACCAGCGTAAAATAGTAGCTTAATGCTGCTGTGTTTCGTATGGTGAGTGTAGAAAACTGGAGCCCTTTTTACTGGAAATGAGGCATTCCATCTTAGTCCTCATGGGTGACATCGCATCTGCATTTTGATCGTAATCGAGGATAGATGTAGATGCCTAAGGGTCACAGCAACCACTTTTTTCACACAGGTTGACTGTGTGCTCGTTTGTCACCCTTATTCTATAAAAAAAAAAACTAGGAATTATTTTCATCAACTAATTAATATAGTAATAGAATTTTATTTATTGTGATGTTTTACATGAAAAATAATGATTATTATCTATAAAATACAAACAAATTAATAATACATATCAATTTAATAAAATTTAATCAATTCGATTTTCAAAATTACTTTTATCAATTTTTTGTATCTGACCATGGTGGTCACGCGAGTGCAGTGTTTTTCCCCATCCCAAAAGTGGCTCATGTGAATAAAGAAGCTTTCACTTCAAAAAATAAAGCGGAAATAGTTGTGCTGGAAGTGGTTCATGACTGTGAAGTTGTGGACCATTCGGTCCCATTGGTGGACAAAAGTTTTAATTTCTTATTCTGTACTTCATCATCATCAGCAACCTGAAAGTCCTTCTTTTCCATCAATTGTCGGTTCTTCAAGATATATGGTTAACTATATAGCAATTAGCAATATTTATTCTGCAATTAATTACTAAATAATTAGGTTACTCTTGCTTACATACTTACTATTGACCCACTTTGTTAATAGCCTATGAAAAGTCTACAAGGGTACAAAGGCCGGGTTGGCTACAGATATCCCGTACTTGATTTTAAAAATGTTTTTAGTCTAGGAGGCTTGTTAGGGTTACGCTTGAACCTATTACACGGTTTTTAGATGTCAGAAATGCGTTTTGAATTATTTACGATGCAAACAAATTTCACTAAAAATTGTGTAATAACGAAATGCAGATATGTCAATTTGTTTTCATATTATGAAGTAGACTATATCTGGTACTTGACTTTTTAATTTTGTTTTCAATTTAGGAGGATTCTCAGGGTTAAGCTCGACCCATTTACACTGTATTTTGGTTTTCGGAAATGCCTTTTGAATTAATTACAATAAAAATAAATTTCACTTAAAATTGCATATAACAAAACGCAAATATGTCAATTTGTTTTTTTAACACAGATACACTCATAAAAAAGTTTATCACTCGGACCCAGACAATCCATTTGTGGCTGGAGACAGGACTTATATCCTTTCAGCTGCGGAGACTCTAACCGTAATACTCCGTTGACTGCGGAGCTGTTTAATAAAATGGACGGTTGATTGGGCCCAATAAATTTAAACGCAAATATCTTGATTTTGGTATATTGAATACTATAATATGTATACATTTCTGAATTCTCTATGAAATTTCCTATAAACGAGTACATATATTTAATAAAGTTTTAAAGTAATTAGTATAACTAAATATAATATAACCAGCATGTTAGTTCTAAGATAGCAGTTTGCTTCATACATATTAAAAAACGATTTTGTGCCGGACGGGCGAAACTCTCCGGAGTAAATGTTGTCGAAGATACATCGCGAGTCGCTCACGTCCTACACCTATAGGTTCCGGTGGGTACTTTCACCGCCGTCTTTGTGGGTGCCGCTGAAATATTGTGGACTATGGTTCAAATCAAAATGCACGATTAACAAATACAAATAGCAAGGTAGTGGCCAGTGGTTCGACTGATTGATTAGTCGCGAAATTTTATAACTATTGATCACGGTTGTTAAACTACGGTTGTTCACTATTGGTTGGTCACTGTATATTTCGAAAGATTTCTTTAAATTGTACGGTGGTATCAAAGATCTATTGGTAGTAGCTGGTTTTCTAACACTACTGACTAGCAGCTATTATCAACTAAACTAGTTGATTTTATCACTTGTGTAACTGCGGATATCAGTTACCACTTTCGCTATATGTAACTGCGAATATCAGTTACGACCTTTTTAGGCTAGCTAACACTATCACTATATGTAACTGCGAATATCAGTTACGACCTTTTTCGGCTAGCTAACACTATCACTATATGTAACTGCGAATATCAGTTACGACCTTTTTCGGCTAGCTAACACTTTCACTATGTGTAACTGCGAATGTCAGTTACGACCTTTTTCGGCTAGCTAACACTTTCACTATTCACTATATACTGCTACTAGTTACTTCAGCTACCACCGGATACCACTCACTTCACTTCACTGTCACTGGTAGTTCTTCACACTACTACTGGTACTGGGTCCCGAGCCCCTAAGGTAGACTTGGGCAATACTTTGCAGTGAGCCGCTTGCCATTTTCCGTTTGCCTCTTTATTGCATAAACTTTTCACCATACAAATGGCATAAATTGCAATATTTTCTATACAAAACTGATTGCTACACTAACATGCTATACATCATTAAATCGGTAGTCTGGTACTTTATTAGTAGATCATAAAGGTTACTCAAAATATTATCATTGTAAAAAGTTATTAAACGAAATGTCCAAAATTTTCATTATATTTGGGTACATTGATTCTTTGATTTTTCTATAACTACGAAATGCGTTTAATTATACAAAAATATCCCTACACTTCTTTAATCTTTAAGGCATATGCTAATTGAATGTCATATTTATAACTCTTTTAGAACATAAAATTATTTTCCTTATTTTTAGTATGAACTATTACGCAGTTAATTAAAAACTTTTCCACGATAAGACGCGCTGTGATTGGTCGATTTTTTGGTATATAATAAAAGTTGTTTATATTACTTGTTATCAAAACGTCATTCTATACAAATATACTAAGAGTTATAAATATGCTACACAACTATATTAATACATGTTTTCATCCAGTTTTGTTGGTAATTTCACTATTAATACAAAAAACAATATTCTTTATAACTTCGTTTCTTAGCGTTGTTAGGCCGTCGCGAACATCTCTCCCGCCGTGCAGCGTCGCGACGATTTTCTCACAGCGGCGCTGCATCCATTTCGGTGAGCGACGTTGCTTCTACTTCGGCAGCGGCACGAGTTTCCTGGTTGGCCTCTTGATTAGGCCGTTTGCTGTGCGTACCTCCACAGTGCGGATCTGTCCGTCCGCACCGGGGTAAACAGCTTCCACCCTCCCTCGTGGCCAGGTGTTACGAGGTAACTGGCCGTCAGCTATGAGGACTGGATCGCCCACCTGGAGATTGGGACCTCGCCCATGGGCCTCCCGCCGGTTTTGAAGTTCCGGTAAATACTCTCGGACCCAACGCTGCCAGAACATGTCAGCGAGTATCTGAGAGCGTCGCCAGTGTCTTTTGCTATTCATATCTTTTTCATCAAATACTCCAGGTGTCGGCAATCTCGCAGATCCTCCTAAAAGGAAGTGATTTGGAGTGATGGATTCGTCATCGTCGCTGTCTACAGAGATGTGAGTCAATGGTCTGCTATTTACTGTGTACTCCACCTCGCAGAGCAGCGTGGCTAATACTTCCTCATGCGGATGTCTCTAATGAAGGACGGTGTATAGTGCCGTCTTCACGCACCGTATGAGACGTTCCCACACTCCTCCCATGAAAGGCGCGGAGGGGGTTATAAAACGCCACACTATGCCTCGTCGACTGGCTTCTTCTCGAAAAGCCTCCCGAAGTTCCTTGTCTGCGCCGTGCATGTTGGTGCCATTGTCGGAGTAAATCTCGGTGGGGCACCCTCGGCGAGCTGCGAATCTTCTTAATGCCAGTATTGCGGAGTCAGCGCTAAGATTTGCGACAACTTCTAAGTGGACAGCTCTGGATGTGAGGCAGGTGAAGAGAGCTACGTATCTCTTCTGATGTTGACGTCCCACAGTGACTGAAAGTGGCCCGAAATAGTCCAGACCGGTGAAGGTGAACGGTCTCTGGTGATGAGCGAGACGTGTACTGGGATGGTCACCGGTCGCTGGCACTGATGGTTGTGCTTTTCTGATGCGACATTGTATGCATTGGCTCACTATCTTTTTCGTGGTGGGTCGAAGTCGGATCACCCAGTAGTGCTGTCGAACCTCGTTGATGGTAGGTTCGGTTCCGCAATGATGCAGGCTACGATGCGTCCAGTCAATGTATAATTGCGTGATGTAATGATCACCATCCAATATAGCTGGCCCCTTCATGTCTTCTGTGACTCCCTTCACGGCGGCTATGCGACTTCGTAGCGCGATGATGCCGTCTTTCAATTCTATTTGGAGCGGTCGTAGGCGGCTATCATGAGCGACCTTTTTATTATTACGGAGATCGGTTATCTCTTGTGAGAAGGAGCCCTCTTGTATCCACGTGAGGACAGTTTTGCTGTCAGTCCAATATGTTACGGCTTCGGGCGTCACGCAATGTGCCTGGATGACGGCGGCAGCTACGCGGCTTCCCATCACGGCGGCTTGTAACTCGAGGCGAGGTATGGACGTTACTTTCAGCGGAGCTACCTTCGCCTTAGCCATGATGAGGCTCACATGTACTGTCCCATCGGTTGTTGTTGATCTCCAGTAGACTGCCGTTGCGTAGGCGCTCTCACTGGCATCGGTGAACACGTGGAGTTGGAGTGAACGTGCGTCGCTGAATCCTGGGTAGCGTCTTGGGATGCTTACTGATTTGAGCTGTTCCAGATGTTGGATCCATGTGAACCATTGTTTAGTCAGGTCTTCGTCCAACTCCTGGTCCCAGTCTGTTCCTCGTCTCCATGCTTCCTGCAGTATTTGTTTTGCTCGAATTGTAACTGGGGAGGCGAGGCCGAGCGGGTCATACAGCGACATTACTATTTTAAGTGCTTCCCTCTTGGTTGGTGTTTTATGCAGCAAATTGATTGGAAGTCGAGCGAGCTTTAGGTTGAAGCTCAGCTGATCGGAGTAGTTACGATGTACCAGTTCTGGCGCACTTGTAGAGAGGTTGTACCAGTTCTGGCGCACTGAGTCAGAAGTTGTACAAGTACGACGTTCGTCGATTCACGATCCTAAAAAAAAAAAAAAAAAAAAAAAAAAAAAAAAAAAAAGGTTTTGGCATGCTCTGATCACGAATCTGCGGTCCATTTTTGCGTAGGATGCACGGTTCCGGAGATGTGCAGATCAATTAACTCTTATCTAATTGATATCCGCTTCGAGCCTCAACCGTCATTAGCGCTCCATTGTCCTTATCTACTTATCTATTGTTGATTGACTACCGTCATTATCTATTATTCGTCGGCGTGTGGGTCGGCTTATGCTATTGTATTATACTCCTTTGTTCCTATCTACACTAATCTGACTCATTAATAAAACACATTACCCAATTTTGTTAAAAGTTTTATTTATAAAATACAAAATCTTATTACTTATTATCTATAAAATAGGAGCGAAACATCTCATCCACTAAAATATCGTTGTACAATGTGTTCCCTGTAAATATACTCGTAAAACTATGCATTGAACATCCCTGAAACTTATATAGCAAATACATTAAGCAATATTCGCCACAAACTGAAGTCCACTCATTCTGAATCCTATCAACATTCCAGTTCCATCTTTTACAATTTCTTTTAAAAAACTCTAGATGATATCGTACAGGTGCCCGTCCGAATGAATCAAAATATTGACCGACGTCATTCGTATCGATATATAAAGCTACCCAATGTGACCCTGGTTTATCATCTGTATCCAAATTGCATATTATATACGTTGGTACGTGGGTGTACATGGGTAGTTTATTGGCAGCATAAACATTATTTTCTAGAGTGGGGTGAATCTTTTTCAGATGTTGTTGTACATCTAGTGTATCCATAATATTACTGCTATTAGTAGATTATTACAGTACCAATCTACTCAATGACTAATATAGGAGTGATCAATTATAGTGATTTCTAAATATTAAATTGCATTCTTTGTGTTATACAAATCGTATTTGAGTCACCAATACACTGAACAAGACACGACAGGAAGGACGTAGGAATGTAGAGATAAGCAACAGAATGTAAGGTAAGCTTGTTGACGCATAAAGATACTATCAATTCTACTGCAGAAATTCTTTAGATTAGAATTATTACTCACTGGTACTATATAAGACCAAGCAACTGCAGTCATGGAGTTAGTGTATGGTCGTTTGACCGCAGTGGATCTATCAATACTACGTTTGTGTTACTTCAACGCATCAAAGGCCATGGATGTAAGTGTTTATTCTATTGACAAACTTACTTTTCTTTCTGTTATTTTCTTACGTGTGTATGATTTAGTGTTAACAAATTATATTTAAATATTATGTGTGTGTATATGGTTAAGCCGTGGTAGCTCAGATGGTTAGCGCAAAATGTAAAATTCACAGTACGCGACCCGGGTTCGATCCCCGCCGGCACCAATTAAATTGTTAATTACAATTTTAAGTGCTGATTTACCACGTGCTCAGCGTAGCCCTAAAACCCTCTCAGAAATGAGAGGAGGCCTATGTTCAGCAGTGGACTTTAATAGGTTGTAACTTTAGCTTTTTTAACTTTTATGATTAAGTGTTAACAAATTGATATTAACATGATAACTGTGTTGTTGCAGAAATCATTGAGCTTCGATGAAAATACCTATAAACAGTATTACTACTCGCCACTCTCCCCTCAAGAAGAGAGTGATGACATCGTCATTAATAATAACACATGCGATGGTGGAAAAAGAAAATCGCAATCGATTGATCATTTTTTTGAAGCTGAATCAAAAATAAAAAAGAGGAAGCTGTTATCATCAACCGTAGCACGAGCCGCTAGAGATGGTGTATCATACATTTCTACTAATTCTGACGACGGAGACCAAGCGACGCATCTCATCAAAATTGAAATGTACGATATGAAGAAGCTATCCAAGATTCCAACTACTGATCATTGGAAACATGCTTCCACGAGGATTAAATATTACGTAAAGACTAATAAGGATAGCATCTACGACAACACAAACGCCCTCGTATACAATATTACAAAGACAATAGCAGAAAGTGAAAAAGTTAAAAAATACTTTTTTAACAATGACAGTCATTAGCTGATCATTAGTGAATGTGATTCTGTTTACTTAAATTACAGGAAGACAAGAGCAGAAGAAAGAGATGAGTGTGGCATACGTGTACAGAACACATCATTGAAGAACAAAACTACAACACTGAGTGGAGATGAAAACGAGAAGAATATGCAGTACTCAAGAGCTGAATATCCATTCTTCAGTTCAAAATCTAGCCGGTTGCTCAGTTTCGAAAACTGGCCTCTCGTTATGCGACAGAAACCTGAAGATCTTGCAGAAGCCGGTTTCTTTTATACTGGCCATGCAGACAGGACCAAGTGTTTCTATTGTGGTGGTGGCTTAAAAGATTGGGAAGATGATGATGATCCTTGGCAGCAGCATGTTCAGTGGTTTAGTCAGTGTGCTTATTTAAAATTTAAACTCGAACAGAGTTTTGTATTACATTAAATAGAATATTTATAAAGAAATAAAAAAATAATATATTGCATACAATTTGTTTTATTTAATTTTATAATGTTTCACATAGTTACATACACACAAAATGCATTACACATAACTCATAAAATCTATCACACAACACATATTATAACCTTAACTACTATAGTCTACAGTAACATTTCTGTTTTTATCTATCTCAATAATATTATCAAACTCAGCATAAACTATACAGTTAATTGTTTGTATTAGTGAGGATTCAAATCGTACTTCTAATCTTACACTACCATGCTTTATGAGATTCCAATGAGCTGATGAGTTGGCTGATAAATCAGGAGTTAAGTCAAATGCTAATAGACAGTAACCTTTGGCATACTGTTCACAAGAGATTCCATTTCCTTCATTAAGAAAGTGAATACCAGTTCCCGAGAATAGAGTATGATATGCTGATGTAAATATGCTATTATTAAAGGATGGTTGCAAAGCTTTTGAAGGTATTTGTTGACCATCAATATATAAGCTGAAAGAATTAATACCATAGTTTTCAAAGTTAAATGGATTTTTAGTAAGGGAACCATTAAATGCAGAATTGTTCACAAATCCAATTATACATCTTTTGGGTACCTGCCCTAAAAATATATTATCAAGAGTTTTTCCTTGAACACCCGATGGAATTGTTAAAACTTTTACTTCAGCTCGAGTAATAGGATATTTAGCAGTGGTAGAAGCTAAAACTTTTTGATGTGCGAGTAATACACTTGGATTAATTCGTGCTCGTCGAACAATAAGAGTTGCATCCGTAATGCAAACTTTAAACTTTACATCGTTTGACCCAGCAATTAAATTAAAGCTCTCTCTAGATCGAACCAATTTAACACTCATTTCAACACCATTAATTAAAAATTTATCTTGGTTGAAAATGTCACCGTGAAGATGACCAATCATTTCTATTTCCTTACTTTCACTAATCAATTCCTGTCTTTTAACAAATCCTATGTTTTTACCATCCGTAGAATCCATTTTTCCTGCTGTATCATCATACCAAAGACTACAAGTAAGATGAGATTGTTTAGCAGCAGGAGCATAGTTTAAAAGGGTTTCCATGTATGCTCGATATGCGTAGGTATTATTAGGTGGTGATACAAGTTTTTGGTTTAAATAAACATCAAGTTGACTAAAAAGTGAATGCAGCCAATTATTTACAGGTGCTACTACTGTAGTAGATATCAAGTTAGTTGAATCTTGATTTAATACTTTTGCCTTTATGTGGAGTAATGTATGAGACAAATCTATGTAGTCATCGCCTGTCCCAGGAACTTGAAACTCGATAGGTCCATCATCACCAAGAGATGAAATTGGTTTATAATGAATCCACAATCCATTTTCAATGCTAGTTTGTGTAGACGGTAGTGCAAACAAATCCAATTCTGACTTAACGCACTCGCAAGAATGATTATGAAGGAAAGACATATTTAATTTGAAAATATATCTTTGTTATTTTTTGGTTTTAGACCAAGTTTTTTCGCAGCTTTCACTTTAGCAGTTAATGGTGGAATGAACGAGGTCAATCGTTTTCTTTTAGTTTTATACCCAGATCCTGTCATGTTAAATTGATCAATTTTCTCATCAGCCTTTCGTTTTAAATTCGTACTAACTTGCTTTAGACGATCTTTTATTGAGGCTTCCATAGGACGCGCTTGAACCATATCCGATAAAAGTCCTACTCCAGCGCTTAATGCCTCCTTACCAATCACTCGAGCACCACTTGAAAGTAAAGGTAAAATTGATCTAAATAACCCCCCTAAGAAGCTCCCAATACCATGACCGCGTTGGTATGGTGCACCCTTATAAATTACTCCAACTCCTGACCCAGCTTGATGTGTATAATAATTTTCATATGGACATTTATGATGATCACGAAGGGAATTCATTATTATAATTTTCGGAAATGTAGTTTAATACACACGGTTCCAAACTGGAATGGTATTTTTTGTCCTGTGCTCGATCTTATAACTATTTCCAGCGTATCGAACTCTCTTCGCATAACAGGTAAGTAGTGAGGTTGAGAGAAAACGTGCATTTTATTTGCACCATAAATGTATTTTGTAGGATCTAATGAAATGACTCTTAGTAAAGGAGTCATAACATCACCCACAATCTGAGGATCGATAATGTCACAATATAGAAAGAGTTGAGATGGTAACCCTAAGTGTAAATTAGCAGGACACTTTCCAAAATTTCTCTCTAGGAGATTTTTATTTGGTTCATAACCTAGTTGTAAACTTAATTTGGGTGATAATGTTACGGATGTTATATTTTTATCCAAAACAGAAATAGACACAAATTTTGTTATTTCATCATAGCGAAATTTCAAGTTCTCTCCGATACCATTTAACACTCTTAAAATATGCTCAACGTTATCATAGTTGGTAGCTGGAATATGTTTTTTGTAGTACACTGTGGATGGTTTATCTTCATTAGGCATTAACATAGATTTTGTAATGTATATAACATTTTCATGATCTTGAACAGTAAACATGGTACATGGATATTGAAACTCGACAACTCCAACCGACCATTCACCTTCTAATTTAATAGCTTTCGGTAATTTCGTTGAAAAATTTGTGGTCTTGTTATCAGGAAAATATTCCATTGAACTATTGCTGAGCAAAGTTAAATAAAAACTTTCTTTATTCATATTTCTTTTAAACTAGAAGCTAAAATCCAACTGTTAAATTTATCTGGATAACCTTTCCACTTCACTAATACTTCTTTTCTGTTACCTGAGTAACGAGTGTCAATTATTTTATCTATTTTATATTGTGAGGTGGGGTTGTAAGTGATTTTCTGTAATTCTCTTTCATAAAAAGTACCAACTATTGGTTCATTTTGTAAATCTGTTATTGTATAAACAACCCATGGAGATGTATCAATTATTGAAGATATAATAAATATTTCATCACTCCAATTTGATTCATATCCTTTTTGGAAAGCATGTTTATATTTAGTTATTCGAACATAATCACCCACATTGAAATTTGGTTTAGGATTTTCTAAAGAAAGTTTGTTTGACCGTCTATCATAAAGATTAGTCCAAACTGTCATAATATTGTTGGAATTTACATCACATGGGCACATCTTAATACTAGAGTGAAAGCTGTGATTGTAAGAGTATATTAAATCTTGTAAAACATCTATATATCTATAAGTATTATTATGAGTGAAATAACGCCACATTTTCATTTTTAGTGTTCTTTGAAATCGTTCAACAATACTGGCCTTAATGTCAGGATTGTTAGTGGTATAGTAATTAATCTTTTTGGATTTAAAGTATTTTTGTACATCTTTTGAAACAAATTCTGTACCTTTATCAGATTGTATGTGAGTAGGTGTTAAATTACTTTCAGTAAATATACTTTCAAAACATTCTTTAGTTGTTTCTGAGTTTTTCCTTTTCATTGGTCTTGCAAAAGCATATTTACTAAATACATCAATAACACATAGTATATACTTGAAACCATCATTATATTGAGAATAAGTTCGCATATCACTTAAATCAGCTTGCCACAGTTCATTAATATTTGATAGAATGTACCTATTACGCGGGAATTTTTTTCGAATGGGTTTATGTAATGTGTATGTTTCTTGTGATTTTAACCATTCCTTTACTTGCTTTTTATTCATTTTACCCTTCATGGCTTTTGATAAATTATCAATACTACCAAAACCAGCGGGATTAGATGGATCATAATAAATCCTGTTAATTTCTTCTAGTACGGGGTCCATTTTTCCCACTCAAGCCTTTTACGTATTTTAGTTGTAGACTTTTTATCTCTACTGCTCGGTGTAGAAAACTCTTGAAATTCAATCTCAGAGGGTTTGTTCAGATCTTTTGCTTGAAGTTGGTTAATAAACTCACATCTCTTTGGATTTCCAATATAAGTAAGTGGTACTTTAATATCTTTTAATGCTTCAGCAAATCTATCCCAACCTACTGGATCACTTCTTTTTAAGGGTCTTAGTGAATCATTTATTAAATCAACAATATTACTTCCAGGAATTTTTTCATTATCAATTATGACTGTACCTTCATTATCCCAATGTATTTTACCTTTACTTGTTTCAACTAAGTTTAATAATAACTGTCCTTTTTTATTATAAGTTTTTGGTATTAAACTGAGTATTTGAGCTGGTGTGTAAAGTGGATTTTCAACATTTTCTTTACTTTTGATGGATCGATTCTCCTCCAACAAAGATTCAGCATCAACTGAAGTTTTTAGATCTCTATCTTTATTTTTAAAACCAATTTTAGACTCGTTTGAATCTTCATTAGATGTATCAGAATAAATTGGTAATCTGAGTGGTTGACGATCCTCTTCGGTAAAATGAAGGTATCTTTGCAGTGTTTGTAAATATAACATCCATTTCTTTCGGTCTTCCGTCTTACTATTCATAATATTTTGCATTTCAATATCTAATCGAGATAAACTACTACTCGTATTAACCTTATTTTCTTGTTTTAATTTTTCAATCAATCCAGGTTCGATAAGTATCATTTTCTTTGCATTTTCCATGTTAACTGGCTAGTCCACTCACTAATCCACTCAATATTGCACCTAATATTATTGGTAAGAAAGCCCCTCCTTTTTGTATAATTATATTTTTTCTTAGTTTATGTTTACACTTACGCACTAGTTGACGGAGTATATTTTTGTGTTTATTCAATTTTTGTTTATCTTGATCTTTAAGAGGTACTTTTCCTTGTAAAACGTTATGAATACACTCACAAATACAGTTAATTTCTTCTTCATCACACGTTTTAAGTAATGCTCTTTGATATTTTGGTTTAAGCGTATGCAAAGCGTTTAGCAAATGTTTATGCGTTGTGAGTCGACGATGCATCATTTAGCAATGATTTGAAATGTTTGATTCTTGGTGTATTTAAACTCTTTTGTGGGGACGTAGACTGTGCAGAAACCATTAAATGGGAAGACATTTGTCTTGATACGACAAAAATCATTGGTATTCTGTTTTAAATCTACCATTAAATATCCATGCGCCTCTAGAGTTGCATCCCTGTAGGCATCTTCAATAAATTTTGGGTTATCTGGTGACACTTGTCGTGCTAAATATCTTATTTGAGTTTTATCTCGAGGGTTTTTAAAATATATTATATAACTTGAGTTTAAGGATATGTCTCTTTGCCCTTTACCCTGATGAAATAAATTTTGTGTTAAATAAAATACACTAAGATTCCTGTGATGACTACCTTTTGTAAATATATCCACAATTCTTCCATCGGACTCTCTCATTAGATCATCAATAATAACAAGATGTGGGTTTTCACCGTCAAACATATTAACATTTGGAATTCCTTGATGGTAGTTAACATTTGGTAAATTATATAAAGGTTGCATTTCATCAAAGCACCATGTGATCTGATTAAAATCACAATTACATATTTCTGTAACTGATTTTATGAAATTTGTTACAAAATTTGGCTTCCCACATCCACTTGGCCCCGCCACAATAGCAGTAAACGGATGGATAAAGTGAAACATTATACACGTCTAAAGTTCTAAGGGGTGAAATAAAAAATGAAAGTGTTGGTGTTAACAATTAATATATATTGCAAACATTATATAAAACAGAATGATCTGTATACTATTTCTAACACAATTAGTACATCATAATTTTACAATCAACTCAATCTCAAATAAATGCACACACACACACACACAAATATAAACAACAATTAACTTAAATTATTTACAATAAAACAACGATTAAATATGTAATAAACTCTACGTCATATTATACTATTATCATTATTTTACAATCAATACAAATTTTATTTACATGCAGACATAAAATTAAAAACTATCAACACTTACATAACGCAGTTTATAATGACCCCAAGCTAATGTTTCAATATTATTATCTAAAATATGCCTCTTTGTGTCATTATATGATAAACCAATCTTATTTAATTTTTGTGTAAAAATTGTGTGTTTAATTGATTTAAATCTAAGCATACTATAATATTGCACTTTTTTATTAAATAGAGAAGACTTATAATTATCCATGGTCATCTTTTTAGTGATACATTTATTTACGCCTTTTGCCTTGGCTATAGTCTTATTCTCTAAGTTAAAAGCGTACATTTTGGATCGTAAACCCACAAATTCTTTCATGATTTTACCATTATTTTCATCTTTAAAAAAACCTAATTTCTTTTTATTTAATTTTGGATATTCAAAAATATTATTTGCATCATAAGCTGAGGTATCAAAGTATGATGAAAGGTCAGGTTTTATATCAGAGTAAAAATCATCTGTAAATATATGATATATTAAACTATCCGTATCTGTATACAATAATTTGATTTTACTAAACTTTTTAACCATATAGTTATAATGAAAATCATACATTAATGTTTTTGAAATATCTAAAATGCAAAACCCTAAATAAATTGGTTTGTTATATATTAACTTTGTTTTTCGCAACTGAACCGCAACTAGGTTTTCCGAAAATACTGAAAGACTATGAAATTGTGGTTTAGCGATTAGATCTTGAGCACCTAAAGCTTTGCCCTGGTTCTCCCAGTGTGTAACTAATTTTATGTTAACCCTTTTTTCAATATTCTCCATAGTCTTTCCGAAGACTGAATTATTCATTAATTTATAAAAATCTTTTTCGAAATCTGATTTTGCTAACGTTCTTAATTTTGTGTTTAGATCTATGTACATCTTCAACCAGCGAGACTGTTTAAATTTTAAAACTCTATGAATTTTAGTTAATTTAACCCCCATTTCTATGCACTGCTTTAAATTTCTGTAATGAATTACATATTTATCTTTATTATTTAAATTTGGGACTAGTTTATTTTCATTAATATTGTCTGCACAAATGTTTTCGGGGCATAAAGGAAAGTCCGAATGTAAATCATGAAGTTCATCTGGATATTCCAAATCAACTTCTAAAATAAAACCGAAGTTCGATGTCTCAGACACATTAAATTCTGTATTCGGATTTACCCATTCGAATCCACCAGTAGGAAGACATTGAGACATAGCCCAACCATATAAATTGTTGGCATCAAAATATGTGATATATGAATTTGGTTTCCCTGCATCATAATCCCCCATATATTTGTTATTAGCTCTAGCATAACGATTACTACATTGAGATACACCACCCCTGATACCTGATCTAATAAATGCAATTTTCTCATAATCTGTTAAAAGTTCTAATTCTATTTTTGTATATTTTAACATTGCTTCCCAACTTAAACCGGGTGCTGTGTAATAATGGGCAGGGTCTAAATCATAAGTATTAATACATAACTTTCTAAAGTTTTCAAATACATCGGTTAAAAGTAAAACGTCTGTTTTTAAATACAGGTTTGAATAATCTAGCATATTACAACACCCAAAGTGTTTCCAAACATCTTTAGCATGATTGTAATCATCATTTGAAATATGGGAATCTGTGAGCGAGCTATAAAAAAATTTTTGTTCGGGGAGCGATGTTAGGTTTAAACTATCATAATTAGTCATAAGTTCATATGGATAAACGCCTTTCCGTTTTAAACGAAAGAAATCTTCATCATTAGGATAATTTCTACGTAATTCTTGAAATTGATCATTACTGAGATTTTTGGCCAATTCTTCTAATTTACATGATAAAAACTTAAATGAATCTATGAATCTTAATATAATTTCGTGGTTATTCATTTTTAATTTTTTGGAAAAGGATATATATTTTTCTTTATTTTGAGGGATAACTTCGACTTCACCATCACAAAAGTTTAACGCGTGAACAATAAAATGAGCATCATAGTGACTAAGGTTGTGTAAAAATATTGGTATATAACGAGGTTTTCTGAACTTCGAGCTACATGATTCGTGAGCAACACCTATAAAACTACCGGTGTACCAATCAAAATCATAAAAATGTTCTGCTAACTCTGTTTCACAAATATGACAAATGGTTGCATTTGAAATTTGGTTTTTGTCTTCATTTGTTAGCGGAAGTGGAGGATATTTTTGAAGTCTATTTATTTCTTTGAGATTGTTAGATAAACTTTCCATAAACACTTGTGCACAGTTGGGTCCGCAATACGTTACATATTTTGATAATTTATCATCATATGAACATTTAATATAATAACCAAAACTATGTACTTCATGTTTCTGAATATTGTGTGAAAGGTTTGGAAGGATCGTTAGAACATGATTCTATTGGTTTTAAAAATGCTTCAAAATCAGCATAAACTACGAATGGTATCTTCAACTTTTTTTCATAACTATCAAATTTAATTTTATCATTTGAAATAGGTTGACCAAACCAATTCTTTTTTTTTAAAGTTTCACTGTTTGGTAATTCTGTACAAATGTGGGCACAATCGTATTGTTCATGGTTATTTAAACTTTCCTTAGATGGAAAGTGAAGTAGACATGCTTCGCAAATGTACATGATGTGACCGTCTTTTGAAATTTGTTTACTAACTAACCGCGATAAATTTTTTATGTAACAATAATGATTTTTTGTATCCTTGGAAAAAAATAATAAATTGATATGTCTATCTTTACGACACTTTGTTAAAAATAATGGACCTACTATAGAATTACATCGTTTTTCTTTATTATATTCTAACCCAAAAACATTAATACTAATATCATTTAATTTCTCTACTTTTGCTATGTCAGAAATTTTAACTGGAAAGGAAATACCATCAAATTTAAGTTTATTTGCATGTTTAACGTTCGATGATACACGATCCGCGTCTTTGTTTACGGGATATAACGCCGAGAGTAACGCCCATTTAAAACAAAAATAATCCTTGCTTTTTACATTTATAACAGCCTTTTTTAATTTTATGTCACGAGGAAGATCTATGTATGAAGTACCGCGTAGGGGGTTAAATTTATTAACATTCATGTCTATAGATTTTATGTTTTTTAGACTCCATCCACTATCTTTTTTTTCAAATGCACTAATTTTAGTAGTAATTGTATCATTTAAAGATGAAAAAAAAATATTTAAGTCATCTCCTTGACAAATAATATAGTTAAGCGTTTGAAAATCGAACGTATCATGAATATCTTTAGTTTGTTGAACAAAATCAGCATGCAATATGAAGTTTACTTTAAAAATTATGTGTTGATGAATACACTCTTGTATTAAAAATAAAATATCATCTTTAATAGAATTTAAAAATAGTTCAGGAGTTTCAAAATTTACCAATGTCGAACTATCTACTCTACTCTTGATTTTATAAGTTAAAATCCTATTTCCAAAAGCAGATTCAATAACACTAACGTTTGATAAAGAATTATGTGAATTTAAAAGATTATTTTTGTGAACATTACTTTTAAAATGATTAGCTAAATACCGTTTCTTGATAAATATATGACACGTTAGACATTCCACTTGATCATCGTTACTGATACTGTTCCCTGCAGAGGTAGGCGCTTCTGCTTCCGTTGTTGGTTTTTTGATGATCTTGGGTTCTTTGCTGCTCGTTCGCTTCGTTCCTCTTCCAAGTTGTAGTGGTTGACTACTAAAATGTTTAAATTTATTAAAAACTGTACAAGACATTGTGTAAATTATGATCGAAATGAATGTTTATTTTACTTACTTAAACTGTGTTTCAACCATCGCACAGTGATTATACAACTCATCATCATACGATGAATCGAACAGTTGATCCTTCTCCATTTCATCACAAACTTTAGACAACTCCTGATTTAATTCGCTGTTGAATAGTTCCGTATTCTCTTCCATGGTTGTGGAGAAGAAAGCACTGGTGCACACTTCACTGAAGTTTGCCATCCTTATAGTAAAGAAGAAAATAGGTAGCAGAGTAAGTAACAGTTCAGTGTTGGTAGACCAACTGATACCCAAATTTCAAATAATGTCCGATATTTAAGTCTAACAAAGGATTAGAAATAGAATATAATGAGTACACGGAAGTAATTTAAGTAAACAGAATCACATTCACTAATGATCAGCTAATGACTGTCATTGTTAAAAAAGTATTTTTTAACTTTTTCACTTTCTGCTATTGTCTTTGTAATATTGTATACGAGGGCGTTTGTGTTGTCGTAGATGCTATCCTTATTAGTCTTTACGTAATATTTAATCCTCGTGGAAGCATGTTTCCAATGATCAGTAGTTGGAATCTTGGATAGCTTCTTCATATCGTACATTTCAATTTTGATGAGATGCGTCGCTTGGTCTCCGTCGTCAGAATTAGTAGAAATGTATGATACACCATCTCTAGCGGCTCGTGCTACGGTTGATGATAACAGCTTCCTCTTTTTTATTTTTGATTCAGCTTCAAAAAAATGATCAATCGATTGCGATTTTCTTTTTCCACCATCGCATGTGTTATTATTAATGACGATGTCATCACTCTCTTCTTGAGGGGAGAGTGGCGAGTAGTAATACTGTTTATAGGTATTTTCATCGAAGCTCAATGATTTCTGCAACAACACAGTTATCATGTTAATATCAATTTGTTAACATTTAATCATAAAAGTTAAAAAAGCTAAAGTTACAACCTATTAAAGTCCACTGCTGAACATAGGCCTCCTCTCATTTCTGAGAGGGTTTTAGGGCTACGCTGAGCACGTGGTAAATCAGCACTTAAAATTGTAATTAACAATTTAATTGGTGCCGGCGGGGATCGAACCCGGGTCGCGTACTGTGAATTTTACATTTTGCGCTAACCATCTGAGCTACCACGGCTTAACCATATACACACACATAATATTTAAATATAATTTGTTAACACTAAATCATACACACGTAAGAAAATAACAGAAAGAAAAGTAAGTTTGTCAATAGAATAAACACTTACATCCATGGCCTTTGATGCGTTGAAGTAACACAAACGTAGTATTGATAGATCCACTGCGGTCAAACGACCATACACTAACTCCATGACTGCAGTTGCTTGGTCTTATATAGTACCAGTGAGTAATAATTCTAATCTAAAGAATTTCTGCAGTAGAATTGATAGTATCTTTATGCGTCAACAAGCTTACCTTACATTCTGTTGCTTATCTCTACATTCCTACGTCCTTCCTGTCGTGTCTTGTTCAGTGTATTGGTGACTCAAATACGATTTGTATAACACAAAGAATGCAATTTAATATTTAAATCACTATAATTGATCACTCCTATATTAGTCATTGAGTAGATTGGTACTGTAATAATCTACTAATAGCAGTAATATTATGGATACACTAGATGTACAACAACATCTGAAAAAGATTCACCCCACTCTAGAAAATAATGTTTATGCTGCCAATAAACTACCCATGTACACCCACGTACCAACGTATATAATATGCAATTTGGATACAGATGATAAACCAGGGTCACATTGGGTAGCTTTATATATCGATACGAATGACGTCGGTCAATATTTTGATTCATTCGGACGGGCACCTGTACGATATCATCTAGAGTTTTTTAAAAGAAATTGTAAAAGATGGAACTGGAATGTTGATAGGATTCAGAATGAGTGGACTTCAGTTTGTGGCGAATATTGCTTAATGTATTTGCTATATAAGTTTCAGGGATGTTCAATGCATAGTTTTACGAGTATATTTACAGGGAACACATTGTACAACGATATTTTAGTGGATGAGATGTTTCGCTCCTATTTTATAGATAATAAGTAATAAGATTTTGTATTTTATAAATAAAACTTTTAACAAAATTGGGTAATGTGTTTTATTAATGAGTCAGATTAGTGTAGATAGGAACAAAGGAGTATAATACAATAGCATAAGCCGACCCACACGCCGACGAATAATAGATAATGACGGTAGTCAATCAACAATAGATAAGTAGATAAGGACAATGGAGCGCTAATGACGGTTGAGGCTCGAAGCGGATATCAATTAGATAAGAGTTAATTGATCTGCACATCTCCGGAACCGTGCATCCTACGCAAAAATGGACCGCAGATTCGTGATCAGAGCATGCCAAAACCTTTTCTTTTTTTTTTTTTTTTTTTTTTTTTTTTTTTTTTTTTTTTTTTTGTTAGGATCGTGAATCGACGAACGTCGTACTTGTACAACTTCTGACTCAGTGCGCCAGAACTGGTACAACCTCTCTACAAGTGCGCCAGAACTGGTACATCGTAACTACTGATCGGTACTCGGTTTCCAGATTAATCCGAGTATCTTTTCCTCGGTTCCTTTGTTTCCCAGATCGACTGACTCAGATGCTTCATGGTCACGTTCTAATTCTTTTACAACTTCTGGTGCGTTGGAAACCCATTTTCTTAAGTTGAAGTGCGCGTTTTTGTGTATGTCGCGTACTTCCTTCGATATTCGCATTGCCTCTTCCAGAGACTGGAAACTGTCGAGATAGTCATCCATATAGTGGTTTTGAATGATAGCTTCTACGGCTTCTGGATACTTGTCTTTGTATTTTTTAGCGTTCCAGTTCTTCGCGAATATGGCTGTGCAGGGTGAACTGGCTGCACCGAAAATGATCGACGTCATTCTATATTCCTGTGGAGCTTCATTACGTCGATCCCCTCTCCAGAGATATCTTAAGGCATCTCTGTCTTCGGGTCTAACTTTGACCTGCATGAACATTTCGGCTATGTCCGCGGAGACAGCGATTTTATGGCGGCGAAAACGCATCATGACCCCTGGTAGTGATTGCAGTAGGTCTGGACCCGTGAGCAGGAAGTCGTTCAACGACACCCCCTTTGTTTTGGCTGCGGCATCGTGTACTATTCGAAACTTCTCTGGCTTCATTGGGTTATGGACGTCGAAATGGGGTAGGTACCATGTTCTTCCCGGTGTGCTAGTTTTCGGTGCTATCTCGGCGTATCCTTTTTGTACAAGGGAATTCATTTGTTCATCATACTTCCTTTTTAGATCTTCGTCTCGATCTAATTTTCTTTCGATGGAAACGAGCCGTTTTATTGCTGTTTCATAATTACCAGGCATCTCGATATCCTTTTCCTTCCAGAGAAGCGCTGTTTCTATGTGCCCGTCTTGTAACTGACGGGTGCTGCTATTTAGTATATCTTCAGCTTTCTTCTCTGGGTCGGAGTCTGGTCTTCTCGGATTGAAATATTCGCGGAGTTGGTCATCTATATTTCCCTCGCTCTTGTGCAGCTCATTGGCCGCGTGGACGCGCTGATACGGGGCTTTAGTGTGTGCCCCGTGTAGCACCCATCCTAATTCTGTGAGCGAGGCAATTGGCTGGTGCGGCGGACCTCTTCGGATTTGAGTGGCTATCAGAAGTCTCCAATTGTCCTGTCCTATTAGGATCCTTGGGTTGCCAGAGTCATATATTAGCTGCTCCTTTAGGTCTTTCAAGTGTTTGCACTTGGCTATGTCTACTCCACGCACAGTCTGTGGCCCCAAGTTTAGGCTTGCGACCGTGCGTGCTCTGAATGGCACCCTTTTGCTGTGGAGACTCTTCAGCGATACTTTGATTCTTCGAGATTCCGGTGAATCGAGGGTATTGTTCCCGATAGCAGTGATCTTAAACGGGTCCAACCGCCCTTTAGCTCCAATTTGTTTGGCGATCTCTTCATCCATTAGTGAAACTGTTGACCCGTCATCCAGCAGGGCGTGTGTGTTTACAGCTCCCGCCGGTCGTGTGCGGGCCGTAGTGGTCGGCGCGGGCAGGGGTATCCCCCCTCGGGGGGGGGGGTCCACGCCTTGGCTTCCCTTCCTTGCGAACGGGTGATCGGCATCTTGAATCTGAAAAATTCTGCGGTTTTAATACGGTGGTGACTATTTACCCGGTTCCGAAATACAAACGGATATATCCGGCTCGAAGGACCAACGAATGTGCCGGACGGGCGAAACTCTCCGGAGTAAATGTTGTCGAAGATACTTCGCGAGTCGCTCACGTCCTACACCTATAGGTTCCGGTGGGTACTTTCACCGCCGTCTTTGTGGGTGCCGCTGAAATATTGTGGACTGTGGTTCAAATCAAAATGCACGATTAACAAATACAAATAGCAAGGTAGTGGCCAGTGGTTCGACTGATTTATTAGTCGCGAAATTTTATAACTATTGATCACGGTTGTTAAACTACGGTTGTTCACTATTGGTTGGTCACTGTATATTTCGAAAGATTTTTTTAAATTGTACGGTGGTATCAAAGATCTATTGGTAGTAGCTGGTTTTCTAACACTACTGAAACTTACTTAAACGGGTCCAACCGCCCTTTAGCTCCAATTTGTTTGGCGATCTCTTCATCCATTAGTGAAACTGTTGACCCGTCATCCAGCAGGGCGTGTGTGTTTACAGCTCCCGCCGGTCCAATTACTCGCACTGGAATTATTTTTAAATAGGCTTGATGCTTTGACACACCGAATGAGTTAGCAACAGTTTCTTGAGGTTCTTTTTGTTTGACCTCAGTCTTCTCCTTTGTATTACTATGGAGAAGTCGATTGTGTGTCGCGGTGCATCCTTCTATTCCACACTTATTGGTTTTGCATTTGTGTGTCTGATTTTTATAGCGTAAACAGCGGAAACATAAATTATTTTGCTTTGCGAGTTCCCATCGTTTGTTGATATCTGCTTCTTTAAATGTTTTACATTCGGATCCGTAGTGACCCTCTTTTCCGCACACTCTGCATTTCGGAGACGGCTTAGTAGTAGCCGCGTGTGCTCTATGTACTGAACGATTGCTTTGTGCTTCGTTTATAATTTCTGGAGGCGCAAATGCACTGCAGAAGTGAGCTTGCTCAGTAATAAAATCGCTGAAGCAGCCGAGGTCTGGTCTAGAGTCATATTTTTCGGTGTAGATTCTATACCACTGGGCACGTATAGAGTTTGGCAGTTTGTCGGTGAGGTGTCGTAGCAGCTCTGCGTTGACGAGGTAATGATCTCGCTTTAGGGCTCGAAGAGTGACGACGCTTCCCCTCACTTTACTCGCGAATGTGCAGATGTCTCTGGGCGCTTCTGTACAGCGTGCTAATCCTCGTAACTTCTCGGTTTCTACTTGCGCGATTGAATCTGGACGCCCAAATTGTAGCTCCAGTTCTCGCATAATCTCATCTGGCTTAGCATGCCCGATGAGTTCTGAACTGACTGTTTCCAAGGCTCTTCTTTGTAGACTTCGTCTTAGTCTAGCAGTGTTTTCAATGTCATTGAAGTAGCCTCGGGTTGTTTCGTAAATGGCACGGAATGAAAGCCACTCGGTATGTGCTCCGCTAAAGCTTGGCAGTGTCATTACAGCTTTCGACGCTGCGAAAGTATGCGACGATAGTGGCGCACTCTCTAACTTTGATTTGTCAGCGAGCGCGGCTATAGCGGACGTGAGCTCCGATATAAATGGACGGAGCCCCCTGTCTTCACTTATGACAGGTTCCTGGCTAGCTTTATTTGGCTTGGGATCCTTTTGTACATCTTCTGGATAGGAATCCTGGTATGTGAGCTCTGATACAATCGGTAGGAGCCCCCTGTCTTCATTAACGATGGGTTCCTGGCTGAGCTTCTGTGGCATGGGATCCCTTTGTACGTCTTCTGGATAGGAATCCTGGTTCGTGAGCTCCTTTTGGGGCTCACTGAGGTCGACAACGTCCGGGGTTGGCTTTGTGACGGTTTTATTAAATGGGGCCTTCCCTCCGGTGGTTGCGCCTTGATTTGACTTTTGTTTGGCTACAGAGTTTTCGAGCCAAGATCGAACGTACTCACTTTTGGAGTGACCATCTTCATCATAGTCGTCTGATTCGTCTTCTTCTTCAGCCATCTGTAAAGAGATCTGCGCAAGTTCTAGTTTGATCTTCAATACTTCTTCACGAGCCTTCAAAATTCTTCTATTGGGCCGAACAGTCTTCTTTGACTTCTTACTGCAATCGGTGTGGCCCCTTGGTGGCTCTTCGGTGTGGGTGTCTTCCCGGGCTGTTGGCGATGATGCACGGCTAAAGTCATCGTTTCCTTCTATATGTTCCCTCTGCTTCATTGTCCGGGCCGTAGTGGACGGCGCGGACAGGGGTATCCCCCTCTCGGGGGGCAGCATGGCGCCTCAGCGCCCTCTACCGTTGACGGTGAGCATGGTGGCATCTGGTAGTGGACGGCGGCGTTACTGGCCGACGAACTTCCTTCCAGACCGACGGTCCACGCCTTGGCTTCCCTTCCTTGCGAACGGGTGATCGGCATCTTGAATCTGAAAAATTCTGCGGTTTTAATACGGTGGTGACTATTTACCCGGTTCCGAAATACAAACGGATATATCCGGCTCGAAGGACCAACGAATGTGCCGGACGGGCGAAACTCTCCGGAGTAAACGTTGTCGAAGATACTTCGCGAGTCGCTCACGTCCTACACCTATAGGTTCCGGTGGGTACTTTCACCGCCGTCTTTGTGGGTGCCGCTGAAATATTGTGGACTGTGGTTCAAATCAAAATGCACGATTAACAAATACAAATAGCAAGGTAGTGGCCAGTGGTTCGACTGATTTATTAGTCGCGAAATTTTATAACTATTGATCACGGTTGTTAAACTACGGTTGTTCACTATTGGTTGGTCACTGTATATTTCGAAAGATTTTTTTAAATTGTACGGTGGTATCAAAGATCTATTGGTAGTAGCTGGTTTTCTAACACTACTGACTAGCAGCTATTATCAACTAAACTAGTTGATTTTATCACTTGTGTAACTGCGGATATCAGTTACCACTTTCGCTATATGTAACTGCGAATATCAGTTACGACCTTTTTCGGCTAGCTAACACTATCACTATATGTAACTGCGAATATCAGTTACGACCTTTTTCGGCTAGCTAACACTATCACTATATGTAACTGCGAATATCAGTTACGACCTTTTTCGGCTAGCTAACACTTTCACTATGTGTAACTGCGAATGTCAGTTACGACCTTTTTCGGCTAGCTAACACTTTCACTATTCACTATATACTGCTACTAGTCACTTCAGCTACCACTTCACTTCACTGTCACTGGTAGTTCTTCACACTACTACTGGTACTGGGTCCCGAGCCCCTAAGGTAGACTTGGGCAATACTTTGCAGTGAGCCGCTTGCCATTTTCCGTTTGCCTCTTTATTGCATAAACTTTTCACCATACAAATGGCATAAATTGCAATATTTTCTATACAAAACTGATTGCTACACTAACATGCTATACATCATTAAATCGGTAGTCTGGTACTTTATTAGTAGATCATAAAGGTTAATAAGATAAAACACAAAATGAGATTACAAATAAGAAGGTTACTTACCCAGCCATTGTTTTAACACAATTCACCACACAATAAATATAAATTAATACAAAATAATTACAAACAACTTCGTTGTTTGCGCGCGTCAATCATGGCTGACTCAAGGTACGGACGACATTTAAGAATGATTTAAATAAAATATACTACTAAAGTGTATAAAGCTGTGAGGTTTTTATGCTAGCCTTTTTTATCCTGTACACATTGACATATGGTAGAATGAGTTAGAAATAGCACATAATGCTTTATTTCTTCATTAAAAGAGCGGGTAAAAAATGTCTAACACTTGGACGCCCGCAGTCAACGGAGATATTTTCGTGTCCAAGTCTTGGACATCCGCAGTTGAGAGGATATACAACAAATAGAGTCGTAATGGAGAGCAGTCAAGAGGTTTTTCAGAAGACAAAATTATAATAATTCACATTACATTATTTCATTTACCACTATCATAGCAGAGTTTAGACCAACCAGACTTTATAGATAAGATTGGTCGAATCGGTTCTAAAACCGAATTAGCACACCCCGACTCCATGTAGTCTTGTCTGCCCTACCACTAGAGTGTTTTTGTAAAGCCTCGCTCGCCTCCGCAGCTACGGCTTACTGGTTGCCTTCGGCGACCACCCTCAGCCGCTATGGCTCACTTAGGTGCCTGCGATTTGCTACGCAAAGGCGAAGGGGCTGCACTTCCCGCAGTGCTGAAGCCGTTGCAGAAGTAACTTTGCGTCGATATTCCTGTATAAAAAAGTAAGGTTTTGATTTTACGAAAAAAATTACTACTCATAAACTATACATTTCCGCAACGGGGGAAGGGTAGGGGGGCTTCCCATTACCCCTCCCTCCCTTCGCCCTCCTTCCAGCACCGTACGGCCGTTGCAGAAGTAACTTTGTGTCGATATTCCTGTATAAAAAGAGAGGTTATAATTTAACAAAAAAAATATTACTCATAAACTATACATTTCCGCAACGGGAGAAGGGTAAGCTTTCCATGACCCCCTTCCCCTCCCCCCTCCCCCTCCCAATACCGTCTGCGAGTACCGGACGTCTATAGTTTACCCCAAAGGCCTCCCCAATATATTGGCTCATATGGAGGATATTTGCCATAGTTGCCATGTTTGGCAGGAGGGTTGGCAATCCCGGTTTCTTATCTTTCCTAACTTTTATCACAAAGATACTGCTGCTCGTCTTCTGCTTTAGTTTCCCTGTCATCATCACACATCAGTGGAATGGATATGGGTTACTGCCACTACACTTTGTTAATGAAGTTAAGTTTTTTGTTACACAATGTCATTTAATTGAGCAGTTAGGTTTAATTCAATCGTCGACGGGCTAAGCCACGCTCCCAAAATTACGATTCATTTTTAGGTATCCTTTTAAACATTACATGTATATTGCAGGAAACATACGGGCGAGCGTCCTTACAGTTGTGACGTCTGCCCCCAGCGCTGCGTGTCAAGTTCCAACCTGCGGGCACATCGTCGACGACATCTTGGCCTCAAGAAATATGAGGTATTCTATGTGCTTTATTTATAATCTGTGTGCACTAGTTCTGTATAATCTGTGTGCACTAGTTCTGTATAATCTGTGTGCACTAGTTCTGTATAATCTGTGTGCACTAGTTCTATATAATCTGTGTGCACTAGATCTGTATAATCTGTGTGCACTAGTTCTGTATAATCTGTGTGCACTAGTTCTGTATAATCTGTGTGCACTAGTTCTGTAATAATCTGTGTTGAATGTTCTTAATTGTAATATTCATAATCGTAACAATTTTCCATTCCATTCCCGTGCGAAGGGTATAGAGTGGGAGTATGATTATAGGCTGTGTGGCATTCCAATCTTAGTTTGTAGTCTTCATTTTTTGAAGTGGATTTTAGGTGTACACATGCTGTAGTAGCCAGAAACAGGAGGACTAAGTTTATTTGTCACTTTAATTTTATAAAAAAGAACATCAACTTATATTTTAAATTTTGTATCAAAGGATTGCTGCAGCTTTTTTTTTTGATGATTCCTGTTGACTGGACTTCACGTGGATTCGAATCTTTTTTTAATTTCTCAGCCAACATACAATTTTTCTTTATGCATATAAAAAAAACTTACTCAATACAGGGGGGGGGGGGGCAAAGTCTAAAAGCCTAAATGTTAAATTACAAAATATAAATAAATTCTATAAATTGTGATAATCAATTCGTCTGCCAAGCATATCGATTATGGCAAATTGTACTTGCATGCGTCTGACTATCGCCGTTGTATTGTTTTTATGTTACCACTGTGTTATGAATGGCAATAAAACAATAAATTTTGTAGGCATCTTTGACGTTGCCACTTCGCAGGGTCACAGGCTAGGATGTATCTCATGTAAATTTCGATAGATTTTAATTAATTAATTTATTTAATTCCAATTTTTTGTTTTTAGTTTTTGTAAAATATCAGTGCCATAGGCTTCTACTCCGTTCACATGTTACACCCTATTTTATTCCAGACGGTAAAAAAGCTAATTCAGTATATAACTGAGTCTTAGTATTACCAAATCTATTGAAGTAATAATTAGTTTAAAAATAATTTAACAGTGATTCTTTTTTCCATTTTACTTCTTGGCAACATTTCACCAAAAAGTAAGTTAATAAATATATATAAATAAATAAATTGAATAATAAATAATTCATTAAATTAAATTATTGTAATAAAGTTATGAGTGTAGTTCTAAATATCCTTTATTATCTATATTCCTATATTATCCTAAATATATAAACGGGCGGTTTTAGCGGGAACGTAGCCGTCGACGGATTCTAGATCCTGTTTTGTCGCTTGACTAATGGTTTGAAGTGGATTTTGATTCGTAAAAGTGATCTGATTTTGTGAATTAAGTGTCTGCGGGTGTGAGCTATTAGAAAAAACGACGAAACAAGTGCTTTGATGTTGATATAAACCTCAAGTTATTTTGATCGCTAGGGCGCCTAAAGACCTTGAGTGTTTGTCGTCATCAACTGTCCGTTGGGTTAAGCTGTCGTCAAAATCTGCCAAAAACTTCGTAATGTGACGCATTCAGCATATTGTGAATAAAATAATATATAAAAAGAAGATTACAAAAGAAATGATAGGCTCAGAAGGGCTAGAACCCAGAGCCCTAAGGCCAGTTAAATAAAAAAATAAATATATAACCGATTTGAATATACAACTATGACGTCATAACTCATAATATCGCTCCTGTTCAGTCCTATTCTTAATTGATTCGCATTGTATAAACACGATAAATCATTTATACATAATGTATTTCAATTGCTATTATTATATTATTTTATATCATATATATATATATATATATATATATATATATATATATATATATATATAGCATCTGTTATATTTTTTAATATAGTTTTTTTCTTCCAGTGTACTATCTGCAGCAAAAAGTTTGGCTATAAAATAAGCTTAGATGAGCATGTGGCTTCCACACATGAACGATCGCAATCTCACCCATGCCAACACTGCGGTGCTGTCTACACTAGGATAAGAGGTTTACGTCGCCATTTATTGGCGAAGCACGGGAAAGGAAAAGATGATGAAGTAATATCGAAAATTGAGTTGTCAAAGAATGGAGATGACACAACCAGTTTGCATTTGAAAGTGTTTGCTGAAAATCATCCTAGTGCTGAAGGCGTCAAGGTTGACAGTATCTTAAAAGATGCTGTAAAGGATATGGAGCCGGATTTCGCATTGAAGACACAAGAAGATGGGGTGTACATTGTATGAGGATGTTATTAGTATGTGGTTTTGTGTGTCCATCCATCTGGGTAGGTGATACCATGTTTCTACCAGTAAGCAGCCGTGCATACTATGATAATATCCTCCAGACTGAATTTCAGTCACAGCGGCCAGCCATAACTGAGACTAGCCATCGTGACAGGATTATAGTGCCAGAGTGTAAGCGCAAGTGCAGGTGCATGTTCTATTCCCTAACTCTCATAATCCGATGGGACTATAATCCGATACGACTGGAGAGAAATTTAGCTTAGGAGCAACGGTTTAACGTTCTTTTCGAAGTACAGGGGTTAAACATGGGTATTCATAATTTCTTGACAGAAAAAATCTATAACTAATTTTTGGCCCGACCCGGGATTTGAACCCGAGACCCATGATCAGCAGTTGCGTTTATGACCTCTAGAACAATGAGGCAGTCAGGGCATACCATACTGCCCTAATAAGTGCAACAGCGGTATTTAGGTGAAAGCAAATTTTGAGATTGAGAGAATTTTCGTGAAAGTAGTTTTATTTATTTATATTTAATGATTTTGATACTTATTATATGGAATGTATGTAATAATATCGACTATATTCTTAACTCTATAGTTGAAATATCAAAAGTTTATCAATATAATGGTATATACTATAATAATGTCATATACTGCTGTACCGCTAAGTAATTATATAATTAACTTTTCAGGTACCGCTTTTTGATTAGTTCTTTTCTTACATGTCTCTATGTTAAAAATATCAACTTTGTGTCTAATAAAATACATATTAGTTAAAATAATAAATAAAACAACCCTACATCAATTTAAAATGTCATTTATTGTTAAAATTTATAATAATATGAAAAAATTTAAACAAATGAAACATGCTCTATGAAATATACCTAAATAGTTACTAGGGTTGTAACGGAGGCCTTTTTAGCGTAGGCGGAGGTGGATGCGGAGGAGAAGTGGTTCGCCACCGCGGATGAGGCGGTTAACGGAGGCGGAGGTAAAATTTGAAGTGGAAAAAGTATAAACAAATTCATAATTTATTAAAGTCAGAAATATTTATTTCGAATGGGTACATACATGTACATGGTACGCTTTCATAATTGAACTAGTATTCAAAATTTAGAAGAGGCAAATTATGTCTTACGAACAACAGCTTTGCCGCTTTATCGCCTTCCATAAGATTTCTCAAGGGTTCATAAATTAAACCAGCTGCACTAAATAACTGTTCACTTTGCACTGAACTTGGCGGCACCGATAAGTAAGTGCGAACTACGGGAGCAAAAACTTTATATTTCATGTTATATCTTTATTTTTTTATTAAAAAGAATATTAACAATGTTCAAAAAAAATATTCCCCGAACCACTCGTGGTAAGCTTAAATTGCTTGTGTTACGAGTGGTTCACGCCAGTAGTCGAATGGCGGATTCGAACCCACGACCTTTTTGAGTTGGCGGTCCGCATCCTGCCATTAGGTTACTGTCTCCACCACAATAAGGCATCTTCACCTAGTTGGAGTCGGTTTTCTTTATTATATTCATTAATTAGCGTTTCCCATATCATGAGGTTGCTATTGGTAACCTAGCTGTCATTTGCCCGTTCCTCTTCATCACTGCAATTCTTCAACATGTCAGCCAGGTCGGAATGCACACTTTGTATTGGTGGCAAAATTTCGAAGTTTTGTACTTGGTTTAACCTTACTTGTATTTGATTCTACTCTAGCTTTCTTGGCCACAGAAGGTACGTCATCGCCAATTCGACTTGCAACATTCGAGTCATATAGGGTTAGCAAACCTATTAAGTTCGGATTGAACTTGCTCCTTAATTATGTCATTCATCATCATCATCATTACAGCCCTTCACAAGTCCACTGCTGAACATAGACCTCCCCCAAGCAATGCCACAAAGCACGGTCCTGAGCCACCTACATCCATCGACTTCCTGCATATCTTACCAGGTCGTCACTCCATCTAATGGGGGGTCGCCCTACACTACGCCTACCGGTACGAGGCTGCCACTCGAGAACCTTTCTTCCCCATCGGTTATCGGTTCTTCGAGCTATAGGGCCGGCCCATTGCCACTTCAGCTTACTAATCCGTTGGTCTATGTCGGTCACTCTGGTTTTGCTGCGGATATCCTCATTTCTGAGTCTATCACGCAGAGAAACTCCGAGCATAGCCCTCTCTATAGCTCGCTGAGCGACCTTGAGCGTCCTCATACGGCCAGCAGTGAAGGACCACGTCTCTGATCCGTAAGTCATCACTGGCAACACACACTGGTTGTACACTTTAGTTTTCAGAGATTGAGGTATACCTGACGAGAAGACGTGTCGTAATTTCCCGAACGCTGCCCAGCCGAGTTGAATCCGTCGATTGACCTCTCGGTCGAAGTTGGACTTACCTAGTCGGACTATTTGTCCCAGGTAAACATACTCGTCAACAACTTCGAGCATAGTGCTCCCAACAACTACCGGCATAGGTGTGACATGGACATTAAACATGATCTTTGTTTTGTCCATGTTCACCTTAAGACTTATCCGTTGGGAGACACCATTGAGGTCATTGAGCATAGTGCTAAGGTCCTCCAGCGATTCTGCCATAAGGACTATATCGTCGGCAAATCTAAGGTGAGTGATGTACTCGCCATTGATGTTAATACCGTATCCTTTCCAGTCCAGTAAGTAGCTTGAAAACGTCTTCCAACGCAGCGGTGAAGAGTTTCGGGGATATAACATCACACTGTCTTACACCTCTCTGCAGTTGGATAGGTTTTGAACTCTGGTTCTGTACTCGGATAGCCATCGTAGCCCTACTGTACAAACACTTCAGCACTTCGATATACCGACAGTCAACTTGGCAACGCTGAAGGGACTGTAGCACCGCCCAAATTTCGACGGAATCAAAGGCTTTCTCATAGTCCACATAAGGCAAAGTGGCAGATTGTACTCTTCGGTCTTCTGTACAATCTGCCGCAGGGTATGTATGTGGTCTATAGTACTGAAGCCTTTTCGGAAACTGGCTTGTTCGGGAGGCTGGAAGTCGTCGAGTCTGCGTGCGAGACGATTCGTAATGACTCTCGAAAACAGCACGCGGCTAAGAAGGGAAATCGGTCTGTAGTTCTTCAAGAGAGCGTTGTCGCCTTTCTTAAAGAACAAGACCACCGCACTTCTGCTCCACG
Organism: Parnassius smintheus behrii; assembly: GCA_036936625.1. NCBI lineage: Eukaryota > Metazoa > Arthropoda > Insecta > Lepidoptera > Papilionidae > Parnassius > Parnassius smintheus. Next base: position 26,994,551 of record JAUPFT010000027.1, read on the forward strand.
CCTCCGGAGTAGTGCTACCATGGAGGACGGAATTGCAAATAAAATTAATTTTAAATTAAAATACCTAAAAATTTTGCGACATCTACTCTTTCTATTGTTTGACTATTATAATTTATATTTAGATCTTCAGTGCGAAGTTTCTGGTAAAAGTGCATTATTTTAGTTTTTTGGATATTTATAAGTAAATTCAGCCAGTTAATTATAGTTTCAATCGTAGTGTTCATATCATTTTCAAAAAAAACTTTATTTAGACAATTTATTAGAGGTGTACTGTCGTCGGCAAATAATACCATTGGATGATAGATTTGACGTGGGAGGTCGTTTATATAAAGTAAAAATAACAATGGCCCAAGGATGCTTCCCTGTGGTACGCCGAATTTTATTTCTCTATAGGAAGATACATATTTGCATTCACGTTTAGATTTAATGCATATTCTAGTAATCTCTGTACATTGTTTACGGCCAATCAGATATGATTTTATTAAGTTGCGAATGTTACCTCGAATGCCGTATGCGTTAAGTTTCTGTAATAGTATTTCATGGTTTACATAATCAAAGGCTTTCGACATGTCTGTATATATAGCACATATGGGGGTTCGGGTAGCTAAATTGGACATTACCAGCTCTAATAAGTTAAAAACAGCCATATTTATGCTTTTGTTTTTTCGGAACCCATTTTGTTCATCGCAGAGTATGTTAAATTTAGAAATGCGTAAATTGATTCGAAAATAACTTTTTCCATTATTTTAGAAAACACAAGTAGCAAAGCAATTGGTCGGTAGTTAGACATGTCTTCTTTGTTGTTCTTTTTATAAAGTGGTTTTACTATAACCGTTTTCAGCTTTTCGGGAAATATTCCCACTAATATGCTTACATTAACAATATGGCTAGAGGTCCAGATATGCTATTGCAAACAGATTTAATAACTTGCGTTGAAATGCCATGATAACCAAAACTTTTTTTATTTTTTAAAGTTTGTGACATGTCTTCTTTGTTGTTCTTTTTATAAAGTGGTTTTACTATAACCGTTTTCAGCTTTTCGGGAAATATTCCCACTAATATGCTTACATTAACAATATGGCTAGAGGTCCAGATATGCTATTGCAAACAGATTTAATAACTTGCGTTGAAATGCCATGATAACCAAAACTTTTTTTATTTTTTAAAGTTTGTGGTATAATCGGTGATATAAATATCGAGTGTGGCGTATTATATCTTGTGGTATAATCGGTGATATACCGGGTGCTTCAAAAAATGTATACACACTTTGAACTTCCATAGAAAATTTATTTACCGTTCTACAAAGTTAAATTTCAGGAAAATAGAAAGCTGAAAGTCCAATGTAAATGAAACATAAATAACAAATGTTAATACTGTTCAAATTGGTGACCTGCAGCATCAATACAATTCTGAGTACGAGTCACCACAGATTCTGTACATCGTATCAAAACGTCCAATGAGATTTCTCTACACACTGCTTGAATCTCATTCCAAAGAATGTCTAGGTTACGTGGTTTACGTTTGTACACCTCATCTTTTACTGTGCCCCACAAGAAGAAATCCAGTGGTGTAAGGTCTGGAGAGCGTGCTGGAAACTCGATTGGCCCCCTGCGTCCTATCCACTGGCCCGACAAATTTTGATCCAGGTAAGCTCGTACGTCCCTGTGATAGTGCGGCGGAGCACCATCTTGTTGAAAATAAAAATCATCATTACCGTATAATGCACGAATGGCAGGAAATATGGAATCAGCAAGCATTGTTAGGTAATTAATACCAGTTACAGTGCCTTCAAATCGAAAAGGTCCAATGAGTCCCCTTGAAGACAAACCGCACCACGCTTGTAGCTGTTCGAGGCCGACCTGAATGACCTTTATGCACATCACACACTGTTCCATGAACTTCGAATTTGTCTCGTATGCGTGTAATTGTTAATCTTGAAGGTGGTTCTGTATCATACTCCCTTCTCCACTGTCTTTGAACTTCATTTACATTCTCAAACTTCCAGTACCACTTAATAACCTGCTTACGTTCTTCAAAACTCAAACGTACGTCCCCCATGTTGATATTACAAATTCCAACTGATAATATAACATAGAGGGACTATTATGCTGGCACCTGGCGAAGAAATATAACATTAGCCTTGTAGAGCGGAAAAACTACAATAGTTTAAAGTGTGTATACATTTTTTTGAAGCACTCTGTAAATATCGAGTGTGGGTTATAATTAATTTTTTTGATGTCATCTGATACGTTTTTTGGTATATCTGTGATCTTGTTGATAAAAAAATTGATGAATGATTCAGCTATTTCTTTAGGGTTCGTTATTAATAAATCATCTTTTTTATCTGAGAAATAGGTTCCGTAATTGTTTTTCTATTCTTTATTATTTGCCAAGATGTCTTGGATTTATTTCTGGAGTTTTGAATGAGATGTTATTTTGAGCTTTCTGAGCCAGTTAAATTATTTTTTTGAATCTTCGAGAATATGTATGGAAATTGTTTTTATTTTCACATGTCTGTTTTAATCTCTTTTGCCACAATAAATGGCGCTGCCTTTTGCTACAAATCCGAATACCACCTGACACCCATTTAATTGATTTTTCAGAGCGTACTATAATCGACTTGAAAGGAAAACATAAATTATATAATAAAGATAAGATTTTATTTGTCTTAATTTATTAACTTTTATTTTTAGAATCTGAGCTGTATGGTCTGATAAGGCTTGTCTAAGCAGGTATTGCTGTCCAATCTTGTAGGTTGGTTAATTTCGAATTTAAGGTTGTAGCTTAAAAGAAAGCATTCAAATTCTGTTGCTAATCTGTTCCTTTTCTGAATGTCTATATTGAAATCACCACATATTATTACATTACTTTTATGGTTCTTACATAATTTCTTTAAAATAGTCTAAATTTTCATAAATTTTATCTATATTACATATTTTTGGAGGTCTATAAATACATAAAATTATCGTGTTGACTTGATAACACGTTTATCGTCTGTAGCAATGATCTGATGGATTTTCATAGTGTCAGGAACGGGTTGTATATTTTGAGGATTTTCTACGTTTTTAATACTGCCTTCAGTAACGTAAAATAATTTAATGGTTGTATAAGTTTTAGACAAAACTTCAAATGCAGATTTAGCATCAACTATGTCCTCACCATAAGGGACTACTATCTAAAATTCTTTTGATGGCTCCGCCTACACCATCTGCTACGCCTTTTCCGTGGGAAGCCTTAAAAAACGATCACGTCGCCTGAACAAATCCAGCTTCCTTAGTTTTTTCACCAAACAGCCAAAATTTTTTTTTCTGGCGGTACTTTGTCGTAGGTCCGTCCGAATAAAAATGCAAACAGTTAATAGCGGGGCAATTTTCTTTAAAAAAATATAACAGGTTCTAAATGGCTCCATATAGCCTAAGGGTCGTGCTTAAGTGACGGGGAAACAGTACAAAAAGATATAGGTTTTTCTTTTTTTACATACGCAACTCCAGTATGCAAAGTAATTTGTTGCCTTGAAGCCTGCAAAGTGCATAGACTGCACTTCTTCGGCCATCTTACACGAGTTATTTTCTGTCAAAAAAATCGCAGTGTATAATTTCATTGTCCGTTATATTTTCTATGGCTTCTTTGTATTGCTTGTGTTGGTGATAAATATTAAAATGATGACATTTAAATTTCACAAGATCTTTTTGAATCAAATCGGCATGTGTATTTAAAGTTCTTGTACAGTTTTCTTTGTAGTTTTGCGTGTATTGGATTTTCCATAGTCATATTTTTTAGTGGTCCTTTCAATCTAAGATACTTCTTGAGCATCTGCTGCATAAGCAGTTTTTTTCCGGACGATAGCGCTTGAATCAAGCAAAAGACAAAACTCCATCTTCACTTGTGTATATCTTATACAAGTTCGATAAAGTATTTAACAAAAATCGTTTCTGTTTTTTAATCTTGTGACAAGTGACACATTCTTTTTTACCTGCTGTCATACGACTACTGTCGTCTCTTTCAAAGTATTTTGTAAGTTCTTTAGCTGTCCTGATTTTTTTCTGCTTAATAGAATAATAATGGCCTATTCAGTCCCAAACATTTTCTTATTTTAAATTGCATATTATATTTCTTGACTGACTCACTGACAAGAAGTTTCTTTAAAACGTTTTTTTCTTCGTTTGATTTACTGTCATTATAGGTTTCTTTTAAAGACTCTTCCAAAACACGAGTTTCTAATAATTTCTTCCTTATCTGAAAGCATGAAATAAAATAAGTTTAGGTGTAAAATGATGTTAAAACGTAATAATTGATAACTTAGTTATTATATAATTTAGTCAATACGTTTTTAGAATATTATATTTTTATTGTTTAATTAATTTTATTATTTTTTTGTTTCCTGATTGGTAATGAAAAATGACTAATTATAAAAGTTTTACCTTCTGTTTAGATTCTTCAGATATATCAGGAATTTCTTCTTCTATGTATTTTGTTAAAGGAGTAGTAGGGGATTTTGTAGGTTCGACTGTATTTTATGTTTTAAGTTGATTCAATTGGTTGGTGAGAGTATTAATTTTTTTTCTGTATCTTAATATAGTTTTCTTAAGACTACTATTTGTCACACATAAGTTTTTATTTTTTTTCCTTCAAAATCTTGTTTTCACGTAGTAATTTACGAAGATATTTGCGACGTTGCCTATTATCATTATTTGATACGACTAGCTTTTCTACCTTTTCCTCTATTTATTGCGTTTAGCATCTCGCCATTGCTTTCTAATCGCCAATTTTTCATCTTCACTCATATTCGCTATTTTTCTGGATTAGATTGTTTAAGGTTTTCGCGGTACCTTCGGCACCTTTCAGCCGCGGACTAAGGCATCTGAAAAATATTGATTATCAAACAATTGAAAAAAAAAATACGCAAGCACTTTAGTATGATTTCATAAATTAAGTAGAACGTTGATAGGTACACACCTTTACGATTACCATTGTGACACCTCACACAATTTCGTGTCATACGTCGCACAATGGATCTAAAATTCTACACAACTTAGCCTAAAAATATCATAATTCATGATATTTACTATATTGCTAATTCTAATTGCTATATTTTACTTACTTACTTACTTACTTACTTACTTATCTTCACGCACAATCCCTAACGGGGTAGCCAGAGAGAACAGATCGCCAAGTGTCACGATCCTTACATACCTCTTTCGCTTCTTTCAGGTTCATTAACTTCTTCATACATGCACGTCTAGGTATCCGAGTACTCTTGACCCTCCTCTCTTCGAGCAATTTGCTCACATGGTCTTCGAAAGTTAGTCTCGGTCTACCTCGACACCTTTTAATATTTACTTTCGCTCTATATATTTTCTTCACCATTCGGTCTTCACTCATTCGTTCAACGTGCCCAAACCATTGGAGTATGCCCCTATCAATTTTTGTGATAAGATCATCTTTCAATCCTGCAATATTGCGAATCTCTTCGTTTCGCTTTCGGTCGGCTATGGTAACGCCACACATTTTACGAAGAGATCGCATCTCCACTGCATTCAACTTGCTTTTATGCTTCTTCTGGCATACCCAGGTTTCGCTGCCATATAACAAAGTCGGTACCAACACTGCGTTATGTATTGCGAGGCGTGCACTCTTCACCACGCCTTGCCTTTTTACTAATGCATCCAGGGCACCATTGACTTTGTTTCCGGCAGCGACACGCCTATCCACATCTAAATCACATCTTCCATCCCGGCTGAAAGCACTCCCCAAGTATACAATTTCATTTACCTGTTCTAGACATTCCTGATTTACCCATATTTCACATTTCGTTCTCTCTTCGTCCTTTTCAAATACCAGAACCTTAGTTTTGCTACTTAACCTTAACTTTGCTATATTTAGCTTTGCTATATTTTGACAATTAAATACCTGATAGATATTATTTACTATCTTAATTCAGGAAAACCATTTAAATTTCGAAAATATAACAAAGTAAACTTACAATTTCTTAATGACACGTAGCGAGTTCCGACACGATCGTCCATCTGACGCAAGAACAAAATGGCGGAAGCATCCAGAAGTTAGTCGAATTTCGTGGGCCTATGTTGCCACTTTACATATATTGATATTCCGTAGTAGAATATAAATAATTCCCAAATTTCCACGTTGCACAACTGAAGTGTCACACTGGATTGAAGTTTAAGACATTTTGAAATTAATAAATATATAATCAAAACGCGTTGATAATATAATTAGCTTATTTTAGTAAAATTAAATCTTTTATATTTTGCAAGCTATAAAATATGCAGACTAAAAAACAGCGGTTTCTCAAAAAATTCGAATGGTTTTTGACATCATTTGACGGACATCCACAAATTGTATGGAAGAAAAATATGAACCTTTTTTTTTAATTATAAAATAGGGATATTATGGAATAATATTTAAATAAAAAAACAAACATGAGAAAATAGCAAATTTCCTTGAGTTAGTATAAAAATAAAGTATTTATTATTTTTGATATTTTATTTCTCTTCAATTTCTCGGACAGCGTATTTATAAATAGTGCGCGAAAAATTTGAGCCTTACCCAAATACAACTTATTCGGGAAATAAAATTTTAGTATTAGTAATGCATTCACGTAATTTTTAAATACTAGTCTCGTGGCGTAGCAAAAAAATTTCGAAGCCGCCACATATATGTACGCACTGCCAGTCACAAAAAAGTTTTTACATCGTCTTTGCAACCCTTTAGCAATTAAAAATCACTAAAAAGTCTAAATCAGACTCAAAAAGAAAGCTATGTATTGAAGCAAATACGTCTGCGACGAATCGTGCTGAAAAAGTTAGCACAAAAGTTTCAATAAAAATAAACTTATGTTCAGTTGTTAAGTTGTATGATCAAGTTCATGTAAAATTATAATACAGTAGGACTTACCTGAATATAGCAACACGAAATTAAGCAACTAAACGCCGTAAATCACATGATTTTTATAAAATTAAATCAAATATCACAACATATTTGCAATGAAAACTAACAAGTAATGACATGAACTGTCAAAAGAAAAGCAAGTTACTGTAAAATGGATAACAAATCCGACCGTATTAAATAGAAAATAAGAAACAATTTGATTTGGCGGTGCAGCCGTATCTCAATTGATCAAATAAAATCGCTTGTTTATTAAACAAAAATATATGTCAGAATTCACTTCCCGCGTAAAACTTGCCGCTTATTGGTTTACAACAATTCCTGTTGTTTTTGAAGCGATTTGGCGGTATGTAAATATACGGCTGGTTGCCTAAGCAATATTGATATACCCCTAAGTCCCTTAGTAATTTAAGGTAAAACTGAGATAGGTTAATCTTTTTTAGGGTTTTATCGTAAGTTTTATACAAGATACGGCTTACACGTTTAGTTCAGTAGATGCGTATGTGTTCATGCTATCCGATCACACAAAAGTCAAATTTCACAAATTTTTGAGATACCGCTTTTGCGCATAGTATGTATATATTTTTTTCAACTTCTTCATTAAAAAAAAGTAAATTCTAAATTATTTTTAACTGAGTTCACCAAAAGAAAAGTATCTGGTTGACCGAGCTTTACTCGTTTTTTTAAAATCGTGTGTTTCAGAAATTATATTTAGATACAAATTACATACTGATGAAATAAATATGAATAATATTTTTTGATCTTATCGACATAATAGAAAAAACTAAACTGGTTATTTGAATAAGAAATCATGAGTGCAATTACCTAGTTAAATTTAAATTTTTGTGTATTTAAAAAAACAAAAAAGGGCTCGGAATAATAGATTTTCTCAAAAAAGAAGGGAACTTGAAAAAAAAAAACCGAAAAATGTCGAACTGAAGACAGGACTCGAACCAGGGTATTTCGATTCCGTGACTGCCTGTTTGAGCTATTATAACCAATAGCGTCCTGTCAAAATTTACCTTCTTATTCTAACGATATTGTAGCAGTTTTTCATTGCCTGAAAACACGGATAAAACGACATTTTCTAAAAGTGAATCCTAGCTAGATCGATTTATTGCCCCCGAAACTCCCTGAACACTAAATTATGTTCCAATATATGGAAATTGTTGGAGCCGTTTAAGAGATTCCGATTATATATATACAAGAATTGCTCGTTTAAAGGTATAGGATAATCGACCCATATTGTTTTTATGTATGTTCACCGATTTATTGGAAACGGCTTAACCAATTAAAATGATTCTTGTTTAATTGATAGGCTTGATATCCTTGATCCTCAAGGCTGACCCAAATTAGATTTTAAAGAAAAATTCCATCCCTAAGGGTGGAAAAATAGGGTTGAAGTGTTTTGTAACTATTAAGATGACATTTTAGTTCTTTCATTGAGCTTGTTTATTTTATTAAAATGGGAGAAAAAATCTTTCAATATAATGTTTTCGAGTGGAGTGCGAAAGATTTCCAGGGATCGAACGTGACTCCGAGATATTTGGCCGATGTTTTCCAGGTATGGAGCAGCCGTATAAAGTGATGGTACCTTAGTCCTTTTCTCGGATGGTATGCTCGATGTTTTTGGGTGGAGTTCACTTGGATTCTTCATATGCGAAACCGTTCGCCTAGACCAGTGGTGGGCAAACTTTTAAGTGGCGGGCTACAAAGTTTAAGAAATTCTGGAGGAGGGCCAGAATTATAAAAAAAATGCATTTTGTGTTAACGCTTTTAATCATAATATAAAAACATTACAGTATTACACACAAATGTTACACAATACCTTTTACCCAGAATAATAATTAATTTAACTTTTATTCAAAGGCTCTGCCTTGTTAGGAGTGTGAGACATTTGGATTTGTTTTTCATTTTCCATAATATTTTCGAAAGCAGGTTCCAGTTGTGGCGAAGCAACTTTCAGCATTGCGAAAAGGTGTTCATCAGTCAATCGGTTTCTGATTGAGTTTTTCCGCCATTTCATAGTTGAAAATGTCTGTTCGCACACATAAGACGACGCAAACATCGCCATAACTTTCTGGGCGTGAGCAATGATCTTTGGGAATTCAGCTTTCGGTAGTGGTCTATAATAATCTAGTTTTGTGGAATTCAAGAATAATTGCTTTAAATGGGTACTGCACTGCATATCAATAATTTCCAACTGCAATTCGGCAGATACATTTTCCGGATCTGGCATCGAGAAAATATCTAGCGATGATTGAATGTTCTTAAAATCTTGAAACCTAGTTTCAATATCTCTGTGTGAAGTTTTTTGAACGCCTTACTGAATTCTTGTAGTTTGTTCTCACTCACTTGTGACATGGATTTTAAATGTGGAAAGTGAGTTGAATCGGTCTTTGCTATGCAGTTATAAAACAGAAAGCTGAGTTTTAAATGATTTCAGACAACCTCAAGTCTCATCTATAAAATGGTTCTTTTCTTGCAATTTCTTATTTAATTTGTTATAGTGCTCGAGCAAATCGGTAAAAAATGCAAAATCGGTACGCAAATCTTTGTCTACGAAGATTTGGAAATCAGGCCATTTGTCTGTTTTATTCTTTAAGAAATCTTGTAATTCCTCTTTTAAATTCCAAACCCGTTCAAATGCATATCCACAACTTAACCATTTTACTTTCGTGTGGTAAAGAATGTCAGAATAATCTGCGTCGACTTCAATCAGAAATTCTTGTAATTGTATGTGTATCAAGCCCCGAGATCGAATCTTATTATTATAATTTAATTTTTTCTGGACATAAAATTTTACCCATACTCACCATACAATCTATAACAAATTCTCCTTCAGAGTATGTTTTATTATTTTTAGCTATTTTATAAGCCACAATATATCCAGCCAGTGTAGAAGCCGTTTGAGCAGTGTTTTGCTTTATAAATATATTTCCGTTGATCAGATATTGTTTTTTTTACATTTTCCGCATTTACCTATTTTTCTGCGTCATTCATCAAAGCATATTAGGTATTTGAATGTTTTGTGTTAAAATAAGGAGCAAGGTATATTTAAATACCGCCACTGCTTCATAACAAATAAGACATATTGGCTTACCGTAAAAAGTATTTCCAAGCCCACTCTTCTTTAAACAGATGACACTTGGAATCGACTTTTCGTTTTTTATGCTCCATGTTCTAAAAAGGGGTTTTATTTTTCAAAAAAATATGAATGTAGTTACGCAAACAAGCATGAACAAGAGACAAAGTTAAAACAAAATTAACGTAAAACGTGCGGCTTGGTCAGTGACAGCTGGCGAATGGCGACTGAGTTCACTCACACCGCCGCCCGCGCCTTGCTTTTCACCATGCTTTGCGTCCCGTATTGCGCGTTACACATGAACTACGCAGCTATTTTAGCTTCACCTATAGGGGAAGTCCCCTGTGTGTTCTGTGAAGTGGGGGACACCTAAGGTTTTCGGGAAATAAAATAAAAACCACTTCGAAAAATGTTATTTTATTTATTACTTAGTTAGGTCAACAAACTTTAAAATCAACATTCATTTACACAAATGAAACATCTGCATAAATCATATTAAAAAACAAAAATGAAACTAGTGAAAAAAATGCAATTGCTTGAAGTGGCACCTAGTACCGGACGGACTTCGCTTCGAACCCCCAGCTCCGGACATTTTTAAAACATCCGGCATCATTTACATAAATGTAGTCGTCTAAACATTCAGGAATGTCTGCACATGTATCATAAGCCCATCCATGGTAGCTGGGGCACATTTTCCAATCTTCGTCGTAGTCCTTGAGGCACACGACGCAAGTAGGTCTTCCAACTTCAGATATCTCAGTCAGTGACTGCTTTTTCTTAGCTTTAATCCCACTTTTTCCCTTGACTTTTACTCTTTTAGCTTGTATGCCCTTTTCTCATTTCTTCCTTTGGCGCTCACATCTTTAGTTGGTTGCCCGTTTTCTTCGTTTGCTATTTTAAATTTAGTTATCACTAAGAAAAGTTTCTGCTTAGTGTTATTTGTTCGTGCTCGAAGGTGTCTCTCTAAGAATCTTTGCCTGCAACGTCACTTCTCCACGGTTCGGTGTTGACATCTTATCATGTAGAATGCTTTTTGGGATTTTGACGCGAGGAAGCTACTGTGAAACACAGTTCTGTGAACAAAATTTGATACCATTTCAGCCTTTCTCTGTTTTTTTGTTCTCCGAAATAACTTACAAAATTACTACAATAAGCGCAGTTATTTACAAGAAAAAAAATTTATTCACTGTCCGGTGTTAAGGGACTACTTTGTGTCCGGTAGGATAGGACGGGGCTAGTTCAGCAATTTTTCACTTGAGCGGATATAGCTTCTCAATGATAAGTCTCAATGAGTTGTTATGTGGCTTGATGGATTAGTAATTTATCCCTTAGCAATAGTGTCCATAGTAATTTTTGTAACAAGTCCAATTTAAGAACTACAGCTGTTTAAAGGCAAAAAGTCAAGTACGCTTACTGTAACCCATAGGTGAGGTAAGTTGAGCACGGGTATGGGGCAAGTTAAGCACTAAGAATGTCTAACCAAACTATGGGTTCAATGTTGACTAAAGATGAAGTAAAATATGTGTTTGACAATCAGCTCTTTATTTATAGTCTTTTATTGAGAAAACAACACAACTTAAAGTAATTTTATTTGAATAATTAACCAAATGAATCAACAAAACATTATCGTATCTTAAGATTAACTTCAGCATTAGATTCAGTCTTTCTGTTTAAAATCAGACTGAAATATCTTAAAAAAATATGTTAATAAAATCTTAGCAGCTTAATCGTCGTTGTTGATCTTGCGATTGACACAAACATAAGTAAGGAACACATTTTGTATGTGCCCATTCCCTGCGAGCTTGACACTGGATCCAACTTATTCCTGGTAAACTTTCAGCGTAGCCTTTGCAACAAATCAGACAGGAATAATAATCTTCATCACTTTCCTCACTTGACTGGAGTATTTTTACAGACACCCTTCTTCCTTTTGTTATCCATGTTTTTCTATGGCTTCTTAACTTTAATGTGGTTTTATTTTGCTGCTTCTTTTCGGGATTATCTGTTAGTATTGCAGCTTTCGTCTTTCTCCTGTTTAGCTGCTTTTCTGGGCCAGCCTTTGGGTATGATCGTACAATTTCTGGGGAAAATCCTACTTGTATTACGTCGATCGTCTCGTTTTCTTTGTTGCTTGGACCTGGTTCGGGTACAGCTTGGCTAGTGGAAGCAAAAGGAGTGGGATTAGGTCCAGTGCTGGACATCACAGCTTGCTCTGGAAGATCTTTTTCCGGCTTGATAGTTTCTGGTTCGAGATGATCGGTTATAAATGATGGTGAAAACTCATCCTCACCAAAAATGTTTGCGTTATACGGGAAGATGCCTGTCTTTCAGAAACCGTTAACGATATTTATACTTGTATGCAAACGGCAACAAATCAGCGACTATTTTTGGTATATCATAATAACTAGTAAGGGTTTTCTCCGGGTTGTTTTGTAGCCATGCATCTTGAGCAGCAGCGAGCGCAATACTTTTTGAACGGTCCAAAGACTGACACACATATATATATATATATATATATATATATATATATATACATACATAAACACTCACGCCTGTCACCCAGAGGGGTAGGCAGAGACTACAGACTTCCATTTAGCACGATCCTGACATACCTTTCTCGCCTCTTCCACATTCATATACCTACGCATACATGCTCGTCGGTTAAGGGTACTCTTAATTTGGCCCATTTTTAGTATATCGCCAATTTGGTCGACAAACTTCCGCCTAGGACGTCCCTTTCCGACTTTTCCATTCACTTCTGCAACATATATTTGCTTTGTCAGTCTTTCCGCATTCATTCTTTCTACATGACCAAACCACCGAAGCATTCCTTTCTTAATCCTGGTCACCGCATCATCTTGCAAACCACACTCTTCTTTTATCACACAGTTTCTCACCCTGTCACTCAGATTCAGCCCTAACATACTCCTTAGCGACCGCATTTCTACCGCATTTATTCTACTCTCGTGCTTCTTCTGCCACACCCAACTTTCACTACCATACGTTAAAGTAGGGACTAATACAGCACTGTGAATTGCCATACGTGCCTTTTTTGACACATTCTGACTTTTCACAATAGAGTGTAGAGCCCCATTTACTTTATTTCCTGCATTCACTCGTCGTTCAATGTGCTTATCATATCTCCCATCCCTGCTGAATACACATCCCAAATATACGAACTCATCCACTTGCTCAATTAACTCTCCTTCTATTCTTATTTCACATACCGTTTTGCTTTCATCTCTTTCAAAAACCATCACTTTCGTCTTACTTGCGTTCACTTTCATTCCCCTTTCTTTTAATGACCTGTTCATTAATGTAACCATCATTTGCAACTCGGCCGCCGACGACGCAAGTATGACTTGATCATCGGCGTACAAAAGGCATTTGATGGTTAACTCACCCATTCTTACCCCGCATTCTTCAACTTTCAAATTTTCCAAACAGCTGTCCATAAATAGGTTGAACAGCCACGGGGAAGCTACACAGCCCTGTCTGACACCTTTATGGATGCCAAACCAGTCCGAGTAGACCCCGTTGATTCTAACACAAGCACTCGAGTCCCTATACAGAGACTTTAATGCCTGTATCAAACCAGCGCTCAACCTAAATGCGTTCAGCGTTTGCCATAACACATCCCTGTCCACTCTGTCATAAGCCCTTTCCAAGTCCATGAATGCACAAAAAACTCTTTGGTTTTTCGCCAAAAACTTCTCCGCGATCATGCGCATGGAAAAGACTTGATCTGTACACCCCATTCCCTTTCTAAATCCCGCTTGCACATCCCAAATTTTTTCATCAGTTTCTTTCATAACTCTTTCAATTAGTACCTTAGTATACAGTTTTCCCACAATGCTAAGAAGGCTGATACCACGGTAGTTTTTACAGTCCTGCTGTGACCCTTTTCCCTTATATATTGGGACTATCACGGCTTTGCACCAGTCTCCCGGTACCCGCTTTAGTTCCCAACATAAATTAAACAAATGCTAATTAAAACAAATATATATATATATATATATATATATATATATATATATATATATATTTGTTTTAATTAGCATTAAAAATAAACATATTTTAATGAGATCGAAAAGTTTTTGACAAATTTGGCTTAGAAAATTAAAAATATATAGGATTACAAACGATTGAGACAAATTTCACTCCTATAATTAGGGCAAACCGGCTGGTTGCATTTTATACATGTTATTTTTACTTTTTTGTCACATTTTCGTAGACATAATCATGCAATGCATCTTGTTTGCTTCAATAATTTGCGAGGTGGTTCTCCGGAAGTAGACTCTTATGGCATATTTAGAATAGCTCGTATATTTAAAGATAATTCGCGAGGTAAGTTTCCTATTAAACGCCGCTTCATGTGGGTTTCCGCTAATTGTAAGCACAAAGTCTTCAAAAATTTACTTTCGAATAGTTTGGTAGGCACACGGGGACGTTTAGCTTCTATAAAAAGTATCATTGAATTGATGCCAGCTTGGGTTAACATACCATAAAAGAAACGGAGAGGCCAGCGTCGAGAACCTCTTGCTGTGGAGTAGTTATGGATCATTTTATCAAACGTGTCGACCCCTCCCTTTGTTTTATTGAATCCTCAATTATGATAGGTTTCTTTGTTTGAGAATCCAGTTCGCTCCTGTGCATCGTCGACAGTAATATTACAGACTTATTAACTTTCGGTGTAAATGACACAAGAGTTTTTTCCCGATCGAATGCAAATTGAGAAGTCAGAGGTAACTTTGTCTTATTTGGTAAGAAAGATGGAGATATCTCACGCTTATTTTTATGGATACTTCCAACAGAAGTGAGTCCATATTCCTTTATAAATGTATCAGCCAGAGGAACAGAAGTAAACCAGTTGTAGGTAACAATTTGATCCGATCGTTTGACACTTTCTATCAATTTTGTTCATAATCAGCTGCAGTTTTTGCCTCCGTACCTTTACCAATATATGTGTGCCGGACGGACGAAACTCTCCGGAGTAAATGTTGTCGAAGATACTTCTCGAGTCCCTCACATCCTACACCTATAGGTTCCGGTGGGTACTTTCACTGCCGTCTTTGTGGGTGCCGCTGAAATATTGTGGACTGTCGTTCAAATCAAAATGCACGATTAACAAATACAAATAGCAAGGTAGTGGCCAGCGGTTCGACTGATTGATTAGTCGCGAAAATTTTATAACTATTATTTATTGAGCACGGTTGTTGAACTACGGTTGTTCACTATTGGTTGGTCACTGTATATTTCAAAAGATTTCTTTAAATCGTACGGTGGTATCAAAGATCTATTGGTAGTAGCTGGTTTTCTAACACTACTGACTAGCAGCTATTATCAACTAAACTAGTTGATTTTATCACTTGTGTAACTGCGGATATCAGTTACCACTTTCACGATATGTAACTGCGAATGTCAGTTACGACCTTTTTCGGCTAGCTAACACTTTCACTATTCACTATATACTGCTACTAGTCACTTCAGCTACCACCGGATACCACTCACTTCACTTCACTTGTCACTGGTAGTTCTTCACACTACTACGGGTACTGGGTCCCGAGCCCGTAAGGTAGACTTTGGCAATACTTTACAGTGAGCCGCTTGCCATTTTACGTTTTGCCTCTTTATTGCATAAACTTTTCACTATACAAATGGCATAAATTACAATATTTTCAATACAAAACTAATTGCTACATTAACATGCTATACATCAATAAATCGGTAGTCTGGTACTTTACTAGTATATCATAAAGGTTACTCAAAACATTAACATTGTAAAAAGTTATTAAATGAAATGTCCCAAATTTTCATAATATTTGGGTACATTAATTCTTTGATTTTTCTATAACTACGAAATGCGTTTAATTATATAAAATATTCTTACACTACTTTAATCTATAAGCCATATGCTAATTCAATGTCATATTTATAACTCTTTTAGAACATAAAATTATTTTCCTTATTTTTAGTATGAACTATTACGCAGTTAATTAAAACTTTTAGAGAGTTCCACGATAAGACGCGCTGTGATTGGTCGATTTTTCTTAATATAATAAAAGTTGTTTATATTACTTGTTATCAAAACGACATTCTATACAAATATACTAAGAGTTATAAATATGCTAAACAACTATATTAATACACGTTTTCACCCAGTTTTGTCGGTAATTTCATTATTAATACAAAAACAATATTCTTCATCACTTCGTTTCTTAGCGTTGTTAGGCCGTCGCGAACAATATGGCATACCTTTACCAATATATAATAGCATCAAACATGTAATATGATTTAGAGTCACAAATTGCGACTATCTTTAACCCATATCTATGGGGTTTTGATGCAATATAAACTCGAAACGGGCATTTGCCTCGAAAATCTAAAAGTTGCTCGACTACAGTGACCTAACTGTGTGACCCGTAGGATTCGACATGTTTTTGTAAAAATGTTCCATATCTCACGAACTGGTGCAAACTGGTGGTTTTCACTTTTGTCACGACTGTCTTTATCATCGAATCTGTTTGCGACGGCCTAACAACGCTAAGAAACAAAGTGATAAAGAATATTGTTTTTTGTATTAATAATGAAATTACCGACAAAACTGGGTGAAAACGTGTATTAATATAGTTGTTTAGTATGTTTATAACTCTTAGTATATTTGTATAGAATGTCGTTTTGATAACAAGTGATATAAACAACTTTTATTATATTAAGACAAATCGACCAAACAGCGCGTCTTATCGTAGAACTCTCTAAAAGTTAAGTTTTTAATTAACTGCGTAATACAAGTAGTTCATACTAAAAATAATGGAAATAATTTTATGTTCTAAAAGAGTTGTAAATATGACATTGAATTAGCATATGGCTTATAGATTAAGGAAGTTTAGGAATGTTTTGTATAATTAAACGCATTTGGTAGTTATATAAAAATCAAAGAATTAATGTACCCAAATATTATGAAAATTTGGGACATTTCATTTAATAACTTTTTACAATGTTAATGTTTTGAGTAACCTTTATGATATACTAATAAAGTACCAGACTACCGATTTGTTGATGTAAAGCATGTTAGTGTAGCAATTAGTTTTGTATAGAAAATGTTTTGAGGTATTATTTTCTGGACATGATCCTATTTGGCTGATTACATGATAATATTATCTACGATCAGCGTGAAAAAATTCTCTAAGGCCATCTGCAGCACATTCTTGCAACTGAATAGGTTTTTTTTCAGTCCGTCCGCAACATCTACATCTCCTTTTATGATGTTGTAAAATTCAGCAATTTCAGGCTTTTTCCGAGTTGAGTCAGAGTTTATTATATTGAAGAAAATCGTTTAAATTATCCGCACGGGTTGGCGTTTGTACGAGAGTGTACAAAATGGTTGCCACGCTGCTATTCATGGCGATCTCGTTGCGCGTCTACGACGTATTCGCTGCGCCCTGATGCCGCTCGTTAAACCCCTAGTATGATAACACACTTAGTCCTGAGGGATGACAACGCATCTAAATTTTGAGTCTTAATCGGAGGATAAATGTGGATATTTATGGGCCACAGCATCCTCTTACCATTGGCTGGATTCCGTGGTGTTTGACCGTGACCATGACCGTGCTTGTTTCTCACCCTTATACTATATAAAAAAATAATATGCTTAGCCATTTTTTTATGTTCCCTTTAGACAAAACTGATGAATGAAATTGAGTATTATTGTTACTTGCGAAGCCTCCCATGCTAGTTGCTACTGTTCTGCTAAACACTTGAGCCGCATGCTTCACTTTCATTTTGTTGATTTTATCTGGGTTTATTATGTTCTCAGTCAGTTTCGTCACCATTCTTATACCTTCGAAAATGGGAGTTTTATCGTGCAGTTTTTGCAAATGCTACCATTTAGCCATTTTTACTGAATTGTTCTGCTCAAACTTTAAATTTTTTTGATTACATTGACAGATTATTCCTCATGCCTTTTAAAAGTGGGGGATCATATAGAGGTATAATTTCTTTCTTATCTATTAATATGACTTTTTCTTTGGGCTCTTCACCTCTTCTTAAATATATACCCCTGGTCTCTTCTAACAATAATTTTATAGCCTGGCGATTATTTGTTCCCTGGCCACATATGGTGGCTACTATAATAAATCCTGCTTCTTGTGATTTGTGCACTACACTTATTAATTGCTTTGCCAATTCGGGTGCTTTTGTTGCACCTGCAGAAAAAGTATAGGCAACAACTTGTTTAAAATTTTGTACTAAACCTCGCAGCATAAAAACTTGCGCATGGTTTGCAAATTCGGGTATTCTTTGTTGACCGTCACCCACAAACCCTGTTATGATATTTTTCCTCTCATTGCAAGTTAGATCAGGTTTGAGAGAAACTTCATCAAAAAATATAATTGAAAGCTTTTGATCATCAGTCATAGAATTTGCTTTTATTTTTAATTGCGCAAATAAGTTTGTATTGATACCAGGATGTAGGTTTGTTTTTTGCAAAAGTTTGATTACCGTAAAACGGGGTGGATAGGCACGATTTGTAATTTTGAATTTGATTATCATTAATTATTTTTATGCCGGAATAAACGCTTACATTATTTTCAAATGAGACTTATTGTTTATTTTACAATTTTATAATAATTTTATTTGTTTTCTATTCTCCTGGGATATTGGGTGAAAAGAAACGCCGGAGGGATGAATAGAAAAACTTACTAGGGTTGTTACAAACATGATTCCTTTGAATAATCGCATTTAATCAGTGGGTACCTTTAACTATTTTCTAGATATAAGTAGATAGGTATGAATTGAACGCTATCATTACATTAGGATATTTTTACAGTTACTGAATATGAATACTTCATCTCAGAAATGTCCTAAATAGGTAGATGTAGAAATAAAATTACATAGGTAGGTATGTTTTTATTAAATTAAAAAATATAAATCACAGACAGTTTCATTTTAGGCACATTGAAACACTTAAACATTATTATTTCTTAGCATAACAAAACTATAGATAAAAGATATGATGTATTGTAGGTAATTAGGCACTTTAAAAAGTGCGCAGCGACGGTATGTAAGTGACACACTATTTTTTAATGTGTTAGATGAAAATAAAATGTGTGTAAATCACTTACTCATCAAACAAATGTCATTTAATGATAAAAAATCTAATTAGGTGAGTTTTCATGTACAATTAAGAACTCTCTTAGGAACATTGAACACTTATATAATATATATAGACTCTAAATTATAGTAACAAAGTTATATGCATATATTCTATATATATATATATATATATATATATATATATATATATATATATATATATATCTTCTATATTATAGAGATACAAGTATTTTTGTAATTTGTAACTTTGAAATCTTACGAACTATGCTACTGAATGAAAATATTTTTTTTCTGATTTACATCAAAAGTAGTGGGTATGTCTTAGTTTAAGTTATTGTATGTTCTCATCCATCAAATCCTTAAGAATATCGTTCTCATTTTTGTAATAAGATGGTCTTCTTGAGGGAATAGATTTTATACCACTTGTACTAGGTTTCGGTTCATCATCAAGAACATGTTTTGGTTTTTTAATATAAAAACTTTTCGATATGTTTTTACATTTATTGACGTGTATTTCCTTAGAAAAGGTTTCAATAGAAATAATGTTAATTTTTTTGTTTTGTTTCTCTTCTTTTTCAATATTTCCAATTGTAATATCTGCTAAGACTTGTGAGCTTGTATTCAAATCTCCATATCTATCCTTATTATCTTCATCACATATTGGTAATCCCAGAGAGTATTCATTTTCTATTTCAAATTCATCATCACAAACGATTGGCATTGATTCTATATCATAATTTTCACAGTCTAACCTGATATTTTCATATTTTTTTCATTTTCTTCATTATGTCCCGTCTCTTTAGCATTTTTTCATTTTGATCAATTACATTCTCTTTAGCATTACATTCATTTTGCTTATTGGACTTTTTTCCTTTTCCCTTTCCTTTTTTAGATATCTCAGTACCTGTACTAGCCTCTTTCCGTTTTTTATTTTTAAAATCTCCGTCTTCAGAATCCACATAATCCTCAGTTTCATCATAATCCCTAGAATTTTTACCTTCAGTTCCATCCCCAACACTTCTCCCAGCAATCACATTTAACTTCCTTTTCCTTGTAGATTGCTTGACGGTTGTGGTTCCATAGCGTAGCTCCTTAAGTAAGTCCAAAATTGATTTTTCACTTCTTCTCCACAATCTTCAACTGGCAATCTGTTTAACACCTGGTTTTGATCGATAGGATTAATTCCTGTTTTTCGGAAACCAGCCAATATATTGTTTTTTGCATTTTTATGTAATTCTTCCATAAGCTTTTTTAAAAGTTTTGGGAAACATCCCTTTGGAACACAAGTTTCTTTTTTACCATCTTTTTTCTTCCATTCTAGAAGAATATTACGCCATGCAATTTTCATTGGCCTAAAGTAAGCCACATCTAAGGGCTGGGTTAAATGAGTGCTGTTAGAGGGTAAAAACACGAAACATATATTCTCCTCTTGACACATTTGTATTACGTCGATCGATAGATGTGAGGACAGGTTATACCCGATCAAACATTTTTTTCTTACTTTTCCCCTGAAATACGGCAGAATAATAGTTTTGACCCAGTCTTCAAAAATGTTGGCGTCGAACCACCCACTTTGAGAACGATTGTACCGGGTACCAGGTGGCCCATTTTCAGTCCAGGTGTCGTAAAGGTTTTGGGCCTTGTAAACCACGTAGGGGGGCAGTATGTCTCCAGCAGCTGTCACAGACATCATGATGGACACAGAAGCTTTCGAGTGGTTCATGACTCTTTCTGGGTATTTCGTTCCGCGTTTGGTTAATATTTTTTTTCGGCCTGGGTTATCACATAAGTTTGTCTCATCGTAGTTTATTAAATTTTTAGGATCAATACCAGACAGAGAGGTGTCTAATTCTTTGAAATAATCTTTGATAGACTCGGGAGATACTTCTGCCCTGTTTCTTTTAATATTTTGGCAATTTCTCTGTGTGATTTCATTTTTATGACGCTTAAGAAAATTTACTAAATAGTCAGGACCGGGTAAATTGTCTTTAAATTTTAAAACAGTTCTTCCTATTTTGTCTAGGTAATTTTTAATAAAATATCTAAAATCCAAAGAATCAAGAGGATACCCCATCAGCACAGATATTGATATATTTGATCATGTGTTTCTCCACTCCCAATGAAAAAACTGTCTGCCCCCCCCCCCTGTTTTTTCATAGTTTTAGTGCAGTGCATGTATAAGACAGATTTATTAATGCAATATTTATCAGCGACTGTTTTTAATGACACTGTTGGTTTATTTTTTGTTCTTTGGTATTCATGAATAGCTGCGCTGAGCACTTCCTCATCGTATTTTTTGTATCGTCTGCCTCTAGGGTCAGGTTTATATTGTCGCGGCATGTTACCTACGAAAAAATACATTTCAGTAAAAAATTCAAATATATAAAAATACCCCTACGAAAATCTTTAATCTTGCTCTGTATTCATCATAATCCTTATCCCTTGACATGACATGTGTATGAAAAATTTCATCATGAAATGTTGAGTAGTTAAAGCATGAAGGCGTAACAAACTACAAACAATCAAGCAAATTCACTTTCGAATTTATAATATGAGAAAGAAAATTACTTTTCTTTCCAATTTATAACAAATCAAATTATTATTATTTGTTTTCTTGTTATTCACTCTTTAAATCAAAAACAGATGAAAATAATATTTCAAAAAAATTTAGTACGAGCGACAACCCAACAGCATTGTATCTAATAACCCCCTTCGTATTTCTATTCAAGCCTTCCCGTATCTAATGACCCCTCATGTCGTATCTATACACCTCTAAACAATTAAAAAAACGGCAAGTTTCACATTTTGCATTATTATAACTAAAATAATGAGGCAGCACTTACTATTACTTGTCAAAAATAATGGGCACTCACTAACGCTTTAAAATATACTAAATTCGTTTAAGTAACTGTACTTTAACTAATTAAAAAACACCAAGTTTTGCGAGCCTAACTTTGCAGCGAATTACACAGTCACCTTTATGACGTTATTTTTTTTCTGTGTCTTACTTCATAGACAATCGAGTGTTGCCATTTTATTAAAAATATAACGGAGTAGAAAAAAAACGAACGCATGTGTTCTTTAAGCTAATGTCACTCAGATAATTTGGGTTGTAAAACTTTTTTGCTTTTGTGTCTAATCACCCCGTGAATTCTATTAACCCCGTTTTACGGTAATGTTTGTGATGCAGGTAAAATAAAAAAATTTCTTAAGAATCTGTATCCCTTAAGACCTTTATTTTTTTCTTATAAATGTGAAACGCCGACCTTTAAATTTTTTTTGCTATTTTCACGCCATTGTATTTTGCATTAATATTTTGGCTGCTGTTGTACAATTTTCAATCGCATTTAAAATTTATGGATTTGTTGCAAATTTTCCAGCTGCTCTTAATTCCGCTGACTGCCTCTTTGCTTTAGTTTTATGTTTACAAATTTTTATTTTAGCTGCACAATTTTGTTGCAGCTAACATACAAATTTGTTCTATTTCTGTTTCTGTTATAAATAATCGTTTCGTGTTCTTCCTAACTTTTGACTGATTTTGCCTGGCTACTTTTTTATCTGGAAAATAAAACAATGTATTGGGTTTTATTCTAAAAATAATTTGTCTTTCTTTCTTTACATCGATAAAGATTTAACAACTTACATTTATGCATAATAAAATATGTAATTTAGGAGGAGACTTGTTTAAAATCAAGAATCTGGTCTAGAATAATCAATATATTAAGTTGAAATTGAAAGAGGTTAATAAAACTGGACTTTGGGGCGATGGAGTCGACGTCGTTGTCGTTAACCGATTGGGCCATGTAGTAATAAGCGCAAAAAAATCTAACGGCGCATTTTACCGCGGTTAATAGCATAATCTGATGAGCAGAAGGGCTGGCTCATTTTTTGCCCAAAGGATTTGCCTGGTTGTTTCGCGCAGAATTTGTGCTAGTAATCTTGCCATCATTCCATGCGGGCATGACCTGTACAGTAATTAGTTATAAGTTTAGGCTGGCTAGTTGTAAGTTTTATTGCACAATTTAAAAACAATTTACTATAAAAAATATAAAAAGTTGAAATTATTTTACCACTTTCCTGAAGATCATTTTTTTAATGGCACATGGAGACAGTACATTGCCAATCGTAGAAATACTTGGATGTGAAATGTTTGCCTCGACTGATGGATCTGGAATTGTATAAAATAATATTATAATAATTTATTATAAGGGCGTACAAAGGGCAAATATAATGCCTTTTTATATTATCTCCGAGTGAACCCACGACGTGAATGTGAAACAAAGTGATGGGTGCCAAAAATAAAAAGGACATTACTTCAAATGGGAAAAAATTAAAAAAGAAAATAAATATTCATCATAACAATACATATTTGAAGTACAAATAGATATATAACATAAAATTTTATACATGGTAGAGTCATGTTGCAGATATTTATATAAGTGTTATGGTTGTAGCACAAATGGTTCGGCTCGACAGGGTTGGACCACACTCGTAACAGAATTTCAGCATAAAATAACAGTTTAATGTTGCTGTGTTATGTAAGGTGAGTGTAGAGAAACAAAGATCATTTTACAGGAAACGAGGCCTTCCATTTTTGTCCTTAGGGGTTACAAGGTATCTTCATTTGATTCTTTATCGAGTATAAATGTAGATGTCTATGGGCCACAGCACCCCCTTAATATCTGGAGTTCTATCATGCATTTAGGAAAGCTTTTGAAATTTGTCCTTGAGATAAGGAGTGGATGGATCATTTTAGATAAAGAAGAGAACAAGCTAAATACTTGAGTCACGCCTTTTTTTCAATGAGCCATTTAAGGCAGATAGTGAGAAATATAATCATACTTACGAAGACTGAAAATGTATCTAATGCAATTGTTGAGAAGGCACTCTAGCTTGTTAAGAATATTTATTAATGTATTTTGGTATGGGCAAAGTCTCCATGTCTACCTACTAAATTCTATTTGACCGAATATAATGTTGACGTGACCGTGGCTTGTGATGTCTATTAGATACAGTCATATTAAAAATTATGTGCTACATGCTCTACATGTTTGCATAACATAAAAACATAAACAGTCACGCCTGTCACCCAGAGGGGTAGGCAGAGATTACAGACTTCCATTTGACACAATCCTGACACACCTCTCTCGCCTCCTTCATATCCATATACCTACGCATACATGTTCGTCGGTTAAGGGTACTCCTAATTTGGCCCGTTTTCAATACATCGCTAATTTGGTCGATAAAGTTTCGCCTAGGACGTCCCTTTCCGACTCCGCCATTCACTTCTGCAACATTAATTTTCTTTGTCACTCTTTCCTCATTCATTCTTTCCATATTACCAAACCACCGAAGCATTCCTTTCTTAATCCTGGTCACATCATGCAAACCACACTCTTCTCTTATCACACAATTTGTCATCCAGATTCAGCCCTAACATACTCCACGACCGCATTTCTTTGAAATAATACTAGTTTTTACGGAATTTATCGCGTATATTTAACTTTTTAATACCCGATAAATAAAAATTTTAATCTATGGTAACCGCGGTTAACTATGACATATGGACGTTGAACATCTCAGTCCCGCCCGTGACCATGAGTGCTGTAAAGCGTTCGAAACGTCGGGTATTAAAAAGTTAAATATACGCGATAAATTCTACTAATATTATTTCAATGTGTAGTGTTCGCGTAAATATAAGAAATCATTATGTAGACCGCATTTCTACTGCGTTTATTCTACTCTCGTGCTTCTTCTTTTAAAATTTCGAGTTTAGGCTACCACAGACTTTAAATTAAATCATCTGCATGAAAAAATATCATAATTTCAGATTGAACTTTTCTATCTATACATACAGTAAAATAGTTATGAGTCCAACCTGTTCATCAAACAGCATATCTCATACCTCTCAAATCGAGTCAAGAAGGTTATGTACATAATGAAGTTGCTTAAGAACTGTGCTGATAAAAGGACACTTAGTATTCGTATGGTTTATTTTGCCCTCTGCCGATCCATAATACAATATTGTATATCAGCTTGGGGTGGTGCCTCCAAAACTACGATGATTCAATTAGGGAGGGCACAGAGCGCAGTTCTCAAGGTCATGTTTAAAAGCCCTGCCGGTACCCTATGGCCGATCTTTATCGGGATAGCGAGGTTTTGAGTGTACGCCAGTTGTATATTCTATCCGCAGTATTAAAAACCCATCTTCCTAAATTAAGAAATAATTTGTTGTTTTGTATAATTTGGGTACTTTTAACTACGTAAGTAAAACTGAATACCGGTCCCCAAGATACAGGCTGTGCCTAGTTTGGGGCACGCCAGTTAATTCAATATAATATAAGTTAAAATTAATTTAATATAAGTTAGTTTTTTTTCCAATGTTTAGGTCTGTGTGATTTTTTACTATTTTTTGTTCAGCTTTTGTAAGGAGTTTTTAGGGTTCCATAGTAAAACAAGGAATCTTTATAGTTCTCTCCATATGTCTGTTTTTCACAGGAATCTTAAAATTATAATATAAGAGCTGTACAGTTAGAGAGGTAGTTGTTATTAGGGCTGGAAAGCATTGAGAGAAGACCAAGCTCAGTTGTGGGCAGGCATTGAGTTGACATAATGATGAGGAACTCTTAGTGCCTAACTAATAAAATTTATACAAAATACTATGTAGTTATTTATATTATGTAGTACTGTCACTATAGCACAAAATCTCCCTACATGTACATACTACATAGTATATGCCAAAAACTTTGTCTGTGTGAATTGAGTTTTTAAAAATTGTCATGGCAACTCTTTGAATTTCCAGCTTAAAAAGTAGCCCATATATCCTGGATGCAAGGTATCTATGTACGAAATTTAGACAAAATAGGTTAAGCACTTTTATAATATTATTAAATTAATATTGATTTTACCTGTTGATGTTGATGGTTTTAGAATATTATCGTCGTAAGTCTGGATGAGATTCATAGGATTTCTTTCACTAAGAGTGTAGTTTGGAAGGGTCAATGGTCCTGGAATTAAAATTAATACAAGTTCAAATAAAAGCCAAATTTTAAGTACCTGCAACTTATAGCAGAGCTCCCTGGTGTGGTGGCCTAATAACCTAAAAATATATCTGAATATAATAATATAAAGAAACTGTTCTGAGGTGACACAGGCAGTACCTTTGTAGCATTTTTATACAATATATATTCACAATTGACAGATTCTTAATCTACACGGTTTAGTTGGTAACATTGCAGCATAAAGTTAAAGAGTTGGTGTCTGAAGTATAGTGACAGAGTTTATGCCCGTCAACCTCTATATTTATTTATTATTGGCAGATCCTCCGTCTTCAATATTTATTAGGGCAGTTACACAGCAACATTGGTTGAGGAGTTGGAACCAATTGTTTACATTATATTATATCTTCATAGTAGCTAAATCTCCTTGTGGTCCATAACTATAAAACATAATATCTAAGAACCTACCTAGACATAATATGTATAGTTATAATGCAATAACTACATCAAAACCATCCAAGTAGTTTTCCAGAAAAATGGTAACAAAAATTAACACACAAACAAACTCACAACCAGTAATGGCAAACACGTTTTTAAAATATATTGTGGGTATGAGTGGGTGTATCCGGTGGACTAACACACCCACCTGCGCTAGGACTTACGCAGTTGAGCGCTGTATGCGGGGATGAAGGAGTCCTGGAGTGTTGAGCCGATCGTCACTGGGGTACTAGTGTCGAGAGGCAACACGCCATCTTTGGTCTGGATTTCAAGCTAAACGGTGGTCCTATCTGCTAGCCGCACATAGGGAAATGGCCAAACGTCCCGTCAAAGGGTCGCAGGCGGGGGATGCTCACACGCAAAATAGCGCTTAGACGTGGAGTTGGGGAAAACAGCCTGACATAAACTAAAATAAACACATTGAGTAGCTTCATCATATATATGATGATGATGAAAATGTGGTGATTATTTTGGCAAAAGAATGTTCCAACATTTAATATATAATTGTTGGAACATTCTTTTGCCAAAAAAATTGTTTGCGCCTAAACTATGTAAAACCAATGCAGGTGAACGCGCCCCATTAAGACGTATTATGAAAGTAGATAACATGAATTTTTCAAATATTGATCTTTTCACTTCATCACAGTTACAATTTCGCAAGAACGTTCTAAGAAAGTTGGTAGATATTCAATAGTATCTTTAAATATTTTACAAGATAAATTTGTACTGCTAGCAATTTTTTTAATTATTTTTTTTTCCTTTTGTCTCATTTTGATTTTTATGTATAATTTTTATGTTTTCACTTATACTCTGTTTATTGTGCATTTATTATTTACTGTTACCAATTTAATATTACTTTGTGGATAACGGTGCTGGTTACATAATGACTAATATTATTTATAAAATGTTATTTGGTTTAAGCATTATTATGTAATTGTTTGTTGTCCTGAATAAATTAAAAAAAATTAAAAAAATATATAAAAAATTTATAACAATTCACCAGAAGAATGCCTTATGCATGAAGCAAAAACACAATTAAAAATAAGGTAAATAACTTGTATTGTGATAATCCATTACACAAAAATATATATAAAATTATTTATGGCTTTTTTATATATGCATACATTTATGCACATATAAAAATTCTATTGTTATTCAATTTACTAATTAATGCTATATTGATAAGTTTTGTTTGTTTTTATGATTGTTTATTTGTATTAAGCTATTTTTGCATGTTAGGAAGTTGTTGGAGGGTTGGCATAATTTTTCTGCCAACAAACTGCTGAGCAGTTTAACAGATTGTAAAACTATAACAGTGTAAATTTCAATTATGTTATATTAATAAACATATAATCTTACTGAATAAATTCCTTCATGGGTAAATGCATAGAATATATAATGTACAACAGTCAACTACAATAATTTGTAAGCCAATAGACATTGCTTTAACTATATAAATTATGTTTTAAGCATTAAGTGTAATAAATTATATTCACATACCTGGCATATACAACGTTGGCATGGCTGTATTGGCAATTTTGTTACTACGACACAGATACTTGACTTCAAAATGTTTGCGACACACACGTCGATACCTATATATGCGCTCAGTTTCTAGACCTATAATATAACCACCAACTGCATACACCCATTTATTGAAACATTCTCGTTCCTTAATTGGATTTGGAAATCGATGCAGCACTTGCTTCCTGCCTAGAATCAGTAAAGAAATTTGATTAATATCTTCATTTTTGCAGATTTTAATATCATAAAATTATAAAATTACAATATTCCAAACTGGAAACATTTTAAAATAAATACTATATTGTATATTATGTATATAACTTAAATAACACATTGTTGATTATAATTAACAGCATCTATTTTTAATCTTCTACTATCCTATTGGGTACTAATTTCTAGAAAATTTATGATCAATTTTCTTAAAAATAATACTTATCCAGCAAGGGCATAAGCCCACTAAGATTAGGGATGCAGGATATTTTAGCTCCTAGCTAATGAAGTTGAACAGTATTTGCTTTAGGAGCCTTAATCCTACTGGTATTAAAGATATGAATATAATAATGATATGAAAATAGAGTCGTAAGACATAGTAGGTATGTTCCAAAATAGAACCCAGTGTACCGTCCAATGCAAATGACGTCATGAATCGACGCTATACTGGTGATTCGTTCCAAAACATAGGACAGTATATGACGTCATACATTTGCGCCATATTGGAAAAGTGTTGACGATTATTTTGTCATTTTGTGCTCCAAAAATCATTATATCCTCCTAATGGAGATACCAGCAATTATTCTATATTTTTTTGTATTTGAATAAATAAAACCAAATTCTGGCATGCTTCAATCAGCGCACAAATAATGAAAAATTGTTTTATTATGGCCGGATATCCTACACAATATGGCAGCGGCACGACAGTACAATATAGTGTCAATTGATGACGTCATTTGTATTCGGCAGTATACTGAAAACGTTTCGGAACATACCCAGTATCTTAAAGGATTACCTTGATTTTCTGTATACCCGGGAACACAACCATGTTTATCTGATGACATTATTACACCAAGATTTACTAATATTATACACTTAAAACTATAGAGGGAGTCCTGTCTCAGTTGTACAAAAATACACTAAATTTATGAACAAAATAAGAGTTTTATATTACAAACAATATTTACACAAAATAAACACGAGTCTTATCTCAGTTGCACAAATATCACTGTTATTATATAAACTGAAGGAACAAAGGCTGTACTCAACGATAAATTCACAGATGAAAATCTTAGATTTAATATTAATCAAAAAATACTAATACACCATGCAAACAATAGAGTCTCTAGGTCTAGTATATACACAGTAATCTATGCACAAGAATATCAGTAACAGAGATTTTTGACAGACAACAGACAAGTTGGTAAATAGCAGGAAAGTCAATGCAGTGTCTTCTTTTGTCAAAATGTAAAATAACTCAATATATATATATATATATATATATATATATATATATATATATATATATATATATATATATATATATATATATAATCTTAACATTTATCAATGTAATATAACGAAAGATTAAAATTATAGCTGTATAAGGTATGAATTTATTAATAATATGAAGAAATATTTATTAGTACTTTAAAAAACTTAAAATAATTAAGTACTAAATAAGTAAACGTGTAATTAAATATGTATAAATCGTTACGTGTTTCTGGAGTCTGTGAATCGTTTTCATTTTTTATTATTTCTAAAAGATCGTGCCATATCCCTTAGTATTCACTAAAAATTAAAAATAAAGTAATACATTAAAAAAGAGAATATGTAATTTTCGTTTCCGCAGTATAGTAATATTGTTGGAATAGAATCGAGAGTAACAAAAATAATATACATTTCTCATAAAAGTTTAAATCTAGATATGTAAGTAGATAGATTGTATAGTGGAGTTATTAGCTTTCCATGAGATAATATACTCATCTCGTGAGAAATACACACACAGATAAAAGATGGCGCACAAATGCAGCTGTCTCGGCCAGTAATTGTCTTCGCACACTGCGTTCAAACCTGACCCCACAATTGCAACATACACTTCTATTTTCATTGTATGCTGTTCTAGCAGAATCCATTTTCTTAAAATCGCATATAAATATACAAAAAAACAGTAGCGTGACGAACGTCAATTCCGTAAAGATCAAAGATGTAACACCCCGTCCGCCGGCCGCTGGACCCGGACCCGGACACGGAAGTCAATGACAAAATAACGTTTTGGTTCACAGTCATTTAGAACTATGTTAAAATATTATATTAGCTAAAACTTTTAGAAATTAAACATAAAGTTCTTAGTGGTATCTTTTTATAATATATAGTCATCTTTATGAAAAAATTGTTTTCTTTTTATACAAACTGCAAAATGACTAATAACACGCGTTTTCTCTAACCTTCATGATTACACTAATCGGAGCACGAATATCAAAACGACTAATTTTTTTCAGATTTCATGATTCCGTTTATCAAAATCTATAGGCCATTTACTATTATAATTTGGTGTCTTTTTTTTTGATGTAATACTATTAAGAAACGTTAATATTTCTATTGGGCCCAAAAATGATTGTCTCCGTTGTGTGATTTATTATGGTCTACATTCAAATTTGACATTATGGAGTTTGAGCTAAACTCGAGATTACGTCATATACCGGCCTAAGAGTGAGGTATTATAACATGTGCTTCCGCTCACACTCGTACATTATAATCCTGTCTTCTGTGGTTGTCTAGTCTTCGTTGAGACTAGCCGTCGTGAACGAAATTAGATCTGGAGGACGTCATTATCATTAAGAGCGTCTTCGAGTATTGAAATTTGTTCGGGTATGTTGAGCAAACATAATCACAGGCGTGATTACGTTTGCTAAACTTATCCTTTGAATGATTACATTCCATCTCATTCCTCAGAGTAGCAATCCATCAGCAGGTAACCATGGCTAACAAGCCATGTTGGACGCATCTATCCGAAGCTTTTCTCAGATAATTTCGAGGCTTTGTAAATTTATATTTGTACTCTGAAACAAAACATAGCAACACATGTACAAAGATATGCAAGCGGGATAAGTGTGCGCATGCGCACGCTTACACGACAGGTTTCTGCGCACACTTAACCCAAACCATCGAAACAGAATTGTATGAATGTCAATGATTATTGTGTCATCATAACAACTTAAACACTGGCAAATAAAAAACTAGACATTATGTTGCACTCGATAGCAAATAGCATATTTTCAAAAAGTTTTCATGACTACAAAAGATTAGGCGTCAAATGTGACAAAGTATCGTAAATATTTTGGCAAAAATCTTCGTTTACCTGTCAGAACAAAACTGCGTGCGAGCAGCCGCTGCGATACGAGCGCTTTGCAGGACGTCCCGAGAGGTACTGGAGAGGGGGGTTGCTTTTTTTTGCGCCCGAAGCAAATATGGGCAACCCTCCGGAAAGCGGGGGAGGGAGGCGGTGAATGCTCATAACATACCACGCAGCCGGCTGCGTGGTTATGTGGAGACTTTTACCCACTAAACACCGCCTTTATGGATTGGCTTACCGATCTGACGAGAGATCTCTAAGCCGTATACGAACGCGACCCTCCTTGGCAGAAAGGAGGGCGCAAGCGGCGAAAAGCCGCTTAGAAGAGTGCCTAACTAAGGCAGATTAAGGGATGTGTTATGTAGGCTCGGCCTGAGCCGCCAGGAGGCAGTTCCGGTCAGCCGAAAGTTTGTTGGAGGGGGGGGGGGGGTCCGAGAGAGTTTCTCGGTCTGCGCAACTATAGCGAGTGTGGAGAGGGGCTGCATAGGCAGCTGTCTCACGAATGAGATGATTTGGGTGGGACTCTGAGGCTTTGAAAAATCTCTCAGAGAGTGATTTAAGGAACTGCTGGATTGTTGGGAGCTCTAAGTCTCGGAGTAGGTCGGACATAATAGGGCGAGTTAGTGGCCCTACGACAGAATAGATTTTGAACTATTTGAAGTTCATTTATAACTTTGGGTTTAGCATGTGAGAAAATGGGGGCCGGGTAGGTCATAACAGGTCGTATACAGACCTTATATAGGGTTCGCTTGTTGCGGAGAGACATGTTACTGTGTCTGCCCAACATGCTGTTGAGCCTACCCATGGAGGGGGGTTGCCGTTCCTTAGCTCTTTGTAGTTTTCGAGATATTTTGAATGCGCACACTTAGACGCTGCGCACACTTGACCCACATGACTCTAGTTATCGTGGTGGAGTGTTAGCTTGTTTGTTACTTTGATGTAATTTTATATAAAATAGTATTTATGATTTGTTAATATAAGGAAAAATAAATGCTTATTTGTATTGTTGGTAAATATTGTTTTCTTTTTACAATAATCCATCCATTTTTCCATTCCATCCATTTCATTTTACATGCTCAACGGAAAAGATTCGTGGTCTTATATACAATACACTTTCCAAATAGTAAATTTGTTACCTTAGTCACATTATAATACCATTTTTGACCATATTTTGACATTGATATATGTTCTGTACAGCTGCAGGGCTCCTGGCTTCTTAATTATCTATCCCCAGAGGTAATCTGTGAACAGCACTGTGGGTTGCATTATTGCGTATATTAATGTTACTGTACTATATGTATATATATATATAAATATATATATATATATATATATATATATATATATATATATATATATATATATATAATGTAGGTTTTAGCTATTCAACTTTGAATACAAAAAAAAATAAAAACAAAATCTGGGGCGGAGATCGCGCCGCAAGCGAAACTCACCGAAGCCTAAATCCGAATCCGAATTCCGAAGTGACTGCGCTGTATATAAAACTGCTATGTACCAACACGTGAAGCGTTGGCGCTCCCCGGGCTGATCACCTTGTCCGGCGGCAACTTTCTCCTTTTCCTTCCTCAGACGAACATCTATTACACTCTATCAGAAGTTTCAGGTAAACATAAGTCTTGACTTAGATTGTTATATAGGGGTGACATTTTCCATAGACACACAAAAATAGACTAGCCAGCTGCTGAACCTCGTGAACGCACTAAGCGGCAAACGTCCCGATACCATTCACACCATCTGAATGCTTGGCGGTCCACTACTGTAGGTTTCCCAAGGGGTTTTCTTTCGCGTACGACCTCTCTGTGGAATAGTTTACCACCGGCGATTTTTCCGGACCGATACGATTTGGGGACCTTCAAGAAAAGAGCTTAACCTTTTCTGAAGGCCCTGCAACGCACCTGCAGTTCCCCTGGTGTTGCGGTTGATCATGGGTGGTGGTAGTCACTTAACATCAGGTGCGCCGCATACTCGTTTGCCCCCTCTTCTATAAAAAAACCTACTAAGTGGTCGGTCTATTTTTCTGCGTGGGAGTCCGCCTGGGTAGATACCACTCTTTAACCTATTTCTAGTGCTGAATTGTGCTTGCACTGCTGTGCGTCTGAAGGGTATAGAAAGCCAGCATAGTTGCAGGCTGTGAGGCATTCCAATTTTATCCTCAGAAGTGACAGTGTCTGTAACTTTCTTGTAAAGTTAGTAAATATACATTTTTCGTAGAAAATAAGGGTGACAAAAAAACACACACAGTCCGTCTGATGGTAAGTGAATGCTGTGGCGCAAAGCGACTTAAATCTATCTTTGATTAAAATTTTAAACTTTTTTAATTTTTTTACGTGGTAGAGCCACGCTGCAACTATATTATGGTTGTAGCACGAATAAGTTGGCTTGACCGGGGAAAGACCACGCTTTTAAAGAGTACCAGCGTAAAATAGCAGCTTAATAATAATAATATTCCACAACTATCACACAAAACCATCTAGTCCCAAGCTAAGCAGAGCTTGTGTTATGGGTACTAGACAACTGATAAACACGCTTATATATTTCTAAATACATAAATATTATAGATAAATTACACCCAGACACAGAACAAATGATCGTGCTCATCACACAAACATTTGTCCTGGGTGGGAATCGAACCCACGACCTCCGGCATAGCAGTCAGAGTCACTAACCACTAGACCAACAGGTCTGTCAATTTATTTGTCAATTTATTAATGCTGCTGTGTTTCGTATGGTGAGTTTAGAAATTTGGAGACCCCTTTTTTACTGGAAGCGAGGCATTCCATCTTAGTCCTCAGGGGTGGAAACGCGTTTGCGTTTTGATTCGAGGGTAATTGTAGATGTCTTTGTGGCACAACATTCACTTACCATCAGGTGGACTGCGTGCTCGTTTATAACCCTTATTATATATAAACATCCATCTTAGTCCTCAGGGGTGACAATGCATCTGCACTTTGATTCTTAATTGGGGACAAATCTAGATGTCTATGGGCCACAGCATTCTCTTACAATTATTACCACCAAAAAGCAGCATTAATCTGCTATTTTACGCTAGTATTCTGTTAACGCGTGGTACTTCCCCATCGGAGCCGACCAATATTGCATATAGCTACAGCGTGACTAGGATGTAATAAGCAACAACTACATGTATTGAAGAAATATCTTAATTAGCTAGGTTATAGTAAAAGTCATTTTGTTTCTGGTATTGATTCTATTTATGGAACTAGTTATTTAATGTACTATTCATTTATAGTGTTGCAGTATTTGCTGATGCCGATGTAGTTTTATGAGTTTCATTCAGATCCTAGGTGATTTTGATACCCGTAAAGTGTAGTTGTACTTTCCCATTCTCGTGTTTATTAATATGTCATTAATATAAGACTTGGCCTGAAGTACTGCATTCTCATTTTTTGTCGCTCTTAATTCTGACGTACTGGCCATAGATATCATACTCATCTTTAAATTCAACCATTTTTTTCTTTCGCGGATTTAACAATTTCAAACATATCATTTAGATCATCATCTATTCTTCGTTTGCCTGTTTTCTGGCTACCAGATGGTGCTTGCTGTGTTGACTGTGGTTGCGGAGATGACATTGAGGCATCGTTTGATGGCAGCTCGATTCCCTGGACGCCATCTTGGTCCGTCTGTAATATTGAGTAAATACATATTTTTTAGGTTTCGAGTTCGAGGAGCAATGGAAAATAAATGTCCGTGAGTGGAGTTTACCTACGTATCTTCATACACTGTTTTGGAGCTGTCGATGGGAAACACTGCTTTATTGTAAATATCTAATAATATTAATAATTAAAGTTAAAGTTACAGCCTGTATACGTCCCACCGCTGGGCACAGGCCTCCATCCATTTCTGAGAGGGGTAAATTTCATAGTTACAAAGTTTACTACCATTTATTTTATTTTAAAGTAGTAGTTAGTTGATAATAAGTTATTAACATCCCACTACTTGACCGTGTACCGAAGGTATCTACACTGAATAAGGAAATAGGCCACCTGTCATGCGTAGCAAACAAAGCAACTGTAGCAAAATTCCCCCCCCCCCCCCATCCCTCCCTTAAGAGGCAATCTATTTGAATGGTCGATGTTAAGCGGTGGACTTTTATAATTTGACGTATTATTGAAGCAAGTCATTTTGATGGTTGAGACCGAACATGCCTACAACTTTTTGAACCTTTTTTAAATAATAGTTAAAGCTTTACATAAATGTTTATCCTCCTTCTATTTCCAAAGATACTTCAACTACAAATCTATCCTGTTCAGTTCCATTTGACCTGACTCTTTTATGTTTTGTGTCAGTCTTAGGCTCGGGATTATCACGCATAACAACTTGTTTTTGTTGAGTAGACTCGTGTTAAATAATTCTCGCAAGTCTAAAGTAGTCATACTTTTACAGTTTTATACGTGGTAGAGCCATGCTGCAATTGTATTGGACGTATAGTTGTAGCACGAATGGGTCGGCTCGACCGGGGAAGGACCACGCTCTCACAGAATACCAGCGTGAAATAGTAGCTTAATGCTGCTGTATTTCGTATGGCGAGTGTTGAGAACCGGAGACCCTTTTTACTGGAAATGAAGCATTCCATCTTAGTCCACACGGGTAACAACGCATCTGCATTTTGATTCGTAATCGAGGATAGATAGATATTAGAGATAGAGATAGATGTCTATGGGCCACAGCAACCACTTACCATCAGGTGGACTGTGTGCTCGTTTGTCACCCTATCCTATTAAAAAAAAGTCACGGATACGCTTAAAGGTAATCCTTCTTATGTAACTCTTCCTTCCACTGAAATTTCTTTTTTTAATCAGAAAGTAATCAAAAATCTTCGTGGTCTTCATTCGCCGTGGTGTCGAAATCGAAACAGACGGTAATGAACTGGTGCTGGTACTTTTTTTTATACAATAAGCGTGACAAACGAGCACAAACTCCACCTCATGTTAAGACGAGCTCTTAGCACGATTTCAAATTCGTTTTTCACTCGCGCGTCCTGCAGTGGGCGGAGTGCAACCGGCAGTCGGAGAGCGCAGCGTGAACACAGTAATTCACAGTATGCGCAAAGCAAGCAGACAATTCACCTCTAAACAAAAACTGTTTGCAAAAATACTAGGTAGTAATAATATTTTGAGTACGTTCTCACTAATATCAAAACTGTTTACGAGGTCTGGATATCAGAATCACAGGGGGGTAGTACCATTAGTACATTTGGATGTATATCGTGACTATTTCGTATCGCCATCCCGCGTGTATGCCTCGAGTCTATTTCCGGGAGAATGCTGTGCATATAAAAGTCAACTATTTTTTTCTCCATTTTTTCGTTCCAAAACATATCTTCTTTTTCTATGTATGATACTTTTAAATCTTTTTCTTGACCAGCCCATATTGCAAATATACATTTTTGTCTATTAGTGACGTTCAAATGGCCTTGTACTTGGTAAAACCAATTGGTTAATAGCCTCTTCTATCCCCATTTTGAAGGCTGTTATTGGGCATTTGACTTCTACCATTGTATCGTCACCTACTAACCCGTCCGGCGTTGCACCAATAAATGAATATTTATCATCGACAAATAGACCACATGGTTCGATTGTGACGTTTACCTGCTTTTCTAATTGTTGCAGTGCCAATTTTTCATTTTCTACACCGTGAGCTACGGCTGCTACATGGGCAATGTTTTCTGTATACAACAAATTTTTACAAGGTTTGCTGTAGATGTGTTCGGACGCTTTTTAATAATTTTTCCAAAATTGGACGCTGTTACCATTTGTTTTCTCAGTTTCAACCAGTCACTGCAATCTCTCTGAAATTTCGTATCTCGTTCGATTTGCGGTTTGTTCATAGTCAAGATATTCAAATTCTCAAGAAAATATTTTTTAGCCCTCTCTAACTCATCGGGTACCATATCTGGGGCAGCGCTATTTGATCCATAATCATTTTTTGTTTCTTTCTTTGTTCTGACATTTGTTCTATTTTTATTAAATGGGTTTTTACAATTCCATTGCCTTTTTCTGTTTCTTTTCATTTCCATCTTCTTTAAAATACTTTTTGGGCTTTTGCCTAACAACTTCTTCTGAATCGTGTGTCTCGGCAACTTGTTATTAAATGATGCAACAGCTGCAGCACATCGTCCTTGATAACCACGTCTTAGACAAAAATTGATGCGTTTCCCTCCAACCGTTTTAGCAATCACGCTATTAAAACGTTCAGCCGCGTTGGTGTCAACGTCTTCTACTAGGCTTTGTGATTTAGATGCTACAGTTCCTATGATAACTTTTAATCGGAACCAAAATGTTGAGTTTTCTACGGCCAATGCATTTTCCAATGTCTTGTCTTTTGTACAGAAATAATCTTTACACTGTCTGTGGTCTCCGAATGCATGGTATAGTGAAGTTTGTA
Organism: Parnassius smintheus behrii; assembly: GCA_036936625.1. NCBI lineage: Eukaryota > Metazoa > Arthropoda > Insecta > Lepidoptera > Papilionidae > Parnassius > Parnassius smintheus. Next base: position 27,032,448 of record JAUPFT010000027.1, read on the forward strand.
TATCGGCATGTAACATTTCTTTTGCTTGCACCTTTGTTTTATGATTTTTTTTCTAGTAATTTGCGTTGTTCTTTTATTGAGCAAACAACCACTTTTCTTACGGTCATCACTTTACTGTCGGTCAACAGTTTTCTAAATTTCAAGGGATATTTCATGTCTTTAGATACCGCTTGTAATTTGTTGCATAAATTACGAAGTATGTGATTTCTGAATTCAATTTTTGTCACAGTCATGTTGGGGTACGGGTTAAGTGCTAAAATTTTAGCGTAAGTTGAGGAGTCACCATCAGCTATCAATCTCCCATAAATGACTTTATACATACCTATCGAGTTCCGAAATCCATCACATATTATTTCGGCTTCCATACCTGACGAAGAACCTTCATAATTTTTGTAACAAACGTGTTCTTTAGGAGTAATTTGTTTCTTTTCAGCACGTGCACAAATGACACAGTACTTATTTATCACTATCACACAAATAATACTTCCCCAAATTTACGACCAATAATTACTGCAGCTCCGGATAAAGCCTTATAATTATTTCCGTAGGATCTTGCGCTCCAACATCCATCTGCATATACGTCTATTATTGGTATTCCATTTTTTGTTCTCCCTTCAGCAATAGTAGCCTCACTTTCACGTTTGGCAGCAGCTTCCATCTCTTCTGCAGCTGTCCTTTCCCACTCATCGAACACTTTATCTTGTATTTTTGAAAAATATCTTTCGGAAAACATAGGTATGTTCATCGACGAGCATATTTCTTCAAATTGAGAATAAGCTATTCCCGTAGATATTATTCCTACGACGGCTCCTGTATTCGTATCGACATTTTCAGTAGTTGCTGAGTCATTTGAATCGATATGAAAGACCATACCACACATTTCGCACATTAACTTGAATTTTGATGCAAGTCCAATTCTTTTCCCTCCTAGTAACATCAAACACTGAATACCACAGTTAAATAGGCTTTTGTGGCTTGAAATTTCTTTTAACTTGTTAAAAAAGAACACAATATCTATCATTCTCTTTCCGTTTATAGATGTGACTTTTTCATTTTTTTCTGGTTCAATCAAATAAGGAGTCATGTCATCATCATCATCATTCTCTAAACCATTTCCCATTATCTGGGGTCGGCGCAGTAAACCTTCTTGTTCCATTCCTCTCTATCAGCCGTCATTTCCATACTTACTCCTTTCATTCTCATATCACTCTTCACACAATCGATCCATCTTTTATTCGGCCTTCCTCTGCCCGTGTGTCCCTCCACATTCATATTCAACACTCGTTTTGTGACATGACTTTCATTCCTCCGCATCACATGCCCAAACCATGCCAATCTGCTTCCTCTCACCTTTTCTACCACTGGCGCTACTTTCAGGCTTCCTCTTATATACTCATTCCTTATCTTATCCATCCTTGTCACACCACACATCCATCGTAACATTCTCATTTCATTCGCATGCAGTCTATTTTCATCCTTCTTCTTGACGGCCCAGCATTCACTTCCATACATGACGACAGGTCGGATGATCGATTTGTAAATTTTCCCCTTCAGCCTTATTGGCATTCGGGGATCGCACGTTGTGGCTGTGACCTGTCGCCATTTCATCCACCCTGCGTTAATCCTATGCTGCACAGCTCTATCTATTCCGCCGTCGCCTTGAATGAGGGAACCGAGGTACTTGAAATCTGAGCAGGTAGGCAGTATAGCGCCATCCAACGACATGGGTACAGGACTATAACAAATAAGGAGTCATGTAATCATCCCAATTTCTGTAAAAAAAAAAAAAATTTTAATACAAATATTTTCGGTGGGAAAAGGATAACAAATTGCTATACATTGACTAAAAATATACTCACTCGCTACAAATAAATTCGGATTCAAAAAGTTCGGATACATCTCGAATCGATGTGTCACTAATTGCAAGTGTCGACTGGCTGATTGTCCTAAAATAGACAAACAAGATTTGACTGTTTTATAAATAATGTAATAAATATTTTAGAAATAAATAAAACAGTTGCCGTCAATCTCTACTAATAATAAATTAATACTAAATTGATTTTTTGGCCCGACCCGGAATATATTTATGATTGCATTGTTCATATTGATATATGATTGCATTGGACATATTTATGATTGCATTGTTCATATTTATGATTGCATTGTTCAAAAATATTGCGACTCTCTGTACGGCCTAGCTGAGTAAGTGCGAACGTTATTACCGAGTAATTGGGGTTCGAAATCCCACCCTTCCTACAAGTCAATTTTTAATTTTTTTTAATATTCTTATATTTCCTTATTTTTTCTCGTTTAACATTGCTCAAGATGGCATTAAAATGCGATAAGTGTAAAAAGATATTATTAGAGGAAATTTCATAACTTGCGACAATTGCCAGAACTTCTATCATATAGAATGTACAAGTATAGGAGAGAAAAGATTCTACTTAATGGCTACAGAAAATAGAAAAAAACTCAAATGCGATAGTTGAACATACAATAAAATACCAGCTCCTACTACAATACAGGTAAATATTCCTACTGAAAATTCTTTTCATTCTCTTAGTGACATAGATACGGAAACTTCACTAGAATCTATATACTATATTACTCAAAGAAAAAAAGAAAAACAGACGTCCCGAGAAAACCTGTCTACATTGTATTGGTCAAGAAACTCAAATAGTCTTCCAGATCTCAGTCAAATAATTACTAGTGATAATTTGCAAGTATTAAAATTGGAATTGATGAGATTACAAACAGAACTCAACATAGCTAACAATGAAATAAAAAACTTAAACGCAATAAATACAGAACTAAATAAGAAAAATCAGGAGCAAGAGAAAATTATAGAATTATACAAAACTATAAATGTCATTGAAGTAATATGTACTTACGTACTAGAACAGCTATTTCAAACAAAAAATGTGCGCTACTCTGTGTTCGCGCGATTTGTTTTCTTATCAAAGAATAAACATAGGTAGAATAATCAGTAGGTAATATGAGATTGTACTGTTAAATAGGTAAATTATATCGAGAACAATTTTTTAAATTTGTCATTTATTTTGTATATTATATTTGCTTATTTAATATAATATCACATAATATTATATCACAATTACATTTTAATGATATTTTTATCTCAATATTTTAAAAGGTATCTATCTCAAATATAAAAAAACATACTAAATGTATGTTTAATAAAACTTGTTAAGGGGAAATATAATCTCAAATGGCTTAGCAAGATCCTTCTTTATGACGAAAATATTGCAGCATTAATTTTGAAATAAATATATGGTAAAGTTGAGGATTAATGTTAAGGATTATGTTAGACGAAAACACGATTTCGTAAAATTTTCTAGATAGAAAAAAATACAAAGTTACCTCCAAAATAAACAATAAACCGCTGTTATTCATAAAATACTTTAAATAAGATCGTGAAACATTGTATACTAACTGAACTAACTATAAAGCAGTGCTTATGTTATTTACTTTTTTTAAAATACCATTATTTTCACTGAAAAAAGAAATTACCTAAATTATTGGCCTCTTGAAGCGTGATTCCTGTGGCACGGTCACTTCGCTTCGGCCTTTGAACAGGGAGGTTGTGTCGCTTACGATCAGAATATACATTACGCAACAGGACGACGTAAAATTAAAATGGGAAATAACCGTAATAAAAATAAGAAGCGACTATGTTGGCGTTAAGAAACAGGCATAAATATGATAAACCTAATAAAATAAGTATCTAACGACCTTTCTACTTACAGTATTAGTGATTACAAATATGTCGGTACATAGCATACGACGCGCGGGCAAGTGGGGACGAAATTAGAATTTGAGCTGACTTACTCTATCCCCTTAATATAACATTTAAATTACAAATGTATTTATTTAAATTAGAATAAGAGCCGTTCATAAATACTGGGCACGCGAGAGTTAAAAATTGACGAATTTATTCCACTTTGACTTTGATGTTGTGGAAACCTAAAAATAAAATATAAGAATAATTAGCAGATTTAAATATAAAAAATTTGGCCTAATTATGATAACTCATATATATTTCTACAAAAAAATGTGTATAATAATATATTCGTCCTATATTTAAGTACCCACAGAAATGTCGCATCTGAACAAATTAATTTCATAATCTATATTACGTGACACAAGATGGCGTCTTAGGAATAATTTGTTTTATTACTAATTTATAATACTTTTTTTATTGATTAAGTATCTTATTAACCAATGAATAGTAATTCCTTGGTTTTTACTGAGATTTCTTGAATTATTTGTGCAATATCTAAGTACGCACGACGGCATATTTTTATCACGAGATTTTTTTTAAAATCAACATAATACATGTCAACTCTACAAGCGCCTAGCGAGTGACTGATTAAAGTGCGGTGTATGCACCGCAGTTGAATGGAACATAGTAGCTGAATGCAGTGTCGCCTCTAGTACGTAGTACATATTAGCTCAATGATAAATGTAGACGAATTAAATCCTAGTATAGTTCTAACTAACTCATGTATGTCAACCCCGCTCGGTAATCAGTCTGAAAAAGTTAAGAGGTATCCCTCTAGCAAAAAAGAATTTCCATTGGCAGAAGACTGTAACAAAAAACACATTGCTACAATACCCATACATGAGAATAAAAGGGACTTCACCTCAAGAAACAACATAATCGATACTTCGAATACTATAAATTATACAGAGAAGCACACATTTAACACTAAGCCCAACATATGTATAATCAGCGGTATAAATAACCACAAGTAATCTTCAATAATAAGAGACAACATGATGGAGCAGAGCGCCGCATACTGTCACTATCGCACACCAGGTGGCGACATAGACCAACTGTCACGTGGGTTGCAGGAGAAGCTAGCTAACTTCACTCTTAACGATTTTTGCGTATTTATGATAGGAGACACCACAGAACACTTAATACTTCCGCTATATTAGGTGTTCTGTGGGAGACACTGATTTTAAAGTTTCCAAAAATTATAAAAATATTGTATATATCTTATAGCAACGCATCCTGGCTGTACAACACACAAACATTATTATTTGTTTACCGACATATAAATATTGCTATAGTTCTAATCTCTTCGATAAAAGAATTGAACAATTCATTAATTTATTATACTCAGATAATAAAGTACACAAATACTGCTGTATACTGGACTCTAACAAATATTTAGAATATTCATATACTATGTTTTCGAAGTACTCAGGCAAAATAAATAGTAATGGTGTTCGTATTATCTTGAACGACTTAAATAAATTAATGTCAAATATTGCTACAGAACAGTCAAACACATATACTGTTTTCAAAAGTACCTCTTGTCCTGTTAGTCCGGTGAAGGAAAGATTGACATATTGTCGCTCCTTTCGTTCCTTCACAGGATATTAACAATAAACCAAGTAATATGCAAGCAGAAACAGTTCTAACTGGTCTTAATATACTTTACCAAAATATTCAGGGCATGAGATCTAAACTCAGCCAGATAGAGGTTCTATTAACTATGGAAAAAATTGATGTCATGTGTATTACTGAGACTTTTTTAAAGAACCAAGATGTAAAATTTTTACAAATTGCAGGCTATAAAGTTGCTGACTCATATTGTAGAAACGAGTCTAGAGGAGGGGTCTGTATTTATATTAAAAATAGTATAGATTTTATTTCACTTCCCTGTATAAATCAATTAAGCTTAGATAAACACCTTGAATGTTGTGGTATACTGTTGCCAGAATTAAATTATATTATTGCTTGCTGTTACAGAACTCCAGACTCAAGTTTTGAAATATTTATAAAAACATTGCACTTGTTATTACATAGAATTACTGTACGTTCAAAATATATGACTAAAAAAGTAATAATAGCTGGTGAATTTAATATCAATTTACTTGAAAATAATCTTAAATGTTCACTTTTTAAAAATACTGTATTAAAATATAACTTAAAACTAACAATAAATGACCCAACTAGGATAACAACAAAATCGAAAACTTGCATAGACAATATTATAACAAATATAAAAGATTACAGCTCAAAAGTTTTACAATATAATAGGCTTATCCGATCACTCTGCACAATACATAAACGTACCATGTAATCAAGGTTTTATTGAAAAATATTGGTATGTACATAGAAGAAATGACAATAAGTATTTAAATATCTTTTTAAAATATCTCTCTCAATTAAGTTTTTCTGAAGTTTTCTCATATCGTGATGTCAATCAGGCGTATAATAGTTTCATTAGCTTATTCAAATTAATATACGATCTTTGTATACCCGTAGAAAAGGTTAGAATCCTATTCAAGAACAAATCAAATTGGCAGACAGTTAGCATTAAAAGAGCATGCAAAACTAAAAGAAAGTTACATCAGAATATATTTAAATATAAGGAACAGGAATTAATACCGTATTATAATACTGCAAAATTTTAAAATCCGTTACACGTTTAGCAAAACAAAAATCAAATATAAAATTCATTAAAAATAGTAACAACAAAAATAAAGCTACATGGCACTTAATAAAAAGGCAAACCACTTCACAAAACATATTCAAAACAACCATTAAAAATGTGACTATTGATAATAATAATATCACGGATGCAAGTTCTATAGCTGAAGTATTTAACACTCATTTTGCTACCATCAACGCTCAAACACAAGCTACAGATACCTACTATCTACCTCCTACACATATAAATAGCTTATATTTATCACCCGTTGATAGAAATTAATTGGAAAAACAATAATGAACCTTAAAAATAAAAAAAGTTGCGGCCACGACGACATATCGATCAAAATTATTAAAAAATCTATAGAGTATATTAATGAGCCTCTTGTTTATTTATTGAACTTAATGATAGAAACTGGTACCTTTCCAGGTGAATTAAAAACTGCAAAAATAAAACCCTTGTTCAAAAAAGGTTCAAAATGTAATGTCAAAGACTATAGGCCCATAGCTCTTTTATCCAACTTCTCGAAAATATTTGAAAGAGTCATCTACAATAGACGTATAGAGTTTTTCAATAAATATAGTATAATAAGTAAAAATCAATTTGGCTTTCAGAAAAATAAATCCACTACACTTGCGATCTATGAAATACTCAAGGAAAATTGGGAATCATTAAGTAATAAAACTTCTTGTGTAGGTTTGTTTTTAGATATGTCAAGGGCATTTGACTGTGTCATATATGATATACTATTAAATAAACTTGACAAATTAGGTGTACGTGGCTTGACATTGGAACTATTAAAAAGCTATTTAAAAGATAGAGTGCAAATAACAGCAATTGAAAATTTTGACAAAATCCGTAAAACTTTTGAAGAAGTAAGAAGTTATGTTCGCTGATGATGCAACAATCTTTATACCTGATACTCAAATGAATTTTGAAAATAATATAAATAAAACTTTAAAGATAACAGTTGAATGGCTTAAACAAATTAATTTAAACGTTAATCTAACTAAAACTAAAATAATTCAATTCAGAAATTACAAAACAAATTCTTTAAATTTAAATATAGCAGATAAATACACTCAAATAGAAATAGTTAATAACATTAAATTTCTTGGAGTCACCATAGACTGTCACTTAAATTGGAAATCTCATATTGAAAAAATAAACAAAAAAATCTCTAGCTACAGTTACGCATTATCCATATTAGCAGAAACAACCTCCGTTGATGTATCAAGGGCTGCATATTTCGGCCAGGTATACCCTCTATTAGTTTACGGTATTATTTTCGGGGGTAATTCTACAAACGTGCAGTCAACATTTATTCTGCAAAAGCGATGTCTGCGGATCATTTATAATATGTACTCAGATGAAACTCTAAGAAATGTATTCGAAGAAAAAGGCATTTTCACTCTCACTAATATTTATATTTTAGAAATATCACTTTGTATCAAACAGAATGGCAACTATTTTCAGATTAAATCTAACGGGAATTCACGTCCAATACGCACTAAATATAAGTCTAATTTATATACACCTAGAATAAATAATTATGTGTATTATAAGAGCACCTTTTGCACAGGTATTAAAATATTTAATCATCTGCCACCTCATATAAAAGCCATGGACTTGCCAAAATTTAAAAAACAACTAAAAAATGGTTAATACATAATGTTTTTTATAATTTAGATGAATATTTTAATACCAAATAATTTAAATTAAATTTTGTTTTTTTAATTATTGCATACTATACGTGGTAGAGCCATGCTGCAGTTATATCAGTAGTTTAGTTGTAGCACGAATGGGTCGGCTCGACCGGGGAAGGACCACGCTCTCACAGAATACCAGCGTGAAATAGTAGCTTAATGCTGCTGTATTTCGTATGGTGAGTGTAGAGAACCGGAGACCCTTTTTACTGGAAACGAGGCATTCCATCTTAGTCCTCACGGGTGACAACGCATCTGCATTTTGATTTGTAATCGAGGATAGATGTAGATGTCTATGGGCCGCAGCAATCACTTACCATCAGGTGGACTGTGTGCTCGTTTGTCACCCGATCCTATAAAAAAAAAATACTAATGTTTTTAATAATTTAGATGAATATTTTGATACTGTTACGCGCTCAAGTCGACGATACACTAGCGCCATCTAGTGTCAGGAACGAGAGCGAGGGGAGCTTTGCAGAAAATGACATCACAAATCTCTCAACCAACAGCGCCATCCGAAGAACTAAGTTTCTAGAAAATCTATACTCGCACACTCGTCCCTTTGCGCGCATTTACTTGAATATTCGGGATGCTTCTTTGCTAATTTAAATAAAAAGGCGCTGCAAGATGCGATCGAGGCAGAGTTGAACTCGGCGACACAAGCAAAGCGTCGGAGCGGAATTAATTGAATTAGTGTGTGTAATTATTAGTGTTTTAAGTTTCAATTTGTGTAAAGTAAATTAAAGTGTTAACTTAGGTAATTTTATCGGCAATTTTTATTGTCACGAACCTCAAGCTCGTAACAATACCAAATAATTTAAATTAAGTTCTGTTTTTTTAAATATTGCATATTAATGTTTTTATAATTTAGATGAATACTTTAATACCAAATAATTTAAATTATGTTTTGTTTTCTAATTATTGCATACCCGATATGGGTAAACCGTGTACCATTTAATTCCAATGTCACCCGCAAATTGTACACAAACACAGTTTATTGGCAATAAAAATATTCTGATTCTGATTCGAACCCAGGACCTCATGATCAGCAGTCGCACTACTATAACCACTATACCAACAAGGCAGCCTTTTTAATCCATATATACTGCTAAAAATAGCTAAAATAAGTTAATTTTCAGATTTCTTTGCTAGTTCTCTAATACCTAGCTTCTCACCAAATTTCATGATTCTAGGTCAACGGGAGGTACCCCGTAAACAGACAGACAAACGGACTACATAGTGATACTATAAATTCTTGTATATATAATCCATATTTTGAGTTCCTTTTTTCTTTTGAGGTACGGAACCCTTAAAAAATATATGTAAAAACAATTGTAATGTGTGACACTTAGTAATGACGAATCGAATATCTCAAACTCATTACTTACTGAGTGTTATCTGAAACAGTTAGAGCCACTGATGTCAATTCTGTGCATTCTTGCTGGTTTTTCCCAAAACAATGATACGAGTAAAAGACCTAACATTCCTATTTATTATAAGTTTAGTATAATTTTAGTATAATTCCTATTTATTATAAGCAAAATCAAAAGAAAAGATGGTTCTGTTCTGTTATTCTGTCTTTTAACAAAAACATTAGGTATTTTTATTTTTTTTATTTTTACACTGCGATACTTACGCATTGGAAGTAACTTCCATGTTTGTATTTTCAAATTTCTTTATCCTGTAAAGATAATTACATATCAATTCATTAATAAATTCATATAAATATATAATACTAAATTTATAAAAGACCAAAAAGAAAATTTGACTTCAACGAAAGAAGAATATTTATGGAATAAAAAATATTTATAGAAAGGAAAATATTTAATTTATAAATTTATTATAAAGTTATTTAATAAATTTATCTAAGTTTATAATACTAACTACCTATATAAAAGACAAAAAAGAAAATTTGACTTCATATTCCTGAAATCTAATCCGGGCACTGTCGAATGCAAAAAGAAAATCCATAGGTACCTACCTCTACCAAATACACTACCGTAATCATTGAGTTATAACGTACTACGTACTAGAGAAGCTATTCCAAACAAAAATTGTGCGCTACTCTATGTCTTCGCGCATGCGCGGGATTAGTAGAGTCGCGCATGCGCAGTTGGTATAAACGCGCATTGCGCATGCGCGGTCAGTTTTTGTTATTATAGATTATACGTAAGTAGAATGGTCAGTATGTAATAATTGTTTATTTAGATTGTATTGTTAATTATATCGAGTAGAATTTTTTAAATTGTTTTTTATTTTGTATATGTGCTAATTAAATATAATATTACATAATATTATGTCAGAATTATATTTTAAGGGTATTTTATCTAATATTTTAATAGGTAAATATGTGAAATATAAAAATATACATTTAATATCAAAAATCATCAACATTAAGTATCATTTATTAGTATTACTTTTATTTACAAATATATTTATTTATATTAAAATAAAAGCAAATTAAGCATTTGGGCAAACCATTTGCACGGTATACCGTTTCGTAAAAACCGCCATATACGCGAGTCATATAACTAGTATGACTCGCACGCCGAGGATTCCACCCCTTAAGTCCCGTAAATATAATGAATATTACAAAAACATCGTTCGTCGTCTAATCACAAAATATCACAAAAATTCCAGCAATGTTATATAATAATATAATTACACAATCACTGCAGATTTCTTTAAGTATACTCTTCCTGTTTTTGTGGTATATTTGTCGTTTTCTTTGAAATGCACGGAACATATGCATGAATAATCTGACGGTAACCACGTTTCTTCGCTGCGATTCTTCCGAACAAATTTTATCCATGATTCTCTTGTATCATGACGCGGCCGACGAAACCTTAAAATAAAAAAATATTAATTTTAATGCATTAACATTTCCTACCGTGATTATATATATATACATCGATAGTGTCAAGTCTGTGCATAAAAATGTTTTACTCTTTGACATTCAAGTTTATATTACAGTTGATAAAATACCATAATTAAATTAAGCGTATTTTAAAGATAATATATTGAACTTACTGGTGAAAAGTCACTTCTTGACTTTTACTTATGTTTCTCGAGTTGTTTGAACAATATCTCAATGCATACGAAGGCATATTATTTTAAAAACAATTCTTCACTCAAACGTCTCACGTTGCGGCAACCGCTTGACACAGACTAAGTGAGTTGGAGTGCGTGCGCTCTAACGCGTGTTACAAACTTTCGAGTTGAGGCGTCTTCTCTAGTACGAAGTACATTATAACTCAATGACCGTAATAAACTAAGTTTCTGAAATTCATATGTTTATTGCTATAAAATGAATATTTAGTAATAATAATATGTTCTTACCTTTTAATATCGTTCATATTTTAGGCGTTTGATTTATATGAACGTTTTTTACTTTTCGTAACGGGTTTCACTTTATTTCCCATTATGTACAAATGAAAATATACCTTACTACGATATTTGAACTAAAAATATTTTATATTGACACGAAAGAAGAATATTAATTTATCGAAAGAAAAATATTTATAAAACGATGAATTTAAAAATAAAATTATACAAATACGAATACTTCGGCAAAAAGAGCGAGACGTCTAAAGAGCAACAGGCCGCGGCCAACAGTGCCTGGCAGCCTGGCACAGGCATTCATGCACACACCCATACGTATTATTTCGTAAATAAGAATATGCCATTTAGAAAAAAAGACTAAAAAATTAAAACAATATAACGTTACATGTTGAATGTATAATAATCTGACAAAAATCGTAATGAATGCATGTATATTACTATGGTTTTTTCTTATTAAAATAAATTTTTAGAGGTTCAGGTCACTCCATCAGGTCCGGAGGTAAGGACTCATCATACCTAACAAAACGAGCCCAAACTCGGCACATCTAGTAGTACTCGGCGACCAGTTCCAATAGCGGTTATACCAAAGTACACCTTCAGGTCACTCCGTCAAGTCCGGAGGTAAGAATTCATCATACCTAACAAAACGAGCTCAAACACGGCACACCTAATTCTACTAGTCCAGGTGTTCCAGTATTAGTTACTGAAGTTCACCTTCAGGTCACTCCATCAAGTCCGCAGGTAGGGGTCTTATCATAACTGACAAAACTCTCCCAGTGCCAAGCAGTCTCTAAAGTAAGGTATTCGTATTTCGTATCTGAGTCTAATTTATTACTCTATGTATCTTAGTATATTTTTGAGGTATAAGAAATCAAAAACAAATTCGATCTTTCAAATTATCAAAATAATTTTATTTAACTACGATTCCCGCAGCCAACCGTGCGTACACTTGTGTGCGTAACCCGTGTCAATGGAATAGTTCGATTCTATACCTACATCAATTTTGTAAAGGCGTCCTTAAAAAATCTAATGCCGGCTGTACACGCTCGTCGAGACACCACGAGACAGGCCTAGAGGCGAGCGTTATTTAACATTGTTCTTAATTTTTTTTTATAAATATTATAACATGTATAGTTTTCTTTGTGAATAAACATTTGAAGTGTATATAAATATTTAGTGTACATAAACAGACATATAATTGGTGTAAATAAATAATAAATATTTTTTTGTATTAAGTTAATTTTTGTGTATTATGTGGATCATAAAAATTATGTGATGTGATGGACAATAATACTTAAATACTTACATATTTTGTGAATTTATAAAATTGTACAAAGGTACTAATATTGACAATGTCGCGCACATGTTATAATACCTATAACCTGATATGTATTCGCAATCATAACATAACACAGTTAAACTAATATTATAATACCTACCTATAATATGTTAATATTTTCGTAATTATAGCATAACACAAACGCAAAACTAACCTACGCTATACTGTATACATATGTAACTAATTACAAAAATAAGCAGTTTTGAAACTAGTTACTCATATCCACGAAACTACGTACAACCGATTACGTCCAAAAGACGTTACGACCCATGTCTAGACAGGGCGAGTACGAGTGTGTACAGGATGCTCTCGTCGCGTCGCGTCGCGTCTCGTGGCCCTCGTGCGCTCTCGGAAACGTGTCGGTTTTTTGCGCTCGAGTCAAAGGGTCTCGTAGGTATCGCGATTAAAACCGAGACCGAATGATGATATTACTAGTACTTAACGTGTATAGCATGTATAATCACGCAGAAAAATGCAAACTGTATTATGACATTTTAATATGTAAAACGTCAAAGGTCGACATTATAACTACACATCAAAGTCTCTACGAAAACGTACTTATATATAATCGTTAGGTTTTAATTGCTGCTAAATAATATTCTGTATTTTGTGTACACTTAGTTAAAGAGGTAAAATATTTTGTATTTGTAATTTCTGTTTTATCTCAAGACGACATACGTGATTTTATTGTTAATAAGTTTTTTTGGTGATAATGTATAAAGAAGTGTTAGAAAGTTTATTAAATATAGTGTTTAATGATATTATTGATTTTTTTAATTTAATTTAAAATATGCACTTAAATTTATGAAGAAACATGTGTTTTTTCCGGGACTAGTTGGACCTCTCTTTTTCTTTACATAATTACAGTCATATTTCAATAGATCCTGCTAAGTTTTACAAATCTCATAAAATATTTCATACTCTTAATACCGATATCAATATTTAAGTCTTAAGTGCCAGGTTTATTGAATAACTATTTACTTTATTTATACATATATATATACATATATATATATTTTTTTTTTAAATATTGTATAACAGGTAGTCGCTAACACTTTCGATATCGATAGTACGCAAGACGACACAAGTATGTGCGCGGGTGACTGGACGCAGGGAGACAATACTTGGGGCTAGTGCGTCGCCCGTTGCTTTGGTTTCGCTTCCCCGTATGTCATACCGCACCGCACTGTTCATCTTTCGTGGCGCAAGCCGCAAGCTATACACTATTCTATTCACCGTACATGGTACTATTACGGTAAATTAATAGAAACTATCCACCATCTCCTTCTTAGCAATGGGTTATTAATTTTATTTTTAGTAAATGTGTAAAAAATATAATAGTTCAAAGGCAAAACGCAGCAACAGTTTTATCTAGGGGGCATATGGAGTTCAAACTTCAAATGATACAACGAGTGTGTACATGGTGTATTCTCGTGTCGAGCCTTTACGTGATGAGAGGCACACGAGGCGACGAGACGAGCGTGTTCAGCCGCAGTGAGCTGCATACATCTAGGGTTGCCAGGTCTTTAAACCGAGAAGCCGAACAGACCATCCAGCTTGGTCGGACATTTCGGTAAAAAGGCCGGACACCCTTAATTATTCAGTCTTAGTATAACACGATAATATATTTTTTAAAGTAAAACAATGCTAACCTTATATCATTTACCATAAAATTTAAAGAATCAGTGTTCTTTATTATTAACCATTCAATATTCATTACAATATTAGTTTCAATAATTGCAATAGTATGTATTTAAGTACATGAAAAATGTAAAAATATGGTCAAATATAAAAAGCCTGACAAATGCCGGACAGGCCCGGACACCGTCTAGTTTGGCCGGACACGCAAACAAAAAGCCTGACTGTGTCCGGCTTTATCCGGACGCCTGGCAACGCTACATTAATCTGTATACAATACCGTATAGCGTAGGTTAGTTTTGTGTTTGTGTTAGGTTATGATTACGAAAATATTAACAGGTTACAGGTATTATAACATTAGTTTAACTGTGTTATGTTATGTTATGATTACGAATATATAACATTTTATAGGTGTTATAATTATAATATGCGCGTGACATCGTCAATATTAGTACTTTTGTACAATTTTATAGTCACAAAATATGTAAGTGCCTAAGTATTATTGTCCATCACATCACATAATTTTTATGATCCACATCTTGCGTGTAAGCCATTAACTATCCCGAAGGGACTCTTTACTCTCGTTGTGCGAGTCGTATATCGTGTTACGTACCTACCTATATTCATCTTAATAATAAACTGTTCAAAACGAAACGCTTACGCGAGCGACGGTCGTGGTGTGTGTCAACTGCGTACGTAAAATAATCATTACATTTTGTCCACGAAACTGGGTATACGATTATCAAGCTCGTAAGCAGTTTTTGAAACCGATTATGTTAAATAATGCTCACCTCTAGGCATGTCTCGTGGTGTCTCGACGAGCGTGTACAGCCGGCATTAACGTAAATACTGCGGCAAAAAGAGCGACACGTCTCTACAGCACCAGGCCTCGGTTCAAAAATAAGAATAGGTATGCGATTTAAAAAAAAAACTATTAGTTGGACTAAAAAATTAAAATACTATAACGTTAATATGTTGAATGTATAAAAATCTGACAAAAAATCAGAATGATTGCATGTATACTAGTATGGTTTTTACTTGTTAAAAGAAATTTTAGAGGTATGTTTGTGATTTTTTTCTATCGTATTAAATTAGTGGTATCATGTTTTCAACACACTATCTAAATAGCATATATCCTGGACAATATCATATATTTTTCTGGGTTTGTTTACTGCAGTGGATCATATACTTTGAGGCATTATAAAACTTGCGTTTAGGGTCACGCCTCGTCTTAAGTGGATGCTGTGGCCCAAAGATATCTACATGTATCCTCGCTTAAAAATCAAAATGCGAATGCGTTACCACCCCTGAGGACTAAGATGGAATATCTCGTTTCCAGTAAAAAGGGTCTCCAGAATGCCAGCGTAAAATATCAGCATCGAGCTGCACTTTGGCAACACTACACACAACGAAAAACACCAGCATTAAGCTGCTATTATACGCTGGCAGTCTGCGACAGCGTGGGTCTCGGTCGATCCGACCCATTCGAGGTATATACATATATAGCAGCAGCATGGCCCTACCACTTAAAAAAAAACTTGATAGCGACGCTCAACTTTCTGTCATACTTTTGCTTAAATTCTCGGTACCATGCATGAACGTATTAAGAACCATGCTTTGATTTCAAATGCCGTAACGCATTGAACTAAATAACTAAATACATAGTATAAAAATATTTTTACATGTTTAAAAATTTTAAGCAAATGAACTAAAAAAAAGTAGTTTAAAATTGTTGAACATTTGTTTTCAGTCTCAACAAATCATTACAAAAGTCGCACAAAACTTAAACACCTAGCAGCACGCATGCGTAGCCATGGCGAGTATATCTACAATATCTTTCTTTAAAACCATGATGATGTGACGTCATAACAAATTTAAATATGAATAATGCGCTTACCGTTTTATTCATGGTATGTGAATCATCACTGATTGCCTTAAGATTTTGTTTTTTAATCTGAGTTGTCGTCACACTCAACAGAAATTTAGTGCCTCATAAAATTTCCATTTCGATTTTTCGGCAACAGTCTTATCTGTTGTTCTTGATGACGTGTTTTTCTTTTTTTCTCTCGCAAACTGGGATCGCAATATATGAATTATACTTTCTGCGTCTTGCTTTGAGATTCCGAAAGCTTTTGATATGTCTTTCCACGCTTCATTTTTCTTTATTTTATTTTTATAGTCTTTACTCGAGCTATCCCATAAAATACGTTTTGTTTCAAATATTCTTATTAATTTAAAATTTTTTGCGTCATCCCACTCTATCGCCATGTTTATAAACAAGCAAGTGATATCAAGCAATATGTCTACACTCGTAAACGTCTGTTGCGACACTGAATCAACTGAATTGAACCGTCAGCGGGGAGCCGGGGAGCTCGGCAATAGTTTCAGATACACGTAGATAACGCTACGTGACGTAGCGTTTACCGCCACAACAGTGTTAGTAGTTTAAGGTTGCCCTCAGTGTTGGGAAATAGTTGGGGAATAGTGTTGCCAAGCTAGAAAATATTGTATTTTGGGTAGAATTATTGTATTTTTTGCTAATGATTTTTTTATTTATTTAAGCTGTCTAAATCCAAATTTAATAGGTTTTTGCTACTTCTTTAATAAAATAAACTAAAACTAAAAATATGTTACTAAATGTTTTTTTATTAAAATAATAAAACTTAGGGCACGGAATTATACAATATGAACTAAACAGGAATGGAAAATTTGAAGTCATCTTCTTCTTCGAGTTTGGAATCTCGACGTGTAGATGTAGACGGATTTGACTGCTGAGAAGTTGTTGCATACAGGACATTGGAGACAATTTGATTTGCCAATTGTTTCGTGGGTTCAAATGATATACATTCCTATACAAGACGTTTTGCGCTTTAAGAAGCGATAACTACATATTTGGTATAAGTACGTGATGCGTTCGTTCATACATTTTAAGCCCGGTATACACGGCAACGACAAAACTGCGCAAACGAACTGCTCAGTTCATTTGCGCAGTTTATCGAACGTCGGCAGTGCGTCCACACGTCTACTATATCTGCGTCGATCGTCAGTTCACGGCAGAAACGCCGAAGAAAAACACGTCATTCGTGATGAATCGAATGGCTTATTTTTGTGCAAAAAGAAAAGAAAATCACGTAGTGTGTGGTGTAAGGATTGGCTTCCTAAAAAAGTCATACTCTCACATAAATTTATTAAGAGAGTTGAAATTCCCCATAAGACTGGTACAATTATTTGACGATGAATGTAGAGACTTATTTACACCCTCTGTTTTTAGTTACACCGCTAATACAAAAAAGCAATACCGTGATGAGAGAAGCAATAAGTTCTCATGAAATATTGTCTGCAACTCTGAGATTTTAGCTATAGGTCGTTGATATCAAAAGAGGCTCTCAGTCAAATCGTTACTGAAACGAACGAACTGAATGATTGGTCCGACTTCCGTACACACACTACGATAAAACTGTGCAAACGCGATCGACAACGATTTATCAAATAGATTTTAAACTTTGCTCCGATGGCTTGCACCAACCAAAAAATCTGCGCCGATTTTGTACACACGTTCGATAAAACTGCACAAACTATCTGCGCAGTCAGTTCGCAACGATAAATCGTTGTCATGTGTACCAACCATTAAAGTTGCGTGTGTCTAGTATTGAACTTATATTGTGTAAAAATAGGAAAATATTGTATAAAAGCGTACAATAATGAGAAAGCTATGTTTTATGGTACAATTTAGTTTCGTGTAACAAATTATTGTAAGAATCCAATAATTATTGTACATTTCCCAACACTGGTTGCCCTAGTCGATGGCACGAACTAAGTGGTGGGCGGGGTAAAAATGCATGCTATCTCAGCCAACATCACGTGCGAAAGGGATATACGCTGTGATGAGTAGTAAGAAGCTAGTGCGCACACACATACGCACTCGAGTGACGCAATGCGCGACGGCATCATCGCGTACCTACCTATGCAATTCATTTAAGAATAATAACATAAACTCAAACGGCAATTGTGAGCTTCGTGCCGCAGTGGCTTAGCAATGAGTAGCTGCGCTGGGTGCCGCGGGTTCGAATCCCGCACGGAACAAATATTTTGTATGGACTACAAATAGTTGTTCCGGGTCTGGATGTTTGTCCTTGTGCAATTTATATTTGTAAACTGCCTCAACGATACTGGAGAAAATCCTACTGTGGGGGTACCGTATTTTAAAAAGAGAAAGGAGAGAGAAAGCAAATTGGTGTTATTGTAACTTAGGATCTGCTGTGTGAAACGTAATTATTATGAACCCAATTTATGTACTTAGTTGTTATTATGAAAGTTCTTATGTGAACTATGTTGTTATTATATAATAATTCCATTGATTTGTTTTTACCTACTTTTAACCGACTTCGAAAAAAGGAGGTGGTCCACAATTCGTTGGTTTTTATTTATGTATGTTCTGTCCCCCGATTTCTCGAATATGCCTGAAGCCTGAACCGATTTAGAAAAATTTTTTTGAAAGGATATATTTTCCAGATAATCCCACGGTAATCGATGATGATCAGATCAGGATCTGATGATGGGATCTTGGATAAATCGGGGGCACTCTTCAATAAATGATAGCAAATCAACCGCGATTGCTGCTATCGCCTATCTATGCATTCTTTACGCAATCACGCAATATAATATCACGCCTGTACCCACTAAAGGGACATAACTCTCAACTAAAAACGGTAACATAAAAACTTTTTTTAAAAAAAATATAACAATTTCTAAAACAAACACAAAAAAGTGTAACATTATTATGTTTTCTTTATGTTTTTGTATTTTACTGTAGGTTATGCAAATATTACTGTAGGTACTATGTATTCTAATTAGGTATTTACTTTCCATAGCTAGTTAGCTATAATAGCCCACAGGCAACTCCCCGAAGTATATGTCAGCCAGTGTCAGGATAACTGCTTTTTCGACAGCGCGATTTTGATGTGAATGGGGCTTTTATATAGGTTAATTAAATAAATAAAAAATGTTAGTTTGTAAATTGTTTATTGATTGTTTGTGTTCAATAGCGGTTTGAAATATTCTCTTAGTACTTAGAAAGTTATCAACAATAGGCATTGTATCACTGCAGGGACAAGCACAAACGTCTTTCAAAATAGTAATGTATATAAACGGTATACTAACAGCACAGACTTTTTTACAAAAGTCCAAAGAACACGTCTAGACAAGGTAAGTAATTAGAAGAAAACTACAATTTGGAGATCGATTGTAAATCAAATTCACAGTACAGACACAATTAGCGAAATATGAATAAAATTTTTATTTATTTTATGATAGATAACGCTAGTTGAAAACTAAACACTGTATGGGAATGGCATCACTGAACGAGTCAGGTGGTCAGTCCAAACAAACAAAAGGCGCGATTGTAGGAAGAGATTCTTTATGGCCCGGCCACACTAAGGAGAAATGCCGTTAATTATCGCGTTGATGGACGATGAATCTAGGTGTGGCCACGAATTATCGCGATAATTTTTAACGGCATTAACAATGCCGTTTCCCGTTTGCCGATAACTTGAGTGGCGGTACATCAAAAGATTACCGCGAGAATTATCGCGTTGAAGCGGCCACACTACGTTTGTCTCATTGTGCACGGTGAGTGCCACGGGGTTGCACGTATGACTGCGATGGAGTGGAGTAATGAAAAAGCTTTTCGAGATTGAATTAAAAAAAATACTTCAAAAGTATACTTTACGGTATGAAATGAAGAAAAATAAGCAGGAGAAAAAATCAATTTTTGCAGGTCAAAATTCATAGTGTACAGTGGTACGAAACCATAGATATAATACGAAACCCTGGGTACGTGTATCTAATTCGCACTTGACCAGTATTTATGATTGGCTTATTAGTTATTATTTCATTAAAATATATTTACGTTTGTCTTATTATTTAGCTTAAACCATTGAACATCTTTCTGGTGCAATTTGGTGCGGGAAAAAAAACATAAATAGATTTACAGTGTACGTTTCCTGTGCATTTGTAGCATCCACAATCTTCTTTTTCTTTGTATTCTTTTTTTCTTTGTTTATTTTTTTATTTTATAAACTATTAACTATATATTATATTTGTTTATTTTTTATATTATAGAAACACAGCAGCATTAAGCTATTATTTTACGATAGTATTCTGTGAGAGCGTGGTGCTTCCCCGGTCGAAACATTTAACAACGGCAAATTTAACGCCGTTCAACGGCAAATTTAATGCCGTTCAATGGGAAACGACGTTGACCGCAATGACGTATTATATATTATACTATAAGATTTTCGATAATCGTGCTTATCTATGAGATGTTTTCGTTAATTAGCAAATTAAAGTAGT
Source organism: Parnassius smintheus behrii (assembly GCA_036936625.1). NCBI lineage: Eukaryota > Metazoa > Arthropoda > Insecta > Lepidoptera > Papilionidae > Parnassius > Parnassius smintheus. The sequence goes on from JAUPFT010000027.1 coordinate 27,053,288, forward strand.
TAAGTACCTAATGTACTACCTGTTTCGAAAGTTCATTATTATGTACCTACCTGTTTTCAATTTTAACTAAATGTGCTTCAACAAACTTATGGGCACATTTTAGCAACTATATTCATCCCGGTTTCAGCAATGGACACGAACAAAAGGAAACAATTTTTCTAAATAAAGATGTAGATATGTAGGTGTGCGGGACAAGTGAAAACAAATAGAATAATACATAAATAAGACAAACATTTTTATATTAATGGAATAAATATTATAGTTTAGAGTTTGTACTTAAATAGGATATAAGCGTTTATGTTGTGTTAATAAAGATTATAGTTTAAAGTTACACATAAAAGAGGATATAAGCATTTTATATTAAGAAAATAATAGTGTAGAGCTTATATTTATATAATAGAATTAGTTGATCACTTTGTATAATATGTATAACTAGCTTAAGGTAAACAATGTAACTCAGCATCGTCACTTGCTCTGTCGCGCCTCGCGCTGATTGGTCGACGCCGTTGTACGGTACGTACACCGTACAAATCGACCCGACCGAGGTAGTATAAAAGAGGGGCGATTTTCGTCGTTCGACAGGTAGTCCGCGCTTTCGTTCCTGTACGGTAGTGCTCTCCCGCTCTCGCGCCTACGCTGTCCCGCTCGCGCTGTACAGCGCCGACGCAGTGCTCAGTCCACCGGCGGCATCGTTCTCGGACGTTAATTGTCTTCTGCACGCACCTAGGTACGTGTAGGTATCGGGCCCCGGGGTGTACCCCATTACCCGGATGTCATCATACCCCATTACTACGGGGCAGTCATTATTTAGCCTATCTTGGCGTGGTTGTTGCTACATTAATTTGTTAATGTAGCCGGATAAGAAAAATTTTCCCGTAGTTCACCGACTACGGGAAAAGGAGGTAATCTATAGAGGTAGTCTAAGTTGGCCTTTCAGCGGCATTGAGGGTTGTTACTCAACTCTCTAATCACATATAGAGAGGAGTTCTCTTGGAAGAGGTCGCCCGTCCGGTAGCCGGGTGTGCAACGGCGCAAAGCCGTTGAGGTGTTCATGTGGCCCGCTATCGGCACGGTCAAACATGCCGCGCGCTAACCGGGCCACAAAGTCGTGGATACTCTCGACCTTCAAGTCGGCCGCTATCACGTCGTTTCGGACGTAGCGACCTGCTCCGACGATCGTTCTTAGTGTCAGATTCTGCTGGGCCTGTAGTCGCCGCCTCAGAGGGTCGCTCAGAAGTGCGTACCAGGCCGGTGCAGCGTAAGTAATGATGGTCTGGATATACATCTTGTATATCCGGAGCTTGGTTCGTATTGGCAGCTTGGATGCCAGGACCGGCAAGAGCGTCGCCCGCACACATCGGGCCCGGCGGACGACGAAGTCGACGTGCGCGGTCATGCACAGCGTCCTGTCGATCCTGCACCCAAGGTAGGTTACAGCCTTCTGGTACGTAATCTCCTGGCCGTTGAGGGTCAGCGGAGGTGGAAAATTCCTGAGACGGCGAGTGAGCAGAGCGGTCGTCTTACCAACGTTGACGACCATCCTCCACTCATCCAGCCATGGTGGCAGCAGGTCCAGCAGACGCTGCATCTTGGCAGTGGCTATGTGGGCTCTTCCGGACGAAGTGAAATAGGCGCTATCATCCGCAAATAGCGCCAGCTCAACGTCGTCCTCCCACTCTTGAAGCCTGCCTGCCAGTGTAGGTATGTCGTTGGTGTAAGCCGCGTACAGGACTGGAGACAAACAGCTGCCCTGTGGGACGCCGGCTTTAATGGATCTTGTTGCGGATTCGGCGTCCTCTACGCAGACGTAGAACTTCCTGTCTTCCAGGAAAGACGCTATTAACCGCAATATAGCAGGAGGGACACTGGTCTGTTGTTCCAGCTTATATAATAATCCTACGTGCCACACCCGGTCGAACGCCTTCTCGATATCGAGAAAGACGCCCAAGGATATGCGGCCACGATTGTACTCTGCCGCAAGCAGGTGCAGCACTCTAGTCAGTTGTGTAACTGTGGAGTGACCCCTCCTGAATCCGTGCTGCTCCGCCCGAAGTTGGATGCACGGACGGAGACGTCTTAGCAGCAATCTTTCGAACAGTTTAGCTATATGTGGTAATAGCGTGATCGGCCTGTAGTTGGCAGCTCTACGCCTGTCCTTCCCGGGTTTCGGCAAGACGATGATTTTGCCTTTTTTCCAGTCCTCCGGGAAGTGGGATGTCCGCAATATCCCATTGTAGAGTCGACCAAGCTCTACTATGACTCTATTGGGCAGCTGTCGGAGTGCAGCGTTGGTAATCCCGTCGTGCCCCGGCGCCTTCCTCGGTTGCAGGCAGGTTATTGTCCTCCGCAATTCTGCAGGGGAGATGAACCAGTCTCCTGCAAGAGGTGGCGCGGGCAACGACAGGAACTCCTGTACGCGACTTTCCTTCCGGGCATGAAGCTCCATGAACTCCGCACTTGCTGTGTTCGGCATAAATTGCTCCTCGAAGTGCTCGACTAGGATATCCGCTCTGCCCTTGGCATCGTAACATCGTTTGCCCGTATTATCAGTCAGCGGGCAAACGGGAGGTTTGGATTTGGTCAACTGCCGGTTTAGTCTGTAAAGCGATACATCTTTCTCTTCCGCCTTCTGGATGCGCCGATCCCAGGCGTCTCCTCTGAAGGCTTGGACTAAAACCGACAGTTCCTCCGTTAGGGTGTTCAACTGTGTTTTAATCCTGGGACAGCGAGTACGCGCCTAGAGCTTTCTCAGCGCTCTTTTGCGCTTGATCTGCACGCATATCTCACGCGGCAGATCGTCTCGCCTTGCTGTAATCGGGACGACAGTAGAAGCCGCGTGGAGGGCTTCCTTGATGTTATTGGTGATTCTAGTCGCAGCGGCCTCTACGTCGTCCGCTGAGCTTATAGGTTGGTGTGCTGGAGGTCTCTGTTGAAGGTGTTGTTGACAGTAGAGCCTCCAGTCGACACGGGTTTTAAAAGCTCTAGGCGGCGTAGTCACTACCTTTAGGCCAAGGGTTATCAGTAACGGGAGGTGCTGTGAAGGGAGGTCGTACAGCACTTCTACCACTATCGGATAGTTGACGTTCCTAGTGAGCACGATGTCTAATACATCCGGGTGCCTCCTTGGGTCAGTAGGAACGTGTGTTGGTTCCTCGGAACCTAGAACGTCATACTGGTTCTTTTCAGCATCTTCATATAGCTCACGACCCGGTGGGGTGATCACTCTGGACCCCCACGCCGGGTGTTTGGCGTTCAGGTCCCCGGCGATGATTACAGGTGCATCGCCTTCCATCACCGTCCGGATGTCTGAGGAGCAGAATGGAGTCCCTGGCGGGCGGTATGCTGCATATATCCTTAGTTCCTCGCCCGCCGCCTCCATTCTTATGCCGATTGAGCGCATTGTCTGGTAGGATGGTAGTTCCAGCTCCTGGTGGACGATGTCCCTCCTCACTAGAACCGCCGTCCCTCTGTAGGCGGCCCCTCGAGAAGTGACCTCGTCCCTTCTATAAATATGGAAATTTGGCAGCTTTATGCGCGTCTTTGGATTCAATATTGTTTCGCCCAGCAGTATGATATGTATGTCCTGTTGCTGGGCGACAGTGCGGAGTTCCTGCAGCTTCTGCTGTATTCCGTCCGGGTTCCAGTACATTAGGCGCAGGTTATTCTCCTCCATAGTGTCGGGACAGGAGGTTTGCCAGCGCCTTCATAATTGCTGCTATTGGATCAGTCCCGGCTCTGATGTCGGCCAGGACTTGAGTGCCGACCTCGATGGCAATACCAACTAGTCGTTGGATTGCATCGGCTGTTTCGAGGCAGGCCGTCGGTGGTCTCCTATCTGAAGGCGTTGGTGCTGGACTCGGGCGTTGGACTTCTTGTTTATGGGTAGAGCGTGCTCTGTGTGTGGGTCGGGCTCTCTCTTCGGGTGGAGCCCTCTCCTGCACTCTACCCACGCCCTTTTTGGTAGTCTCCTTTATAACCTGCGCCTGAGGGGCTATTGGTCCAGGTGTCGGGGTAGAGGTAACAGCCCGAGGAGGCTGCGACTTCTTCCTGCTTCTCTCCCGCCTCCTCTTTTTTGAGGGCTGCCGTTCTGTGGCAGGGTTGGCGGGAGGTTGCAGAGTCGCCCCGGTGGTTGCCCTTTCCTGTTCGGGTTTCACCGTTTCCTTGCGTGGTACGGGTGGGGGGGGGGGGCTGGTTGTCTGCCCTTCCCCGTGACGGTAGCCCACCCGTCATTTTGGATGGTAATGGCTTTAGGGCGACTCTGGGGGATCCTTTTCGGGTCCTCCGGGAGTAGCCCCGGTAAGGTTATCCCCTGTCTTCGTGCAGTCCTCCTCAGGACTGGGCAGCGGCGGTCATTTGCCGTGTGGTTCTTGCCACAGTTGGCACATTTGGGTTCCTCTTCCCTACCCCTAGGGCAAAGGCTTGCTATGTGCTCCCCGGCACAGCGCACACACCTCACTGGCCTGAAGCAGTTGGCAGAGGCATGCCCGAAGGCCTGGCATCTGTGGCATTGAGCCGGTCCAGCTTTCCTTTGCCAGGCCTTGATGACGACCCCTCTCATAAAGAGGAGTTCGTCGATGTTGTATAAGTTCTGGAGCTGCTCCAGGCTCAGGTGGTCTAATTGGGCAAAGTAGATGCAGCCAGGTCTGCCTCTACGTGGTGGAATTGCCTTAACATACTTGATAGGGAAGCCTTTTGCCCTTACGGTCTCCTCTATTGCCTTCGTATCCGTGCCCATAGGTAGCCCCCGGATGCCCACCTTAGTGGGCTTATCCTCCTCCGGGGTATAGCAATACCAGGACAGGGTTGGTGTTTCCTTGCTCAGCTCCACCATATAGCGCTGAACTGTACGGAACTCGTTAGCGCTTTGCGGCGTGAACCGTACGCCTTTCCCGAACGGACGGGCATTTAAAGGGTGGCCCAACATTCTGTTGAGCTCCTTAAAATGCCTCGTCCAGTCCGGTAGGCATTCAGCTACTATTGGTGGATATCTTGCTTTTTCCTGGTCGGCAGGCTTCTCAATAGACGCTGCCACCGGTTGTGGTCGTGGCACTGCTGGCGCAGCTACCATATGGGCATAGCTGGTAGATGGTCGTTGACCATCGTCCTGCGGGAGCCCGGACGGGTTTGAAGTTGCCACTGGCGATGATCGGCCAGCGGATGCTGCCAGGGTTGCATAGGTGGTTGACCCCCAGCTATAGGACTCTTCCTAAGAGACAAGGCAAAATTCACCCAACTAACCAAAACCTGCTACGACGCAGGTATCAAGCAAGTATGATCATGCCGTCAACCTCGGGGAGGCGATCAAAATCATCCCAAGCTCGATCGAGGACTTCCGTCAGATCACCCGGCTATTCACAGCCGAACGTATCTCCTACCACACTTACGCTCTCCCTGAAGAGCGTAAAGTCAGGGCCGTCATCCGAGGCGTCCCATTCGAATTCTCTAACGAGGAAATCCTTAAGGACCTTAAGTCCCAAGGTTTCCCAGTAGAAGCAGTGCACAAAATGCACAACAGAACGGGCAAGAGATACAACCTTGCCCTAGTAATCCTGTCAAACGTGCCGGAGGCCAAAGCCATCTTCCGGCAGGTGCGCACAGTGTGCGGCCTGTCAAGGGTGAAGGTAGAGCCCCCACACAGGCCCGGTTTCCCGGCGCAGTGCCACCGCTGCCAACTTTATGGTCACGCGGCGGCCAACTGCTCCGCCCCACCCAGGTGCGTGAAGTGCCTCGAACCGCATAACACGAAAGAGTGTCCCCGGCCCAAAGACACCGAATCCCCGCCCGCCTGTGTCCTGTGCAAGCAGACAGGACACCCGGCCAATTATAAGGGTTGCCCCCGCGCACCTCAACCTCGCCCTAGTAGGCAAGCTCCACCGCCGGTCAATGACCGCTCATTCCCGGCCCTCCAACAACGGCCCCGTCAGGGCCCTTCTCAGCCTATCCAGGGCTTCTCTCGACCCTCTCAGGGTCCCCCTAGGCCCACTCAGGGTCCCCCTAGGCCCCCTCAGGGCATAATTCGGCCCCCTCTGGGCTTCTCCAAGCCAATGCAGCCTCCAGTCTTTCCCTGGGGGCCCAAAAAGGCTGACCCACCGCGGTTAACCTCCTACGCCCACGAGGCAGAGCCCACACCCGAAGATTACAACACTCTATATTCCGCTATTAGGAATATTGATGTTAGGGAGATCACCGTTGTAGCACGCAAACTGCGCGCGGCGAAGTCCCCCCAAGAACGTCTCCTCATTCTTGCTGAACACAACAATCTTCTGCTAGCGTTGTAAGTTAAGTTAACTTAATTAACTTAACTTAAATGACTGAGCAAATTACCTTACCAAGATCTCACGGTCGTATCAAACCTAAGGGTTTATCGCTTGTATCATTTAATATTCGCGGCTTGCGAAATAACCTACCAGAGCTTAAGCTCTTTCTTCGGAATCGCGAAGTCGATTTCCTCCTCCTACAGGAAACTAATCTCAAAACCAAGGACGCTAAAGGCCTTTCTATTAAAAACTTCTCTCTTCTTCGTAACGACAGACCCGACCGTCGAGGCGGCGGAACGGCCATCTATTACAAGAAGACACTTCATTGCTCGCCCATTTCTACTCCGCAGCTTACCAACATGGAAGCCACGGTATGCAGGATAGCTATGACTGGACATCGGTCCATCCTCATAGCCTCCTGTTACATCCCTTCAGGAACCCAGCCCCTCAAAAAAGATTTTGAGACTATTTTATCTTTAGGCAATTCAGTCATTATGTTTGGAGATTTTAACTCTAAGCATACTGAATGGACATGCCGTACTACATCCCATAGCGGCAAGTTACTGCTCGATATCACGCAGTCTCTTGATATTACCGTCCATAGTCCCCTCGGTGTTACTTACTTTCCCGATAACACCGATCACGCCCCCGATGTACTAGATTTTGCGTTACTCCAAGGAGTTTCTCTCAACCTCAGAGCAATCGAGACACTAGACGATCTGGGATCCGATCACCGACCGGTCTCCCTCATTCTTGGCCATCAGCCACCTCCCCCAACACATACGAAAACCTTCACCAACTGGAAGGGATTCAAGGAGTCCCTAGCTAAAGCTCTGGACTCTCAGGACTCCACCATCTCTCTACCGTCGGACTTAGACAGTCCCGAAAAAATCGACACCGCGGTCGACTCACTCTCCACCCTTATTAAATCCTCCCTTAAGGAGAACGAAAAGGTCGTCCCGGTTGCTAATAATAGTGGGCTTCCCCTACATATTAGCAACCTATTAAAAGCCAAAAAAGCTGCTTTCCGGAGAGCAGCAAAATATCCCACCCCCGAATATAGGCGCGCGGCAAATCGTCTTCAACGAGAACTCCGCTTCCGCCTCTCTGAATTTCGAGACCTCGAAAAGAGTGAACTCATGGAGAATATCTCTCCATCTCATACAGCGTACTATCAGATGGCCAGAGCCCTCCGCATAGACACTATCACCCACACTCCCCCTCTCTCCCGTCCCGACGGCACGGTTGCCTTCGAGGACGAGGAAAAGGCTGAGTGCTTTGCAGATAGCATTGCCGCTCAATGCTCGCCTAGCTCTCAACCCGTCGACCCCTCACACGTCCAGGCAGTGGAGGATGAGGTCCGCCGCCGGAACTCACCCCCCCACGACCTCCGAACCTATCTCTGTGTCATCAATGATTTCATCCCTCATCAAAGGACTTAAGCCTAAAAAGGCTCCGGGCGCGGATGGCATCTCCAACCAAGCTCTGAAACACTTTCCTGAGCAGGTGTTAACCTTTTTATCTATTATCTTCAACGCCTGCTTCAACCTTAGTTACTTTCCCACTACGTGGAAAGAGGCAACTGTGATTGGAATTCCCAAGCCAGGCAAGCCTCTCAACCTCCCCTCCAGCCATCGCCCCATTAGCCTCCTCAAGGCAATGGGCAAGCTCTTCGAAAGAGTCATCCAAACACGGATGAGGCGCTATCTGTTTCCCACAGACGGTGACCCTCTCATCATTCCCCACCAATTCGGTTTCCGAACCCAACACTCATGCCCCCAACAAGTTCACCGTATTGTGGAATATATCCTCAGCGGTTTCTATCCTCGTCGTCATAAGACCATCGCGGTCTTTTTCGACATAGCTAAAGCCTTCGATAGAGTCTGGCATACAGGCCTTATCTACAAACTATACAAGATAGGTCTCCCCGATCGCCTAGTACGTCTCGTGGCCTCTTACCTAGAGTATCGTACCTTTCGTTTCAGACACGAAGGCACGCTATCCTCACAGCGAACTATCAAGGCTGGTGTCCCTCAGGGCTCAGCACTTGCTCCTCTGCTGTACATCCTGTTCACCAACGACATTCCCATCCCGTCGAAAGGTGTTCAGCTCTCCCTCTTCGCAGACGACACTGCTATCTACTGCAAAGGCGTCTCACTGCCCCTCATACGGAACAAAATCCAAAAGTCAGTCGATGACCTAGGAGCTTGGTTCAAAAAATGGCGCATCGATGTGAACCCGGAGAAGAGCTCCGCCGTTCACTTCGACTATAAACGACGTCGTCTTAAAAACACCACTCCAATACGTATGCTAGGGACCCCTGTCCCCTGGCATACGACCGCCAAATATTTAGGTGTCACTCTAGACACAAGGCTCACTTTTAGGCCCCACGTCAAACGAGTCACCCGTCACGCACGGTTTTATCTGAGTAGGCTCAACAGTATGTTGGGCAGACACAGTAAAATGTCCCTTCGAAACAAGCGTACCCTTTATAAGGTCTGTATACGACCAGTCATGTCCTACGCGGGCCCCGTCTTTGCCCACGCAAACCCCAAAATTATTAATGAACTCCAAATAGTTCAAAACCTTTTCTGTCGTCGAGCTGCGAACGCACCTTGGTACGTCCGTAATGCCGACCTTCATCGGGACCTAGAGCTCCCAACAATTCAACAATTTCTCAAAAAACTCTCTGAGAACTTCTTCAAAGCCTCAGAGTCGCATCCAAACCATTTAATTCGTGAGGCAGCTACTTATACAGCCCCACCCCCCTCTCGCTATCGAGTCCGCAGGCCGAGAAACTCTCTCTCGGACCCGCCTAATAAACTGACAAACGACCTGAACTGCCTCCTGGCGGCTCAGGCCAATTCTTCTAATTAAATTAATTATTATTATATTAACTAATATTATTTTGCCTTCGTAGGCACTCCCTCAGCGGCTCTTAGCCGCCTGCGCCCTCTTTTCCCAAAAGAGGGTCGCTCATGATAAGGCACAATACAGCTTAATCAGCCAGTTACCTCTCCCCAAAGGCGGTTTTTAGAGGGTATCACTTAGGGTCCCCGGTAGGACAGTCAGTCCCTCATAACCACGATAGACCGGCTATAGTGGTATGCGTAATGCATTTTCCGCCTCCCTACGTATAGGGTAGCCCTTTAATTGCTTCGGGCGCAAAAAAAAAAAACGTCGTTCGACACAGTCGGCGGCCAGCTCCCTCAAGGAAAACATCAAATACAGAAGAAAGAAAAAAGTCTCAGTGGTTTTATTCTCCACCAACCCAGCACACAAATGTGCTTGTAGGGCACAGTAGGTATTACAACTATAAATAGATAGCAGCGGCTAACCTAGTGAGCATGTGTGAGTGCGTGCTGCGCCCCCCCTCCGTCCGTCCCACTGATCAGGGAAACAATTTGTAGCGAAAGGCAAGATGTTTTATAACAAAAACGGGCGCGCGAAATTTTATAAACAGACCTTTGGTAGTCTGGATGTCACGAAAAATCTATAGAATGTATTTGTTAAAAATAAAATTATTTGCATTTTTGAACAACTAATCTATCCCTGTATGGTAACTGTTTTGAAATTTTCGTTCTTCTTATGGTATTTATATCCGCCCAAAGATGTGTTAAAAATGGTGTTGAAATTCGGAATTTTCGACGCTTATAACTTTTAAACATACTCTTTTTTTACTTTTTTGTTTCCATACAGGGCTAGATAATGATGAGACAAATTGAAATCATTTTTTATTTTGAACGTACACCATCAAACAGTGGAGTAATCGCCGGACTACGATTGTATGGAAGAATAAGCGACTAGTGTACCCAGCTACGTATTCATTGAGAAACATAAATACAGAACAAACATGTATATCGGCATATATCAGTGCTTCCCGCTGTGAGTGGGGAGTACAAATATAAATCAGTTACGGAACAGGTCTATGCTAGTGTGGACCCGTTTAAACATTCGTTTATAAACATGGCTATATTGTGGAACGATGAAACTGTTTTTAAATTAATAGAACTGTTTGAGAAAAAATAACTATTACGGGATTGTTCAACAAAGGATTGCAAAAATAAAATCAAAAAGAATGATGCCTGGGAAAAAATTTCGAACGCTTTGGCAATGGAGAAGGTAACAAGGTTACAATATTAGACTTTTAAGTACGTAGGTAAAAAGTCAAGACCAAACACATAATTATAGTTGTTTTTTACATCGATCGGTGCACTATTACCGAAGTTATAAGCGTGGAAATTTTACGTACATTTTTAAAATCTCGCCCGTGCCCGCGAGTAGCGCGTGACGTCATCGATTGCATGCGGCCGCGCCGCCATACAGTTCCAGTGCGCCGATCATACGTTTGTACAATTTAAATTATACAAACAATAAAATAACAATATAAATTATAATGATTTCTTATATTTACGCGAACACTACACATGATTAAAACTACTTTTACGGATTTTATCGCGTTTATTTTTACTTTTTATTTTTAATTCCCGACGTTTCGGGCGCTTTCCAGCACCCATGGTCACGGGGGACTGAGATGACTGACGTCCCGATGTCATTGTTAAACCCGGAGTACCTTCAGCTTTTTTAATTATTGTTTATTAATATAAGTAAAAATAAACGCGATAAAATCCGTAAAAGTAGTTTTAATCAAATATAAATTATACTAATATTTCGCGGGTGAGTTGTTATCCCTCGTGCGCTCTGGTGTTTTTAAGTATTTAATGATGGAAGAAGGGTTTCAAAAGGGTCAATCTGACAACCTTCCAATAGTCCGTGACATGATGGTGGCGGAATATTTTCTAACAAACAAAGATTTTGTCGCGGCTGAAATACGCATAAGAATGATAATATTTTTATAACCTAGGTACCCATTATTACATTGATACTTCTGGGTTTCATTTTACTAATGATAAGAATAGGTATAACAAAAATACGTAAACATTCCTTACCTACCTACTTATACCCGTATTTATAAAGAAGTATTTACTTGTTGCCAAGTAATTTCTTAGTTAAGTCATTACTTAAGGTTAGAATTCTTAATTACAAAATCTCATTCTATAGTTGACTAACCCACTTTACTTACTTGAGCAAATGCCCAAGTAACACAGACGTAGACAGCGTAGACGCTTGGTGGTTCTTTCTGTGTTCAAATAAACATAGTTCTTCATTATTATGAACGATGTTTTGACTTACTGTCAAAGGTTTCGAAATAACCAACAATTCTAAGGCATAAAATTACGTATGTTAAAACTTACGAACGACGATTAACACGATTGTTATGACGCCGAAAATAAATATTCGTAAAAAATTTCGAAGTTAGATAACGTCTAAACTTTTAAAGTAAGAAGGTTCATTTAGCAGAAATAACATAATCCCGAAAAAAGAGTTGCATATTATATCCATGTAATCACCTGTCAGTCATATAAAGGGAAATGAGTTGGAGATGTGTATAGTACATATACACATCTCCAACTCATTATATGGAGATATATATAGTATGAGCTATAGATTATAGGCTAAGATCTATTTGCCTATTGTGGCAACTTCGGTACCCCATGAGCGCTTACTGTGCGCCAGGTTGTCAAAATCGTTATTTTAAAATTCAACTCTAAAGAAATAAACGTAAAAGTAAAAAAAATGTTTAATTAATTATTGTTTTCTGTTAAAAATAATTATTATTCGATAAAATTAAATGTGTTAGTAAATAGTGTAAAACTTAAAACATAAATATAACGTTTATTATACTTATTTGTTTAATTTCTGTTCAAATGATTATTTATTCGATATATATATATGTATATTTGAAAAAAAAAATTCAAATTCTATCTCCTCTAATATAATATAATCATCTATATTCTGTATTGTCTACAACAGCAAAAATCGTTCCAATGCTATCCAAAGTTTTCATTTTTTATCCAAAATAACCTCAAAGTAGTGCTTAAGGTGGCACAAGTCGCGGGCTCGAACTCATTGGTGGGCACGGCCAAAAAGCACGTTGTCTCACCTGGCATCGTGCCCGACAGAGATAGTATCAGTGAAGAGCAGTTAGAACGCACGTCTTGTTCGTACGGCGTTCCGAACCGTTAGAACAAAAACGAAGTTACACGAACACGATGCACACATACATACCACCCTATTCTGTGCCGCTCGACGCTTGCTGAGAAACCAGCAGTACCTACCTACAAACTCGTACTAAATTATTAGGCGCTGCGTTATCGCTTTATACTATACCTCTATGGCTCTATAGATACCTAATATAGATTGCTTATTTTATTATGTTTTGTTTTCCCCGGGTGGTCATGCAGCGATCACTCAAGAGTTCACGACGCCGAAGCATGAACTGGAACAGTCATCGCAGTTTATATCCGTACCAGCTGTTGCCAGCGGCTTCAAACGCGTGAACTCGAAAATTATCCCACAGGAACGAAATACCTGAATAAACGGTATCAAATGTGTTATTCCAGACCAGGTATAACTAACGTGACCATTTATTTTTTGACTCAAAACGCGACATTGTTTTATTTAGGTCAATTAACAGGTACTAGTCAATAAAAAAAACCCTTTTTTTAAAGGTATTTATTCAGAAAAATTCAGTTAGCTTAGAAATTTACGAAATATATATATATATATATATATATATATATATATATATTTCGTATATATATATATATATATATATATATATATATATATATATATATATATATATATATATATATATATATATATATATGTTTAGTTATATTCGCCTTTAGAACTGAAATTTGTAGTTCGTCAAAAACTTTTGCATCTTTATTACAGTCAATATATTCCTTTTTAAGAACTTTTTAATCCGCCCAATAGAATATCTCCATTTCTTTGGTAAGAAAGCAAATTAGTAAGAAAACGGGACAATTTTGCGTCCCAGAGTTCATTTCGGGGACACCGGGACTCGTAACTATAAAAAGGGACAGTCCCGTTCAAAACGGGACATCTGGTCACGTTAGGTATAACCTATCTCTGATCTAAATATCATCCAGATCCCTTCAGCTGTTCTGGCGTGATTGAGTAACATACATCTATCCATCCAAACTTTCGCATTTATAATATTTAGATAATAATTGTAATTAGTTCTGCCTACCTATAAATTGTTTTCAAAAATACTTACCTGTCTTCTTACTTTTTTATATACACACAATATCACTAGATGTAAACACACGTTTTTATCAAGACAAGTGACCCGTCAAGACTGTTTCCTTAGTACCGACGTACTTAGGCAGGTAGGTAGGCAGTTTAGATTTTAGTGTGCACGACGCAGCGACAGTTTGTCAAATTTTGTTGTATAGTAGGTTGTGGGTATCTAGGTAATAACAGTAGGTAGGTACCTATCCACCGTCCACGCCGCGTAAGTGATTCTCGTCCCACCTGTCCGCGCAGTAACTTTTTTTTACGACCGCGCGAGACTGTCGCAACAAAAACGATTACTACTGAAAAACTTAATAGGTACCTACCTAATATTCAAATAAAAATATTCTCAAAAAGCTCAACGAATTCAGAATTTAATTTTGTTAAAAGAAAATTGGTCAACTAAAAAATAAAGGATGAAAATAAAGCATATGGGAATATAAAAATAAATCGTATTTATTTGTTATTTCGAGTTTTACAAGAAAAGTATAATATTTACTGGAGACAATTATTTTATTATTATAATAGTACCTGATATTCCCTTTAAAATGACACCAATATGAATAATATCTTATATCTATATCTACAAATAAATAAAATTGAAGTGTCTGTTTGTAATGTTAAAATAACAGCTTTTTATTAAATGCATATGAAAGTACTAGTAACAAAAACACAATTTTTAAAATTTTTGTCTGTCTGTCGGTCCGTCTGTCTGTCTGTTTGTTCCAGCTAATCTCCGAAAAAGCTGGATCTATTTTGACGGGACTTTCACTGGCAGATAGCTGATGATATAAGGAATAACTTGAACTACTTTTGTTTTAGAAAAAGAATTAGGGTTCCGCGCAAAAAAATTAAAACCCATGAAATCCATATTCCACGCGGGCGAGATCGCGGGGAAAAACTAGTACTCAATATAGATAAATGTATACTTATTTTTATTTATTTATTATTTTAATAAATAAATAAAAATAAGTATTAATAATTTCTAGACACATCTCAACAGATATTTCGTTTATAAATTGCTATCAATACTGAAGCATTCTTTTATATTTAGCATCCATTTAACACAAAGCTGATAGGAATACTTTTTAAACAACATAATATAATCAATAAACGATAACCGCGTATAGTGAATTTCGAGGTAAATTATTATATGTAAACGTTTTTGAATCGTCGTAATGGAACATATTTCCTAAAGAAAATATCTTTACAATTAATTTGATGTAAAATAACATTAGAAATAACGTATAAAAACAGAAAAATTATCAAATTTTTGATCGAGTTCCTAACCAGTACACAAACAAAAATGGCGAAATGTCATTTTCACATTTTTTTCTATATAGTTATTTGTTACAGAGTACACAGATAAAATTCACTCTCACAGATGACAAATTTCAAACACCACAATCTCTAATTTTTTACTCGGCTATCTTCAGCGGTGTACACGAACGGAACGATGTCGTTGAGAGCCGTGGTAGCTCACATGGTTAGCGCTCGTTATAGGTATCACAGCACGGGAGCAACCCGGGTTCGATCCCTACTGGCACCAATGAAATTGTTGCGTGCTGATTTAGCTATCAGTTGGAAAGTCTGTTTTTCTAGGCCGTTTTGTTTTGTTACACTGACATCTCGCAAGTCTAGGAGGTTGTCGGTTGCTTATTTTTTATTTTTCTTTAAAATTTTCGTCGGTAAAATAACATATTTATAAAAGTAAAAAAAAGTAAAGTTACAGCCAATATACGTCCACAGGCACGTGGGTGGTAGGCACAGGCCTCCTCTAATTTCTGAGAGGGTTTTAAGGCAAGGAAATGTCCGCCACACTGCCTCAATGCGTGTTGACGAACTTCACATTTCTTCGAAATATATATTTTTTAATTTCTCAGACATGCAGACCCGAGTACGATCACCGCCGGCACCAATGAAATTGTTAATTGCAATTGTGCTGATTTACCACGTGCTCGGCGGTGAAGGAAAACATATTGAGGAAACCTGCACGTCTGAGAATATAATTATAATCGAATGTAAATCAAATTGACATAGGTAAGTACAGATAAAATTAGCGGAACATTAATAAAATTTTGAGATCGTTTTTTTTGTTTCAAAATTTTATTTATATATTCCTCTATTTTTGTCTGTGCTTATATCAATTTGATTTAATCCAAAGTTCAAGCAGGGGTCAATGTAGCGTAGTAATTTAGAGCGCAGGTATAGCTATAGTCATACGAACGTCACAGGCCGCAGCTGAACTGACTGAGTCGAATAAAACTAGAAAAGCGCGCGTCACCGCGCATGCATGTGTGTGTAAGTGTCGTCCTCCCGCACCGCACCGGGGGAAATATTATTCAGTGAGATGCACGATAATTCATATAAACACGCGCGCCTAAAAAAATACGAAAAGGCCTTTGGAAGGAGGGGTTTTATGAAAAAACCACTGCATGAATCAATTACCAATAAAATTTATTGAATTCTTCGATAATTGAGCTGTGTCGGTACCGACTTTGTTTTGGAAATTTTACACTGCTTTTATTACTAATTTACGCCCAAAGTTGTGTTAAAATTGGCAATAAAAACGAATCTTTGGTAGATCGTAACTTTTTAATGACTTTTTATTTTACTATTCTGTTTCGGTACTGTTCGCGACGGCCTAACAACATTAAGAAACGAAGTAATAAAGAATATTGTTTTTTGTATTAATAGTGAAATAACCGAGAAAACTGAGTGAAAACGTGTATTAATATAGTTATTTAGCATGTTTATATCTCTTAGTATATTTGTATAGAATGTCGTTTTGATAACAAGTGATATAAACAACTTTTATTATATACCAAAAAATCGACCAATCACAGCGCGTCTTATCGTGGAAAAGTTTTTAATTAACTGCGTAATAGTTCATACTAAAATAAGGAAAATAATTTTATGTTCTAAAAGAGTTATAAATATGACATTCAATTAGCATATGGCTTATAGATTAAAGAAGTATAGGGATATTTTTGTATAATTAAACGAATTTCGTAGTTATAGAAAAATCAAAGAATCAATGTACCCAAATATTATGAAAATTTTGGACATTTCGTTTAATAACTTTTTATATTGTTAATATTTTGAGTAACCTTTATGATCTACTAATAAAGTACCAGACTACCGATTTAATGATGTATAGCATGTTAGTGTAGCAATTAGTTTTGTATAGAAAATATTGCAATTTTTATATTTGTATAGTGAAAAGTTTATGCAATAAAGAGGCAAACGGAAAATGGCGAGCGGCTCACTGCAAAGTATTGCCCAAGTCTACCTTAGGGGCTCGGGACCCAGTACCAGTAGTAGTGTGAAGAACTACCAGTGACAGTGAAGTGAAGTGAGTGGTATCCGGTGGTAGCTGAAGTGACTAGTAGCAGTATATAGTGAATAGTGAAAGTGTTAGCTAGCCGAAAAAGGTCGTAACTGACATTCGCAGTTACATATCGTGAAAGTGTTAGCTAGCCGAAAAAGGTCGTAACTGATATTAGCAGTTACATATTATAGTGAAAGTGGTAACTGATATCCGCAGTTACACAAGTGATAAAATCAACTAGTTTAGTTGATAATAGCTGCTAGTCAGTAGTGTTAGAAAACCAGCTACTACCAATAGATCTTTGATACCACCGTACAATTTAAAGAAATCTTTCGAAATATACAGTGACCAACCGATAGTGAACAACCGTAGTTGAACAACCGTGCTCTATAAATAATAGTTTAAAATCAATAGTTTAAAATTTCGCGACTAATCAATCAGTCGAACCGCTGGCCACTACCTTGCTATTTGTATTTGTTAATCGTGCATTTTGATTTAAACCACAGTCCACAATATTTCAGCGGCACCTACAAAGACGGCGGTGAAAGTACCCACCGGAACCTATAGGTGTAGGACGTGAGCGACTCGCGAAGTATCTTCGACAACATTTACTCCGGAGAGTTTCGCCCGTCCGGCATATTCGTTGGTCCTTCGAGCCGGATCTATCCGTTTGTATTTCGGAACCGTGTAAATAGTCACCACCGTATTAAAACCGCAGAATTTTTCAGATTCAAGATGCCGATCACCCGTTCGCAAGGAAGGGAAGCCAAGGCGTGGACCGTCGGTCTGGAGGGAGGTTCGTCGGCCAGTAACGCCGCCGTCCACCACCAGATGCCACCACGCTCACCGTCAACGGTAGAGGGCGCTGAGGCGCCATGCTGCCCCCCCGATGGGGGGATACCCCTGCCCACGCCGACCACTACGGCCCGCACAACGAAGCAGAGGGAACATATAGAAGGCAACGATGACTTTAGCCGTGCATCATCGCCAACAGCCCGGGAAGACACCCTCAACGAAGAGCCACCGAGGGGCCACACCGATTGCAGTACGAAGTCAAAGAAGACTGTTCGGCCCAATAGAAGAATTTTGAAGGCTCGTGAAGAAGTATTGAAGATCAAACTAGAACTTGCGCAGATCTCTTTACAGATGGCTGAAGAAGCAGACGAATCAGACGACTATGATGAAGATGGTCACTCCAAAAGTGAGTACGTTCGATCTTGGCTCGAAAACTCTGTAGCCAAACAAAAGTCAAATCAAGGCGCAACCACCGGAGGGAAGGCCCCATTTAATAAAACTGTCACAAAGCCAACCCCGGACGTTGTCGACCTCAGTGAGCCCCAAAAGGAGCTCACATACCAGGATTCCTATCCAGAAGACGTACAAAAGGATCCCATGCCACAGAAGCTCAGCCAGGAACCCATCGTTAATGAAGACAGGGGGCTCCTACCGATTGTATCAGAGCTCACATACCAGGATTCCTATCCAGATGTACAAAAGGATCCCAAGCCAAAGAAACCTAACCAGGAACCTGTCATAAGTGGAGACAGGGGGCTCCGTCCATTTATATCGGAGCTCACATCCGCTATAGCCGCACTCGCTGACAAATCAAAATTAGAGAGTGCGCCACTATCGTCGCATACTTTCGCAGCGTCGAAAGCTATAATGACACTGCCAAGCTTTAGCGGAGCACATACCGAGTGGCTTTCATTCCGTGCCATTTACGAAACAACCCGAGGCTACTTCAATGACATTGAAAACACTGCTAGACTAAGACGAAGT
Source organism: Parnassius smintheus behrii (assembly GCA_036936625.1). Classification (NCBI taxonomy): domain Eukaryota; kingdom Metazoa; phylum Arthropoda; class Insecta; order Lepidoptera; family Papilionidae; genus Parnassius; species Parnassius smintheus. Next base: position 27,071,819 of record JAUPFT010000027.1, read on the forward strand.
CTACAAGGAAGAGCCTTGGAAACAGTCAGCTCAGAACTCATCGGGCATGCTAAGCCAGATGAGATTATGCGAGAACTGGAGCTACAATTTGGGCGTCCAGATTCAATTGCGCAAGCAGAAACCGAGAAGTTACGAGGATTAGCACGCTGTACAGAAGCGCCCAGAGACATTTGCACATTCGCGAGTAAAGTGAGGGGAAGCGTCGTCACTCTTCGAGCCCTAAAGCGAGATCATTACCTCGTCAACGCAGAGCTGCTACGACACCTCACCGACAAACTGCCAAACTCTATACGTGCCCAGTGGTATAGAATCTACACTGAAAAATATGACTCTAGACCAGACCTCGGCTGCTTCAGCAATTTTATTACCGAGCAAGCTCGCTTCTGCAGTGCATTTGCGCCTCCAGAAATTATCAACGAAGCACAAAGCAATCGTACAGTACATAGAGCACACGCGGCTACTACTAAGCCGTCTCCGAAATGCAGAGTGTGCGAAAAGGAGGGTCACTACGGATCCGAATGTAAAAAATTTAAGGAAGCAGATATCAACAAAAGATGGGAACTCGCAAAGAAAAATAACTTATGTTTCCGCTGTTTGCGTTATAGAAATCAGACACACAAATGCAAAACCAATAAGTGTGGAATAGAAGGATGCACTGCGACACACAATCGACTTCTCCATAACATAACAAAGGAGAAGACCGAGGTCAAACAAAAAGAACCTCAAGAAACTGTTGCTAACTCATTCGGTGTGTCAAAGCATCAAGCCTATTTAAAAATAATTCCAGTGCGAGTAATTGGACCGGCGGGAGCTGTAAACACACACGCCCTGCTGGATGATGGGTCAACAGTTTCACTAATGGATGAAGAGATCGCCAAACAAATTGGAGCTAAAGGGCGGTTCGACCCGTTTAAGATCACCGCTATCGGAAACACTACCCTCGATTCACCGGAATCTCGAAGAATCAAAGTATCGCTGAAAAGTCTCCACAGCAAAAGGGTGCCATTCAGAGCACGCACGGTCGCAAGCCTAAACTTGAGGCCACAGACTGTGCGTGCGGTAGACATAGCCAAGTGCAAACACTTGAAAGACCTAAAGGAGCAGCTAATATATGACTCCGGCAACCCAAGGATCCTAATAGGACAGGACAATTGGAGACTTCTGATAGCCACTCAAATCCGAAGAGGTCCACCGCACCAGCCAATCGCCTCGCTCACAGAATTAGGATGGGTGCTACACGGGGCACACACTAAAGCCCCGTATCAGCGCGTCCACGCGACCAATGAGCTGCACAAGAGCGAGGAAATTATAGATGACCAACTCCGCGAATATTTCGCGCTGGAATCTCTCATTATCAATCCGAGAAGACCAGACTCTGATCCAGAGAAGAAAGCTGAAGATATACTAAATAGCAGCACCCGTCAGTTACAAGACGGGCACATAGAAACAGCGCTTCTCTGGAAGGAAAAGGATATCGAGATGCCTGGTAATTATGAAACAGCAATAAAACGGCTCGTTTCCATTGAAAGAAAGTTAGATCGAGACGAAGATCTAAAAAGGAAGTATGATGAACAAATGAATTCCCTAGTACAAAAAGGATACGCCGAGATAGCACCGAAAACTAGCACACCGGGAAGAACATGGTACCTACCCCATTTCGACGTCCATAACCCAATGAAGCCAGAGAAGTTTCGAATAGTACACGATGCCGCAGCCAAAACAAAGGGGGTGTCGTTGAACGACTTCCTGCTCACGGGTCCAGACCTACTGCAATCACTACCAGGGGTCATGATGCGTTTTCGCCGCCATAAAATCGCTGTCTCCGCGGACATAGCCGAAATGTTCATGCAGGTCAAAGTCAGACCCGAAGACAGAGATGCCTTAAGATATCTCTGGAGAGGGGATCGACGTAATGAAGCTCCACAGGAATATAGAATGACGTCGATCATTTTCGGTGCAGCCAGTTCACCCTGCACAGCCATATTCGCGAAGAACTGGAACGCTAGAAAATACAAAGACAAGTATCCAGAAGCCGTAGAAGCTATCATCCAAAACCACTATATGGATGACTATCTCGATAGTTTCCAGTCTCTGGAAGAGGCAAAGCGAATATCGAAGGAAGTACGCGACATACACAAAAACGCGCACTTCAACTTAAGAAAATGGGTTTCCAACGCACCAGAAGTTGTAAAAGAATTAGAACCTGACCGTGAAGCATCTGAGTCAGTCGATCTGGGAAACAAAGGAACCGAGGAAAAGATACTCGGATTAATCTGGAAACCGGGTACCGATCAGCTGAGCTTCAACCTAAAGCTCGCTCGACTTCCAATCAATTTGCTGCATAAAACACCGACCAAGAGGGAAGCACTTAAAATAGTAATGTCGCTGTATGACCCGCTCGGCCTCGCCTCCCCAGTTACAATTCGAGCAAAGCAAATACTGCAGGAAGCATGGAGACGAGGAACAGACTGGGACCAGGAGTTGGACGAAGACCTGACTAAACAATGGTTCACATGGATCCAACATCTGGAACAGCTCAAATCAGTAAGCATCCCAAGATGCTACCCGGGATTCAGCGACGCACGTTCACTCCAAGTCCACGTGTTCACCGATGCCAGTGAGAGTGCCTACGCAACGGCAGTCTACTGGAGATCAACCACACCCGATGGGACAGTACATGTGAGCCTCATCATGGCTAAGGCGAAGGTAGCTCCGCTAAAAGTAACGTCCATACCTCGCCTTGAGTTACAAGCCGCCGTGATGGGAAGCCGCGTAGCTGCCGCCGTCATCCAGGCACATTGCGTGACGCCCGAAGCCGTAACATATTGGACTGACAGCAAAACTGTCCTCACGTGGATAAAAAAGGGCTCCAGGAGTTACAAACCTTTCGTTGCCCACCGAATAGCAGCAATCGAGGAACATAGTAAAGAGAGGACTGGCGCTGGGTACCTACCAAATTGAATATAGCTGACATTGCCACGAGGGACGTACCACCGAACTTCGACTCCAATCACGAGTGGTACAACGGCCCATCATTTTTGTATAAAGAACCCTCAGCATGGCCAACCGAAAGACCCACGTCATCCGAACCTACAGGTGAGGAAAAATCCCTCACCATTAAGGAATCGTATCAATCTCCGATACTCCGAGAAGCTGTTCCCGATCCAGCAAGGTTTTCGAGATGGGAACGCTTATTGCGAGCTACGGCTAGAGTGCTACAATTTATAACACTCTGCCGCAAAACCACAGACAGAACGTTCTATAAAAGAACAAAAAGGAACAAAGAGGAAGATCCCGACTGGAGGAAATCGAAAAATAATCCGCGACAAATCGCGCAGCCTCCCAGTCAAGTGAAAAATAGAGATGTCAAAAGGTACATCACACTAGAGGCCGAATTCATCAGAAAGGCCGAAAAGCTCCTGATACGTGCTATACAAGAGGGCTCCTTCTCACAAGAGATAACCGATCTCCGTAATAATAAAAAGGTCGCTCATGATAGCCACCTACGACCGCTCCAAATAGAATTGAAAGACGGGATCATCGCGCTACGAAGTCGCATAGCCGCCGTGAAGGGAGTCACAGAAGACATGAAGGGGCCAGCTATATTGGATGGTGATCATTACATCACGCAATTATACATTGACTGGACGCATCGTAGCCTGCATCATTGCGGAACCGAACCTACCATCAACGAGGTTCGACAGCACTACTGGGTGATCCGACTTCGACCCACCACGAAAAAGATAGTGAGCCAATGCATACAGTGTCGCATCAGAAAAGCACAACCATCAGTGCCAGCGACCGGTGACCATCCCAGTACACGTCTCGCTCATCACCAGAGACCGTTCACCTTCACCGGTCTGGACTATTTTGGGCCACTTTCAGTCACTGTGGGACGTCAACATCAGAAGAGATACGTAGCTCTCTTCACCTGCCTCACATCCAGAGCTGTCCACTTAGAAGTTGTCGCAAATCTTAGCGCTGACTCCGCAATACTGGCATTAAGAAGATTCGCAGCACGCCGAGGGTGCCCCACCGAGATTTACTCTGACAATGGCACCAACATGCACGGCGCAGACAAGGAACTTCGGGAGGCTTTTCGAGAAGAAGCCAGTCGACGAGGCATAGTGTGGCGTTTTATAACCCCCTCCGCGCCTTTCATGGGAGGAGTGTGGGAACGTCTCGTACGGTGCGTGAAGACGGCACTATACACCGTCCTTCATGAGAGACATCCGCATGAGGAAGTATTAGCCACGCTGCTCTGCGAGGTGGAGTACACAGTAAATAGCAAACCATTGACTCACATCTCCGTAGACAGCGACGACGACGAATCCATCACTCTAAATCACTTCCTTTTAGGAGGATGTGCGAGACTGCCGACACCTGGATTATTTGATGAAAAGGACATGAATAGCAAAAGACACTGGCGACGCTCCCAGATACTCGCTGACATGTTCTGGCAGCGTTGGGTCCCAGAGTATTTACCGGAACTTCAAAACCGGCGGGAGGCCCATGGGCGAGGTCCCAATCTCCAGGTGGGCGATCCAGTCCTCATAGCTGATGGCCAGTTACCACGTAACACCTGGCCACGAGGGAGGGTGGAAGCTGTTTACCCCGGTGCGGACGGACAGATTCGCACTGTGGAGGTACGCACAGAAAACGGCCTAATCAAGAGGCCAACCAGGAAACTCGTGCCGCTGCCGAAGTAGAAGCAACGTCGCTCACCGAAATGGATGCAGCGCCGCTGTGAGAAAATCGTCGCGACGCTGCACGGCGGGAGAGATGTTCGCGACGGCCTAACAACATTAAGAAACGAAGTAATAAAGAATATTGTTTTTTGTATTAATAGTGAAATAACCGAGAAAACTGAGTGAAAACGTGTATTAATATAGTTATTTAGCATGTTTATATCTCTTAGTATATTTGTATAGAATGTCGTTTTGATAACAAGTGATATAAACAACTTTTATTATATACCAAAAAATCGACCAATCACAGCGCGTCTTATCGTGGAAAAGTTTTTAATTAACTGCGTAATAGTTCATACTAAAATAAGGAAAATAATTTTATGTTCTAAAAGAGTTATAAATATGACATTCAATTAGCATATGGCTTATAGATTAAAGAAGTATAGGGATATTTTTGTATAATTAAACGAATTTCGTAGTTATAGAAAAATCAAAGAATCAATGTACCCAAATATTATGAAAATTTTGGACATTTCGTTTAATAACTTTTTATATTGTTAATATTTTGAGTAACCTTTATGATCTACTAATAAAGTACCAGACTACCGATTTAATGATGTATAGCATGTTAGTGTAGCAATTAGTTTTGTATAGAAAATATTGCAATTTTTATATTTGTATAGTGAAAAGTTTATGCAATAAAGAGGCAAACGGAAAATGGCGAGCGGCTCACTGCAAAGTATTGCCCAAGTCTACCTTAGGGGCTCGGGACCCAGTACCAGTAGTAGTGTGAAGAACTACCAGTGACAGTGAAGTGAAGTGAGTGGTATCCGGTGGTAGCTGAAGTGACTAGTAGCAGTATATAGTGAATAGTGAAAGTGTTAGCTAGCCGAAAAAGGTCGTAACTGACATTCGCAGTTACATATCGTGAAAGTGTTAGCTAGCCGAAAAAGGTCGTAACTGATATTAGCAGTTACATATTATAGTGAAAGTGGTAACTGATATCCGCAGTTACACAAGTGATAAAATCAACTAGTTTAGTTGATAATAGCTGCTAGTCAGTAGTGTTAGAAAACCAGCTACTACCAATAGATCTTTGATACCACCGTACAATTTAAAGAAATCTTTCGAAATATACAGTGACCAACCGATAGTGAACAACCGTAGTTGAACAACCGTGCTCTATAAATAATAGTTTAAAATCAATAGTTTAAAATTTCGCGACTAATCAATCAGTCGAACCGCTGGCCACTACCTTGCTATTTGTATTTGTTAATCGTGCATTTTGATTTAAACCACAGTCCACAATATTTCAGCGGCACCTACAAAGACGGCGGTGAAAGTACCCACCGGAACCTATAGGTGTAGGACGTGAGCGACTCGCGAAGTATCTTCGACAACATTTACTCCGGAGAGTTTCGCCCGTCCGGCATAGGTACAGACAAAATTAATAATGAGACAAAACGATATCATGTTTAACTTTGGATGTACACTGTCAAACAGCGGAGTAAAACCCCTCCGAAATTTCTATGGAAATAATGTCGACTAGAGTCACCTTAAGTAAAGGAAATGGTGACTATTACTTGGCTGAGTATTCTAACTTTTGACAGTTCTAACTTGGAGCAATTACTTAACTATCGAATACAAATCGTTACTTAAGTGATCACTTTTACTCAAGTAATTACTTTTACATGTTTATAAATACGGGTGTTACTATCCGGCTATAACTAGTTTTGTTTTCTTATTCTTCTTAAGAGCCCAGTCTTTCAGAGCAAAACAGAAAAATTGCGTTCTGGTGACACATCTACACCCTCCCTGCCCCGCCACTTCATGTACCGGCACCGCAGTTATCTTTCTGGCCGTAGCGTGGAAAGTTGCTCTACTAAGATTTTCCAGTATCAATTTATCTAATATACAGGATTATTGATAATTAGCTAACAAATTTTCACATACAGATTTTCTACCTCGTATCTATTTTTGTTCCATGCTTTTATTACAAAATTCGTTACACAAAAAAAATATATTTTAAGTTTGTATAATTTTTGTTGTTTTGTTGAAAAGGTTTCTAAAAGATAATCATCTAGAACCTGTATAACATGTACTCGTATTATTGATTATTCAAATGAATCTGGCAAGTGCTAGAATGAGTCGTGCACTGAGGGTTTCGTAATAAGTCGATGACACTATCGAAAATCCGTCAAGTACGTCAAGTAGTTCTAAATACTAAAATAGATTAAAAAAAAACTCAAAATAATTTCTATATAAGTACAAACAGTCCACTATCACACATATTTATAGTTTCTCATTAAAGTATAATGTAACTTTGTATAGCATTTACCTATATGCATGAATTACTATTCTTGTACAGCAGCATCGACGGACGACTTAGCGCTTTTTTTTTAATTTATTCGCAATGGCTTGAATGATGTATGGAGGGTCTTTGATTGGCATCGAGCGTTCCATGCGAGAATCAATTAGCTCAGGAAGCTAAAGAGGAAGAAAAATGACGTCCAATTTTTTTTAGATTTTGACGTTTCTGTGATCAGCATGACAATTTGCGAACATTGCGCTAAGTCTCCTATTTGACGTCCGTATATTGGACGTCGTAAGCAGTTTGACGCCACATTATATCCAAAATTGGCCATAGTGGGCGTACAATAAATTACGGGATGCTGAGGATATTACTTAATAGTTTACTTGTAGTCTACGTGTATTACTGAATAGTTTTCGTATCTAAAAATGTCATTAACTCGACATCAGCAGCTACCGGTAACAAGGAAATCTCTAGTTGAAAATCAAAAAGACGAAATTTTCCTTATGACACTTAAAAATTAAATTAAAAAAGTATTTCTATAAAAACATAATGTACTTTTTTTTAAAAAAAAAGGACATTAACCACTCGTGGTAAGCTTAAATTGCTTGTGTTACGAGTGGTTCACGCCAGTAGTCGAATGGTGGATTCGAACCCACGACCTTTTTGAGTTCGCGGTCCGCTCCCTGCCATTAGGCTACTGTCGCTTGTAAACAAAACATCATGTGCAATCCAAAAATGTATAATACTTCTATATTTCCTTGAAGAACTTACATAATATGTAGGTTTTACCTATTTTACTATAATAAAATCTGGGTACAAATATGCAACTCATTTATAAACTATTCTTAAAAGTACCTACCTAATTATATACCTAATATTTAACCAAGTGCTCACACATATGCACGTTGTTAACTATTTTACTATGAAACACAAAAAAACTTACCTTTGAATTCTATTTCTGTTCATTGCTTCAACGTTTGATTTCAATTTTCGTTTTCTGGTACAAGCATATTTTTTACGTTTATGGTCCATATCGAAATTAAAAGTTATAAAACAAATACAAAATGATTTATAAACCCTTAAAGAATTATATGCAAAAAATAATAAAGTAGAGAAACTTTCAATTCGTAACAATGCGCAACCAAGATTAGGGAAAGAGAGAGAAAGAGGAATGTTAGAGCGAGAGGAAGTGCAAAAATTTGGCACAGACAAGACGTCTGAACGCTACAGCCGCTCAGCGGCTACTAAGGAATATTGCCCGCAATTATTGTTTATAAAGTCAATATTTTATAGGTCGATCGAAATAATTATTAATTTTGAAATAAAGTGGTTTAAATTATTATTTTTTAATATTTGTCTAATTAAACACCTGCCCTTGAGAAAAAAATAATTATAGCACAAATATTTTCAGCTATTGCTATGAAACAAATAGTTTTTTATGAGGCGAAAACAGCGAAATTTAACGAAATTGAGACCTCTTATTTAAGACAATGAAAGATATTTAGAAAAAAAGAAACAGCGCATTTTGAAGATGAAGATGTTTAGCTATTAACGCGCTGAATAGATTTCGCCTTTTTATTATCGATTGCCTTATAATGGTACACGAACAAAGCTCGAAATTGCGTTGGGTGCGAGAGAGCTCTATTTACCGTTTGATTTATCTAACATAGACCACATAGATGAACCAAAAAACAAAATTTAGCCATTACTTATAATCTGGGTATTTATGTGTTATCAAAATATTTTACTCTGAAACAATAATTTGCTGTAAAAAAAGAAATCAAAGTGGCGCTAATGATTCGATGTGAGTCAACTTTAAAAGACTGTAGCCTTAAGTGCACCCTAACCTTTTGTGGTTTTTATGGTTAAAAAAAATTTCTGTTGTTTATAAAGTACTACAAATATACCTTCGGTGTATAAAAAATAAAAATATGATTTTATCTAAAAATCAGATGTTTTCAATATTAATAGAAAAAGGGTCGCATTATTATTATGATTAAAAGCATAATTATATATTCTTTAGGCATGGGATCATTGTCAATATTATCATCTAGTGTAGTAACAGGATCGACAACATATACCTATATGCTCAATTTCTTGTGAAGTAATGGCAATTGCATGTGCAACTGTTTCCGACCTAGATTTGGCATTTAGTTTTGATAGTACAGGTACATCTTTGTGGTTTTTCTGTATACCGATTTTGACAAGCAAACTTGTGACAAAATGACTTTTTTAAGTTTGAGGGGACCACGAACTAGTTTTGTACTTCACGTAGTTTTCCATATCGTTTTCGACCTAGAACGAAATACAAAGAATTATTTAGTCTACAAAAAATAAGGAACCTCGTAATTTGTATTCCATCAATATTTAAAATATGTACCAACTATGTAATACATAAAAATAGGACAACACGAAAAAAAAATTAAGTGCTCCACTTCATAATCAAACTTCTTCTACTATTTGCGGCCAGCAAAGTAGGTATGCAGGTTGAACAGCTCTGCGACACGGTAATATTATCTATACCAGGGGAATGTAACTTCCATACAAATTCACAAGAATAAAATATGCATAGGAAGTTCTGCCCTCCAGTGAGCGGGGTACATAAACTTGTAGGATAGTTTTCTTAAGCGTAGTAAAGATGGCGTTCGTTAGATAAAACTGGGGTTCTTACCTAATGATCCAGAATCCACAACAACAAAAATTTTGAATTGACAATTCATCACAGCAATTTTTAATAAAATTTGTTCACAATTCTTTCAAATTTAATTAAAAGTTATGTCGCTGATTATTTAGTTCATAAGTGTACAAAATATATAAGAAATGGCATGTGTAGGATACTACATTATATACATACTATATAACTACTCAATTATATTTTAGAAAGAGAAGAGACTATTAAAAAGGTCCAGTGAATATCCATCGGTGTTGTGTTCATTCATAGATGAAGATTGTTTAATAATTCAAACTCAATTGATTGAAGAACCCCAAATAAAGAATATTAAAAATACAATGACTCAGAAAACGAAAATATTTTGCGACTTTACATTCCTCTTCTGTGAAAATCATAATAAGATGTCTTATGATTATTTATAAATTTTTTCGTCGTTTTCTTCGTCTTTGATATATTAAAAAAAATCTTATGTGAAATAGGCAGAGTTTTATTAGTGTTAATGTTATCTACAAAATTGCTCGGTGGTACGGTGCTTTTTTTGTAACCTTACTTTTATATCCAATAATTATCTAGTAAATAATATAAACATTTATAATAAAATTGTACATTTCGTAAATAATCAGCATAGTTATTGCATAAAATACGCCATCTAGCGATACCTACCGCAAGACGCGTTTTACTAAAGTCTATAGCGTCATCTAGCGTGCAGGGTACACTATTACAAAACCTGAAATGTGAGTGGCACCATAGATAATACCTATATACCGAGCACGTGGTAAGTCATCGGATTTCTAACCGATCAATTTCATTGATGGCGGCGGGCACAGAGTACTTTTTTATATAGGGCGGCGGGCACAGAGTACTTTTTTATATAGGGCGGCGGGCACAGAGTACTTTTTTATATAGGGCGGCGGGCACAGAGTACTTTTTTATATGCGGCGGGGATCGAACCACGGATACACGCGTACCGTGGAATTTACAGTGAGAACTATCCAATTGAGCTACCTCCGATCTTTCACTTCGACAAAAATGTCTAATTATTGGATTCTCCAATAATAATCCCAAATCTCCAAAAGGAAATTTTGTAGATAACATTAACACTAATAAAACTCTGCCTATTTCACATAAGATTTTTTTTTTACATATCAAAGACGAAGAAAACGACGAAAAAGTTTATAAATAATCATAAGACATCTTATTATGATTTTCACAGAAGAGGAATGTAAAGTCGCAAAATATTTTCGTTTTCTGAGTCATTGTATTTTTAATATTCTTTATTTGTGGTTCTTCAATCAATTGAGTTTGAATTATTAAACAATATTCATCTATGAATGAACACAACACCGATGGATATTCACTGGACCTTTTTAATAGTCTCTTCTCTTTCTAAAATATAATTGAGTAGTTATATAGTATATAATGTAGTATCTTACACATGCCATTTCTTATATATTTTATACACTTATGAACTAAATAATCAGCGACATAACTTTTAATTAAATTTGAAAGAATTGTGAACGAATTTTATTAAAAATTGCTGTGATGAATTGTCAATTAAAATTTTTTGTTGTTGTGGATTCTGGATCATTAGGTGAGAACCCCAGTTTTATCTAACGAACGCCATCTTTACTACGCTTAAGAAAACTATCTATTTATTATTATTTTTTTTACAAAATATAGTTATTAAATAACATCCGACAGTACAAATAAACTTACAAAAGTTTTTTCATGTACTGCCGATTCGTAACTTCGACCATGTTCAATCGGTTCGAGTAGCGACAACTTACATAATACATGGTGTGACAATATTTTGACAATATTTTTTTTAACTATATGTGTACCACAGGAAAGGACAGTTAGTGAGTTTGATAAATAATATTAGTAATCGAGATATTTATGTTACGATTGTGTGTATCTATGTATATATTTATTAGTAGATTTGTATTTATGTATATTATGTGTGTTAGTATAGTTTTTTTTAGTATAAATTATTAGTAGGTGTTGTTATCAATTTGTCTATAAAATACTGTTTAAGCTTATATTTAATATTTTTCCTAGTTAGTTCATTTTTTATTGCTTTTGGAATTTGGTTCAAAAGAGCAGGAACTTGATATTGTAACCTAAATTTTCACATACATATTTTTATATTTTGGTATCGTCATATATGGATTAAGGGCTTGTCGTGTAAGCTTTGTATAGATAAGGCTAATTTTTAGTTCTTCCTTGCTATAATTTTCAAGCAGTAGTTGGTATTTCACCCTGTCGTGTACTGGTAGTATATTGCAATGATGAAAGAGACCATAAGGATTTTTTTTTAATTTATCTTTGATTTTGATAGGGATGATACATTTAAGAATGCGCAATTGTAGCTCGTATATTTTTTCAAGGTGGGTTTTATACGTGCGTCCATAACTGCTTAACCCATACGAAACTATTGATTCGCCGAGTGCTTTATATAGTAACATTAGCATGTGGTAAGGTACTTTACTCTTGATGAGGTAAAATTTTGCTAAGATCGCTCGTAGCTTATCACATACAGATTCAATGTGATAAGTCCATTTCATACGGTCATCGATTATTAAACCTAAATATCTACATTTTTCTACCACTTCAATCTGGGGACATTCAAAATTATTATTATGGGTTGAACTTTGGATATTATGAAGACATGTATGATTATGAGCTATAAGATTAATGTCATGTTTTAATCTATTTTAACTCGAGCTCACGTACATTATTTTAGTCTTATTCGAATTAAGTACAAGACCTGCGTCATGTGAGCACTGCATGAGCTTCGTAAAATCCTCCTGTAACAGTTTTACCGCCTTTTCCATATTGTGGTGGGCTGCTAACAGACAGGTATCGTCAGCAAATTGGAAGATTTTACAGTTGTTAACCACATTGTTGATATTATTCACGTAAGTGATGTAGTGTAGCGGCCCTAATACAGAACCCTGTGCTGTTCCTTCACTCACCAAAACTTTTTTACTTAAGGCATCCCCTACCTTGACATAGTAACAGCGATTTTTGAGATAGTCCTGACACCAGTCAAGAATCGGCCCTCTAATTCCACAGTCATCCAGTCGCTCTAATAGTACATCATGGCGTAAAGTATCGAATGCCCTGCTATAGTCGATAAATAACAGCAATACATGTTTTCTCTCATTAAGATTTTCATATACGTTATTAGTAAATAGTGAAAGTAGTTGCGTTGTGCTTTTTTTAGGTTGAAACCCAAATTGTGTGTCATTGAGAATGTTATTTAGCCCATAAAAGTTGTAAATTTGTCTAGCTATGTATTTTTCTATAATCTTATCTATCGTATGTAATACAGTTATAGGACGGTAATTATCATAATCGTGTTTGCATCCCTTTTTGTATATAGGTCTCCCGATTCCAGTTTTCAATTCGTCAGGATATTTATTAGTCTTTATGCAGACATTTACCAGTTTTGCAATAGCCGGAGCAATTTCTTCGCAAATTCGTTTTATATCTATCGCCCGAATTCTGTCAAGACCCGGAGCTTTGTTAACGTTTATTGTTTTTATAATTTTAAGGATCTCTTTAGGTGTTGCTTTTTGAAAAGCAACACCTAAAGAGATCCTTAAAATTATTATAATCATTGTTACGTTAACTGGTTGTCTGTATTCTATTTTATCTAAAATATTATTTTTACATAGAGGTATTATGTTTTGAACGCCATTATGAAATTTATTCGCAAAGTTATTTGCAATTATATTGCTATTTTTGTTTGTGCCCCCAAACGCATTTAAGAGTACTTTATCCACTGTCTTACACACCCTACCTGTTATTCTGTTAAGAATAAACCATTACTACAAGTTTAAGTTTATGTACCCCGCTCACTGGAGGGCAGAACTTCCTATGCATATTTTATTCTTGTGAATTTGTATGGAAGTTACATCCCCCTGAGTGGCACATCTATCTCTGGTATATAGGTATTATCTATGATCTATACAGTATTCCAACTTCATACAAACGGACGAAGCGAGAGCTATACCTACGCGCCTCGATCTCGGCATGCGCTCGGCATGCAGACAGTCGAGACTGTGCCGCAGTCATGATTTTGTGAAATATATAAAAAATGGAGGAAATAAATAATCGAATAGAAATAAAGAAATAATAAATCTGAACTTCATTTAAAAACAAACATATAAATTGTAAAGTAGCTGCAGGTACCACGTTGTCCATGTTTCCCAAAATAATTTTTAATTTATATTACTTTTAGCTTTAAGTATATTAGAAAGCGGATTTTTTATATTTAAAAATCTAATAATAAAGCATTTCGTAAGTCTCAGCCGAGGTGCAAATATTTTTCGGTCGCAAATTTATTTAACCGATTTGTTATTCAAACATAAACATGGTTTTTTAATTAAATCTACCAATCAAAAAACGACACGCATTTTTATTGAACACTTTCTATTCAATTCACAAAGTACCTATTTTATTTGTTTATATAAAAAGTATATTTACAATCATAAAACTAAATGGAAACACAAAGTAGGCAAATGTAAAAATGCTGGAGGCAGGTAGCCCTATCACATGTTTACGTGTCGCACGACTGTAGGCATTTATTTGAAAGATACGGCCGAGTTACAATACTGTATAGGTAGATAATATTACCGTATCTGCGATGTGTTTAGTTTTTGCTCGAAATATCGTAAAAATATAAAATCGTTTGTTAACATATGCCATAATATTTTAACCTTTATATGCATTAAAACATTTTAAAATTTGTTGCAAATATAGATAGGTATCTAAACTTACAAACTCACAACAGGTCATTGACTTATCTACATTACATAGGTAAGTACTTTACCCAAGTTTGGATGTTTATTTACACTGAAGTAGTTTTAGTTAAATATGTAGGTATTAGGTATTGTTTCTTCTTGAAATTATAACGATCATTAAGCGTGGAAAGGTTCAATAATTCAATGAATCGTTAGTTACTTAAACACTGCGACTCGAGTAGGTACATGTCTAATAGAAAGCATTTACTAGCAATAACCAAGAGCTGTCATGTGAAGGTTATTATTATTTGAATACTTACATCCAAATTATTCTCACAACAATATGCTACCGTGTTTGGTCCTAAAGGATGTGCTCTTCTCATAGCATTTGTCAATTTTATTCTGATGGTAGGGTTTCTAGGCACATTAAAAAACAACTTTTCAGGTGTTTTTGTGGCCGTATTTTTACATTGAGGCACAGCACAATGTTTAATAGATGGTGTCATGTTCTATAATGTTTCTTGTTAAAAATAGATAGCAAATAGATCCGCGCGTTCTCCATTCCAAAAAATGTAGGCACCATACATAGAGAATGTGGTTATATAGTCTTTGGCACCATACAACAACACTATTTCCTAGAGCGACATGATCTAAGCAACTGATGTGTGAACGGCAGTTTCCGAAACATTGTTCCTGGAAACATCTACGTGATACTTCAGAAACTGTGTATCCGAAACATTGTTTCTCAGTGAATACATGACTTAAGCTTAGCACGTGTATTGCAAACTATGTATACCTACCTACCTTTACCTTCTATTACGAAAGGTTCCGCTGGATATTATTACATTAATACAAGGAGCCTGGTGTTTTTATAAGTTAAACGTATTATCATCATCGTCATCATTACAGCCCTTCACAAGTCCACTGCTGAACATAGACCTCCCCCAAGTAATGCCACAAAGCACGGTCCTGAGCCACCTGCATCCATCGACTTCTTGCATGTCTTACCAGGTCGTCACTCCATCTAGTGGGGGGTCGCCCAACACTTCGCCTACGGTACGAGGCTGCCACTCGAGAACCCTTCTTCCCCAACGGTTGTCGGTTCTTCGAGTTATATGGCCGGTCCATTGCCACTTCAGCTCAATAATCCGTTGGGCTATGTCGGTCACTCTGGTTCTACTGCGGATATCCTCATTTCTAAGTTCATCACGCGGAGAAACTCCGAGCATAGCTCGCTGAGCGACTTTGTGCGTCTTCATATGGCCAGCAGTGAAGGACCACGTCTCGGTTCCGTAGGTTATCACTGGAAACACGCACTGGTTGTTTTCAGGTTTTGAGGTATACCTGACGAGAAGATGCGTCGTAATTTTCCGAACGCTGCCCAGCCGAGTTGAATCCGTCGATTGACCTCTCGGTCGAAGTTGGACTTACCAAGTCGGGCTATTTGTCCCAGGTAAACGTACTCGTCAACAACTTCGAGCTTAGTGCTCCCAACAATTACCGGCATAAGTGTGACATGAACATTCAACGTGATCTTTGTTTTGTCCATGTTCATCTTAAAACCTATCCGTAAAACGTAAGGGGTACGTAACGTGACGAAAATTCGGCTGACTGCTGAGGGATATTTATACTATACGGGATCCTGGAAACAATTCGTTCGTATCTACGTCGAATTGTTTCTTGATTATTATTATTATATTATCGTATTCAAACTAGTGCAAAGTCAAAATTGATATCAAATTTGCACAGGAAAAATTTTATTTGTCACAAAATTATCCTGGTGGTGGAATTCTTAGCTTCTATGACTTCGAAGTCCTTCGATGTCTTCTATACTAATGTTACGTCAATATACAGAGCACTTTAGGCAAATTTAGCGAAATCGCAAGAGATTAGGCCAGGTTTAAAAGAATTTTTATCAATGCTGGTTAGAAATCGTGCTTCTATAGAATACATTCCGGAGGTCGGAGACTGTAAGACGGAATAACATAATTTAATTCCTTCCAATCCCATCACCAGACAATGAGATGCTCGGTGGGTCTCCACGATTTTGTTGTCGATTTTTCACGCACTCGAACTCAACAGTTTCGTATTCGGTAGAGCGTTCAGGGCAGGAATGGAGTAATTCCCCAGAGTCTGTCTTGGAGTCCCCTTGCGAGTACAACGTTTTCGAGCTAAGAGCTAATAGACTATTGCGCTAAGTTAGTGCGATTTATTATCTAGGGCTATCTATTTAACCATAAGTCATAAGGCTATGGTTTTGCAGAAGACTTATGTCCCTAATTATAAAATAGGTGGCATCCAGTTCTAAACAGGACATATATATTATATACATGGTAGAGTATATTATATAGTGTAGCACGTGGGTCGACTCGAACGGGGAAGGAATACAGAATATCAGCGTAAAATAGCAGCTTATTACTGATGTGTTTCGTATGGTGAGTGTAGAGATCCGGAGATATTTTTTTTGCTGGAAACGAGGCATTCCATCTTAGTCCTCAAGGGTGACAACGCATCTGCGTTTTGATTCCTTATCGAGGATAAATGTAGACGTCTATGAGCATCTGTCTAATTGTTTGCTCCGGCTAATCTCGGAAATGGCTGGACCGATTTAGACGGAGCTCATTAGCAGATAACTGATAAAGTGTGGCTTAGGCTACTTTCATTTTCGAATTGGGGTTTGAAAAATTAAAAAAAAAATTGGAAACATAATTTAAGATAAAAACTTTACGCGGGTAAAGTCGGGGGAGCAGTTAGTCATGAACAAATGTCAAAATCTACACAATTTACCCTTCATAAGGATTCATGGGCAGGCATGCCCGTAGTAAAAAGCTGATGGGCGTTGCTAGACGTATTTATATTTAATGCGATTCTGAAAAACTCGCTCATGTGTTCTTGTGGCATATTCACACACATCGCACAGCATCCACGTACCATCAGATGGACTGTGTTTTTTTTATTAGGATAGAGTGACAAACGAGCACACAGTCCACCTGATGATAGGTGGTTGCTGTGGCCTATAGATATCGACACCTATCCTCGATTACGAATCAAAATGCAGACGCGTTGTTACCCGTGAGGACTAAGATGGAATGCCTCGTTACCTATAAGAATGGTCTCCGGTACTCTACACTCACCACACGAAACACAGCAGCATTAAGCTGCTATTTTACGCTGGTATTCTGTGAGAGCGTGGTCCTTCCCCATTCGTGCTACTATACTCGTACTACTAATATGAATGCAGCATTATTCATATTAGTAGTACGATTACCACGTTAAATACCTGTGTATATTCAGTATATTCACACAAATCACACAGCATCTACTTACCATCAGGGGGACTGTGTGCTGGTTTGTCACCCTTATACAATAATTTAAAAAATTGAAATTCTAGATTTAATTCAAAACAAGCATAAAGGCTAAACACTATTATAAAAGAAACTTGACTGCGTAATAAAATTTACAGAAAAAAGAAAATTTTACATCCTATATCACTTACACAACTCAGGGGAATTTAGCGACAGCCTGTATGTTAAAATACATGAAGCCGCTTAAGCTACCGACATATAAACACATATTTTTATCCTCCTAGAGCAGTTGGTGAAAGGGCAAATGAACGTTGCTGTTGCAGACAGAATATCCAAGAAAATAAAAAAAAAATTTATTTATATAGTTTTATTTTCCATTCTTAGTTGTAGTACATATTTATTAATAAGCGAAACTGTATTTATTATGACATTGATCTATTTTTGTCTTACTATATAATAATTAGGTAAGTATTTATTTTATAAATTAGAATCTTTTTGTTTGTAAATACTTAATAATTTATTACTTCATTTAAACAGTTGACTTATATAATATGAAAAATTATAGTTTGAATAAATTAAGAAAAAACTTTGACGTAATCACATTAGGGGTTTAAAAATTTACACGAAAGATAAAAATATAGCGGAACATTTAATTATTTATAAATATATATACATACATTTATTTTATCACAAAACACAACCAATTTAATATTATGCTGATTGTTTTTAATGAAACGAATAAATAATATCAGTGTTTTATCATTTTAAACGCCTATTCACAAAGCTCACAAAGTAAGATTATAATTTAAATTTTTTATTTTTTTGAATTTTGAAAAGTCATCCAGGCTTAGACAATTAACTTTTCAATATTTATTAAAATTATTTGTTTATGGTGTCAGTGGATAGAGATAATGATACTGATTAAATATAGTTTTACTAAACATTAGAAAGACCATGTAATTTAGATTAAATAAAATTGAATTGCTTTGTCGCAATCAATAAATAAATAAATTGATATATCAATAATAGCATAATTTCAGAAAATTGTAAGTATTTTGTTTTCAAACTTTCTCGGCTTTATTTATGGACATACGTGATGGGGTCGCAGCAATTTTAAACCACTTAATTTTATTTATCATCCTTCATCCTTCATTAGACACCACACGTTGATCTTAAAAAAGGTTTTGACCTCTTTTATCAAATATTCAAATTTTAAATCTTACGTTATTACAAGTTTGCGGAATACCTCTTATCTACGTCAAATATTATTACAGAAAAATAGACAAACAACGAGATTATTCCATTAAGTTCCATTTTTGAAAAAGAAACATAAAAATTAGAAATGCACTGTACAGATAATGTAGATATATAATGCACCACTAGACTATTTTAAATAATTTATAAATTAACTATGACTCGTATGGATGCGGCCTTAGAATTGTATTCACTAAAAATGGTTATCATAAGTGTGAGGTAGAGGTAAGGAGGACTATCTCATATTGGCGACAAGATGAAAAAGTGTCTAGCTTCAAGCTGTAAATAACAATTCAAAAAGCTTCCAGAATGGCGCTAGTGTAGATAAAGGGTGGTATGAATGTGGCAGTTGTAGATGAAAAATTTTATATTTTTAAAATACTATTTTTTTAATGATACTAAAAATATTTTCGAACGGTTTTATGATTTATTCTAATAATTTTTTCGTCCAAAAATTCACACTTGATACTTTTATCTTTTTGTATTTGATGAACTTTTTTGTTAATTTAAAATTTTTATTAATTTTAAAATTAAAAATAAATAATTAATTTAAAATTTCTGATTTAACCTATTTCGACGAACACTTTCATATACAGAGATAGACTTTCTTCTTTACCTCTACCACCTCTACCCTCCAAAATCATTAATCTATACACAACTAACATCTACACAAATATTTTAAAACTATAAGTTTTTAGCTCACATATAACAAATGACATATTGTACAATATACATACAGCCAATAAGTACATAATACAACTTATTACTAGACAGATGATAATTCGTAATAGACTGCACAAATATATTGTCAAATACAGGAACTTTAAGTTACAAACTATATTAAATACATTATGCCAATGCCGTGGTACGTTAAAAGGGCATAACTCCCTTTTCTCCAAAAACAATATTAAAAACCGTAAAGGTGAAATCTAGCAGGATAATATGTTCTATTTTGCTTCTAAGATATACTCTGCTAGTGACCTTAATTTACTGATTTATGCATTGCAGCCTATTAAAAGTCCTCGCCTGTACATAGAAGTTGTTCACACGTGGTCCATGTTGCAGCTATCTTGGTAGTATAGTTGTAGCACAAAGGGGTCGGCTCGACCGGGGAAAGAACACGCTATCACAGAGTACCAGCGTAAAATAGCAGCTTGACACTGCTGTGTTTCGTATGGTGAGTATAGAAACTCGGAGAACCTTTGTACTGGAAACGAGGCATTCCATCTTAGTCCTCACGATTGATAACGCATCTGTATTATGATGAAAAAAATAAAAGTAGGCCTCCCCCATAGATTACCTCAGATGAGGGATATTTGCCGTAATTGTCACGCTTAGTGGTTACTAAACCGCATTTTTATTTGAGTTATTGTTAGGAAGATGGCGCTACCCATCTCTAGTTTCAGTTCCCTCAGTCGAATTTTACGACACCCATGGGATGATATAGAGTAGTGAACCTTCTTACGCCACCACTACACTACATACTGAATGATGTTTTTACCGTCTGGAAAAAAAATAAGATGTAGCAGGTGAACGGAACAGAAGCCTTTGGCACAGATTTTTTACAATTTTTTTTAATTTACTTAAACATATTACGAAATTGATCTATCAATAAATACAATTAATTCGGTGAGCAGTATTTTAATTTTGATAGTTTTTAATTGGTTTATTTATTAAGTTAAGAAGTTTGTTGTATTTTTTTGTATCGAAAGCTAATTTCAAATTAGTAGTATTTATTGATAGATCAAATTTCATATGTTAATGTAAATAAAAAAAAAATTGTAAATATCAGTACCATAGGCGTTTATACCGTTCACCTGTTACATCCTATTTTTTCTAGACGGTAAAAAAAGCAACCAGTATAATACAGTACAATATACAAATATGATACTTTTTCACTCAGTACAAAGCATTTTTATTATTTAAAAACTACCATTTACGGCTTTACTACATCTGAAAGGAGCTACATTTGCTTTATTAAGTAAGAAGCGATTTCTTTTAAAGATGCGAGTTGATTTTTGTATTTACCAGGTATAATACAGTATACCTACTTAATTTAGTTGTATTCATTAAATTTGGCAATATAGATGTTATAAAAAATTTATGTTTGTTTGTACGTATTTTATGCGCTTTCATAGCGGTTATAAATTGCGGTAAAAGTTTGTCAACTTATTGCTTGCACTTGTAAAGGTCATAGGCATAGTACAATTAATTTACAGTAGGTGGCGCCCGTATCTTACTGACAGTTTTATTTGAGTTATTTTTCATTCAACTTCAATGAATATACAGTCAAACCGGGGTAAGTGAGAATTGGATAAGTGAGAAAACTCCAAAAACTATTACTCTCACAATAGCCAGGACTCGTCATTTTAAGCTCCCAAAACCTCTATTAGCGAGAAACAAAAACCTCTGTAAGAGAAAGTCGTTTTTCCCCCATGGACCTCCGTAAGTGAGACTGCTACTTATCTATCCTACCTCTATAAGCGACAGTTGAGCTTTATCAATTTATATTATTTAGGAGGAACTATAGTTATAGCTATAGCAAGATGCACGCATACAGTAACAAAATTATAAATTTAACATGTGCTATTTATGAGTCATTCTTAACTTTCGTGGAACTTCCGTCCATTGTTTTTGTATTGTGTTCTCGTCAATATTGTATCTATTCCGTTTCGTGGAACTAATTAACGTTGTTATTGTTGCGTACCTCTATAAGAGAGAAACGCTACCCACGTAACTGCATTAGCGAGAAACTCGGATTAGTGAGAAATCTCTATAAGCGAGAATGAGAGTGTGCTCCCTTGAACTCTCGCTTTTCCAGGTTTGACTGTATTATTATTCCTAATTAAATAATATAACTCTTCATAAAACGATATTTCCACAATTATTTCTATTACGGCTGCAACATGCTGGCTAAATACTAACTATTGCAATGTATTAATTATCGTTTCTCTTTATTTATTATTTATGTTATTAGTAATAATGCATTGCATTTTTGAAAAGAGAAAAGTCACAAATATTTTTGTCGAGAGCTTACATTTATTTAACATTTAAAATATGATATGAAAATTGTTAATCTTAAAAATACTAACTACCCCATCTACCGGGCAATAGAACAAGTTTATATATTTTAAAATATTGCCAACAAGTATCGACTAGTATTCAATTAAATAAAGCGAACAGTGCAAAAATAAATAAATCAATTAGATAAAATAATTATTTAACATTATTTTATGTAATTGTTTTATAACTGATTTAGAATTACTTAATGTTATTGATATAAAACGCTTTGTCGTAAAATACAGATGGCGCTATAGTTTCGTGATTGGATGATAGAATTTTTTAAACTATGGTTATAAACTGTTTATTACGTGTGTTAAATATATTATTCGAATTCCAGAAATTCTGATAAACTACAAAAATAAATCTATAATTAAAATGGTTTACGACAGTTTCTTTCCTCATTTAAATTTGGAACTCATTTATACTATTATTTTTATTCTTCGAATTATTTTTATTGCCTATTATGGCTTAGGTTTTTCAAATAAATATTTTTATTTTATTTTACAGAATAAAACTGTTAAATTATGCATTGTTACACGACCAATTACTCCAAAAATGTACTAAACAGTACCTTAGTAATTCATGAAGGACATAAATAATTTCTATATTTGTTATATTATATTATATACACGTATGATATAAAATTACAACACTACCGAGGTGGAATTAGTTTAATTTTTAATACATTGGTAAAATATACATAGAAGTATTTTTTCGTAAATAAATTAATTAACCATCTTGCTCGCTCAATGCTTTATTCAATTCTATTAAATAAATATTTCTGTAGGTATGATTTACTTTCGACACACGTAGAGATCGCCTGAATTAAAACCGCACGCGCCTTCCTTGTGTTTTTGGTAGATTTTGTCACATTTTTACCTAATTAGGTATTATAAATACTAAATATTCACGCCCTTTCTATTGAAGTAGATTTTAGAATTTTTACTATATTTGGTCTGACAAAACTGATAAATTACCAAAATACAAAGGAGGCGCGTCAAGTTTTAAACTAGACGATCTCAATGAAGTAAAGAGCTTGCTTTTATTTCCAATTGAAGAGTTAAAAAATATATAATAAATATATATAGTAAAACTCCATAGTGTGCACCTACATTATACTTTCTACGTCTATTTGCACGTTTTACGGATATCTATAGAAGACATTTTATATGTAATTACCATAGACAGGAAAGGCAGTAAAGTTCTAAAAAAAACTACTCATCAACAATAGTTTTTATAGTAATATAGCATTCAATAGGGCAAGTTATCACGTAAGAATGCTTGCTTTGTATATCCTCTCCTTAGACACTTTCCCCACCACGATCGCTGCGTGCACATCTTCACTGGTTTCAAGATGAAGCATTTGGTTTGGACGACGTTGAAAAACAGTTTCCCCACCATGTTTGATACGGACGTGTCGGCGAGTTTTAAGCATGCGCGGAACCTGAAATTTTAGACCACAAATGTTTAATATGGCCCCTAAAACATGATTAGAAATCAAGTGTGGTAGAGCAACGCTGTAGATATATTGTGGTTTTGGCACGAATGGGTCGG